>JAYESA010000020.1:25623274-25988274 GCA_036927795.1 Iris macrosiphon | reverse complement strand
TATATATATATATATATATATATATATATATATATATATATATATATATATATATATATATATAGTTAGCTAGTTAGTTAGAGTTAGAGAGGGTTAGGCGAGGTATCACAATACCTTGAGATACTCAAGGTATTGAGCGTCGAGGCGAGGTATTGAATAAGGTTAGAGATGCTTTTATATATATATATATATATATATATGCGAGTTAGGATATATGTTAGAGGGTATAAGCGGGGTATATCACTTAGGTTGAGATATGGGATACCGAGGGTATCCCGGTATCTCTAGGAGGCGAGTTTGTGGGTTTACTAGCTTAATAAGCTAATTTTGACCTAAAATTTTAGGGGCACCCTAGTTTGACCTAGAGTTGGCCGTAGTTGACCCAGTTGACCCCCAAAGTAAATATTTGACCTAGTTTTGACCAAAAGTTGACTTTTTATACCCCGGGTTAACTTTTTTACTCAGATTTCATCTGTTTGACCCGTTTGACCTAGAACAACCCTAGAAGCTTGTTTTTAGTTATTTTATATCTGTTTAGCTCATTAAAACTCTGTTTAACCTTGCTTTTCGCATTAGGTCCTTTCGATGCCAGTTCGGATCGCCAGTTGCTTAGGACGTCAGGCGAGTACATTCTCTGATAGTTTTTATTATCTGATGATTATTATGATTCAGCTTCTAGTATAGTATTCCCTGATTTTTCTGGTATGACACTGACTAGTATTTCTGGATTAATTTACTTGTGACACATATATTTCATGTTTCTGGCCTCTATTTATGGAATCACCTACTAGCATCACCTCAGGACTCACTACAGGCATCACTCATATCTCTGGCTGGACTCATACTTGATTTATGTGTCGGATCTTGGATTCACTTGTACTAGTCGGGGCAGAAAAATACTCGAGTAGACATGTAAATATTTTTAACTAAAATTTCTGGAATTACCCCCTCTTGTCTAATCTGGAATGATAGCAGCCGCACACCCAGTGTGCGGTGAGCCGTACTTACCCCTAGCCGTTTACATGTCGAAATAGGTATTTCAGAGACACGAGTTCATTCTTTCAAGTCTAGACTCTCTTGCATTTCTTGACTAGTCTCGCTTATACTTTCTGGACTAGACTCATTATATTTATTCTTGCTGGACTCACTACACGTTCTTGTGCACACACTTGATCTTAGTTTAGATTTCTTGTATCTTGTAGTCATATTTATCTTGCTTCTGATTTTCATGTATCTTTACCTTTATGCACCAGTTGATATATATGTATATTTCTCTGTTCATACTTTATTTCCTTCTCCTTGTGCTACTTGCTACAACTACTTTATAGTTTTTATCATTTAATTGGAACTGCTGTTAGAGGTGTACTTGCTCCAATCCTGACTGGATATATTTTTCAGAGGATCTGGAAGATTGGTGTCCGACGTTTTATGGACCTCAGCCTGTCGAGGGTGCAGACAGGGACCCCCTAGTTCAGGAGTAATTTTTGGGTTAGTAGCCGGGATCACTAAGACCTCCATTGTATTTATTAGCTTTTGGTACCAAATTTGTCCCCGGCTTTTGGTTTGAGACTTTGTATTGTATTTGATTCAGGATATATTGTGTTATTATTATTATTATTGTTGTTGTTTTTAGTAGTTGTTGTTGTTTAGACTTTGTAGTTGTTAGACTTCAGTGTTATCTTATCGTGCTTAGATCATGATTGAGTACTTGTGTTATCTTTATCATATTGCTCCTCCGTTTGGAGTTGAGATCTTGACAGGTACTTATATATTGTTGTATGAGATTGTTAGCTAGATAGTAGACCTAGACAACGTTTTACCGCCGATGCTGCGATGTATGTTGGACGTACCCATGACTCATGCCCAATTTTTCTGGTACGGGTCGTGACAAACGCATGGCACTGAACCATTGGCACTTATTTCCTTAGTTTTATCTTTTCTCTCTGACATACTTTATGGCTTGTCACACCAGTCACTTTATGTCATATTACTAATATTTTATTTATTGATCACCACTTCAATACTTGTCCCAAGGAGTAGACCTTAACCCAGAGCATGCTGCCAGGATTTATATGCGGCCAGGATTGCCACGCGGCCTGACTTTATATGCGGCCAGGATTGCGATGCGGCCTGACTTCATATCCGGCCAGGATTTGCCATGCGGTATGAACTTTCCACGCGGCCTAGTGACCCATGCAGCCTTTCTTGTTTTGATTGAATATTTTCTTGATTCATGTGACCCAATATATAATTGATAATTAGACTCGAATACTGTATCCATGCTGATACTAATATTGCCTGATTATTGTTCATGATTTAATGTACGCCAAGGTGTGACACATCGTATCACGTGTTAAGTGATTATATTTGGGTTGTGCATCGAGAATGCCTCTAAATTCCTGAACTCATGATATTATAAATATATATGTATATTATTTCTCCAGCACGAACATAATAAGCGAGTAAACTACCAAAGCATGGCTAGGATATTGATTGACTGAATGTTGCGTACACGCTCGGGTGAATCTAGATTTGACTTTCATTGATTCATGTCTAGCGTACTCGTACTTTCTACGACATCTTAAGAGAAATTATCATGTGACCATGCCTTGAGATTTCAACCACAACATAGGGTTAATTAGGTAATTAAAAGTTGTAGTAACATTTGAGGGAACGGTATCCCGAGATTATGCCAACGAACCTTCCTACAGAGATTTATTCTAAGTGCGATATGGGATGGCCACCACAAATATTGTATATCATCTGACTTAGTGTAGTATAATATCTGACCTATTATTATGTTGAGCCAATATTTTACTATAGGAACACTGCAACCGCTAATACAGTATTTTTAGTGCAGTGGCCCTATGGGGGACTGGTGCATCCTGCAAGTACATATTTTATTTATTTGGTTCGGTTAGCTCATGTTCGGTACTAGCGTGATCTGAGAATATTTATTATATATTATTTCTGAGATAACCTCAGACTCCAAAAAAAAACAAGCCATACAAATGATTGACCGAAAAATGGATTTAGTTATGATTGTATTATTCAGCTAGTAGCCTAGAGAAATGGATTATCAAAGTGTGATAGTTTAACCCTTGTCCTTGTTTGGTTGTAGGGTTGGGACTTCGCTCTAAGATATGTCATGGACCTAAGTTACGATACTGAACCTATGTATTATTATATAATTTTTCTTGGATTTTTGTTTCTCTATTTTGTGTTTCCTTTATGGTACTTGATATTTGGGGTCTAACCCCACTGGTTTTGTATAGTCAGGTTTTGAGCCAGTACCCGAGGATCCAATATACTTTTCTTAAACTTATGACGCATACCAGGAACATGGTCGCAGGGGATAGCAAGTGGGGTTTTTTTTATGCTCATCATTGAATATTTACTTCTTTTGGGCGTTTAGCTACCGGCACCTCTTAGCCGGCTCATCTGGACATTAGCTTTTCTTATATAATTGTATTAAATTAGACTACAGATGATCACTGTCATATACTTTTGTTACTCTTCTAGCTTCTTATTTTGCCCAACTGGTCTCTAGAATATTTTGAAAAAGTGTTTGGGATGCCTTATTGCTTAGTATATATGCTCTATGCTTACTATTTCTTATTTGAATGATTGATACATAGAAGTTCTTGACTATAGGAGACTTGATTGTAGCATGCACCCCCTATCTTATACAGTTGTGATCATCGTACGACGTATAAAACCTTGTACGGGGTAACTGGCCATGTCAGTCTCTGTATTATGTTACTGGGGCATGACAAAGGTTTAGGCAAGTACATCTTGCCAAAATACTGAAGACATAATTTTATTTCAGTTTTTATTTTCCTTGATATTTTGTGATTAGAATTTTATGAAGCTTGCTTTGTTAAATATGTTTCACTAGTAATTTTCAACCGTATGCATATTTTTAAAAATAGTTTTGGCTTGGTTTTGGCTTTTTCTGTAGAAATTTTGGTATTTACCCATTAGAAAACTCGACATCGAAAATGATAGCCGGTGTGATTACCATGAAACTTAGTTTATGTGCTACTTGAGACCCGTGCCTAGTTTCTATTTTGGTAGTTTTGAGTTTTGTGGATTCTGAACAGGTTTTAGTTTTTCTCGTAAATTACTTGTACGATATTTCTCAGAATCGATTTGTCAAATCTCAAAGTTGGTAAAATCAAATTTTCCCAAGTCGTTGGAAATTTGATCCTATACAATTTTGATCTTTGAAAATCCAAATTCTGAGTTATAATGGAGTTTTTACCGTCCGAACAAGTCTCGAAAATATTCTATGTCCGGGTTTCTGTGACCACTCGAATGATCCGAAGGTGATTCGTGGCTATCTGATGGATGATCCAATTTATGGTCCATAAATTTGTTATGACCAATCGGATGATCCGACATTAATCCGCGGCAGTCCGATGGATGATCCAAATTATGGCACATTTCTTGCTATGACGGATCGGATGATCCGACGGTAATCGAAGGAGATCCGCCAGATAATCCTAATGACCTTGCTTTTGCCTACTTTGTCTTTTTCTGCTATCTTTCGTCTGTGATACTTTTTTGGCATGATCCGGAACATGTATATATTTTTCTTGTGTTACTTCTCGGCTCTACTTATTTATTTTATTGTTTTGTCCATTATACACAGTCCCAGCTCTATGTATAGTTTGGGACACCTACCCATTATACCATGTCCTGTACTTGCTTGATAGTGACCCATCGAGGTACACTCATATTACTTGACGACATATGTATAGTTTTGGGACCACCTATCCATTATACACCTGTCGTGTATAGCTTTGGGGACACCTACCTATTACACATCTGTCCAAACTTGTCCTGCACTTGCCTGATAGTGACCTGTAGTGGTACACTACTAATTTTCTTGACTGTTATATTGGTTGTTGTGGCTTGTTGTAGCACACGCTTATCTTGCCTATAATCGTATGGTTGTATTCCCGTCTAGTCTTGTGATTCTGCTTGTCAAAATATTGTCTTGTCTAGTTCATCCATGCGGGGAGCATCATATTAAGGAAGGATTCTGCGAAATTCCATACCAAAAATCCTAAACTAAATGTTAAGCATTAATAACTAGAAAGAATAATTAGAGCATTGGGGGAGGATCTCCTGGTTGCATGCAGTCCCGTGCCCTGATAATCTACTGCTTGATGGACTTGTAGCATGTCGTCGAGTAGTGCACATTTTTAGCTCACCATTGTATGGGGCATATTGTATTGACTTACTCAGGTTCATCTTTGTGTGACTTGGATTTAGGTGCATATCTCTCCTTGGGGTGGTGTATCCACTATTATTTACTTTATCGTCATCCAACGTTTAGGTAGCTTGGACAGTCTGCAGGGCATGTGACCATATGGAAATCCTAAATTGTATTTGTTAGTAATTAGGACTTGTGATAACCCTACTTAGTTAATGTAGTAATCCGTACTTCTTGCTTGGCCGTGATTGAAGGATGTAGTCCATTTCTTGTCTGGTCTTATATTGCTTTGCTTGTCGGACAGTAATCCGGCGTGGTGTGCTTTTGTCTATTGTCTTTTATGTTAATTTACCTTATATGCATTGTTCCTTACATGTTCCTCTTGCATGCTTCTATCACTGTACTAGTTCTTTTTTCGTTACTTTTTCTTATATACTTATGTTCACTTTGCATGCTCCCGTATATGTTCACCTTGCATGATCCGATACATGTTCCAGTCCAATTTTTTTACATATTTTTTGTTTTATTTTTTTGTTTTCCGGTGCACCTTACATTATACTTGGTGGTTATATGTTGCTTAGAATATTGTAGCTCTATGTTGTATTGCTAATTTTAGTTCATATTTTAGCCTCATTTGTGGTACTTACTATTTGGGGTCTGACCCCACTTATTTTGCTTGCCAGATCCTGTAGCAGAGCCAGAGGATCTTTCATTTCTTTCCGAGGATGGTGACCACGCGGAGCACCATACCGATTGAGTGGGTTCTTATTCTTGTTCTCTCACTTATTGTATATATTCTTTTGTGACGTTTAGTCCCGAGCACCTGTTAGCTCGTACTTTGGACTTATTGTATCGCCTACTGGGCTTGATATGATTAACATATTCTAAACTATAGTTATAGTTGATCATGTATGACTTACACTCATGCTAGTTCTTTATTTTATATTACTAGCTTCATGATCATCTATGTATATATGGTTTGTGACGCTTTACTATTTTGCTTATGATGATCATATTTTCTTGTATATTATGATTTTTTGCTTGTGATTAAGACAATAGGATTGCTTGACCAAGGTTGAATGATGACTTGTAGTCTTAATCTCTCATGTCTATTCACATATGTGACTGTATCTCGGGGTACTATAGTACTCTGGTATACGTAGCTGGCTTTGTCAGTCTCTGCTCTCCAGTATTCTGGGACTGGGGCCTGATAACTGGTTTGGGTGGCTTTAATTGGTTTGAGACGTATTGTGTTGAACGTTCATGCGTATAATCGGAGCTGAGGAGCCGATTATACTGGCTCTATTCTCAAGGTGGAGTTAGAAGCATTCTCCAGACATTCGGTTGAGCACGGATTATTCCTAATGTTGGAGGCAACTACACGGATTAGCTTCAAAGGTGGAAACAACACGTCCAAGGTGGAGCAAGACATTATGGTTGGCACATAAATAATGTTATGGATGAACGTGTCAGTTTGGTTATGTTGTCAAATAGATCGAGATGATAATATGTTATATTTCCTGGGTGTTGGGATGGCGGGAACGAATTAGGATGCTTGGCTAGCGGGAACAAGTAATGGTAGTCAGGGTATGCTTGGTTGCTCGATCGCTCGGTCAACAAAAATGAGCTAAGGTGTAGATTGTTGGATTGTATCTCATTTTCACTTGAGCGCTCAAAATGTGATGACAATGTAGTTGATAGTTTAGTCCCCCATAGGGTATAAGTGAGATCATGGATTGTAGATAATTCAAATTGGTTCAGGCTTTACATAAAAAATTTCTTTAAAGACATATGAGTCCAGTCCAATATTGCACCTTACGAGTTAACTCTGATTCGCGCGGGGCATACTACAATCCTAACACATCTTGTTGTTGTTGCTAGTGCTCCTACCCTGACCTCCTCCACTCTCCCCCTTCCCTCCCCTTCTCCTCCGTGGTTGTAGTCCCTTCCCTCCGATACTACAATAAAATATTGGATTTTCGTCAAACATTCTTGCAGAAACTATCGTGATTTCCAATTATAAAAAAAAAATCTAATTTTACTCAATTTTGTATATATTAAGAGGTCATTTTGTTCATCCACCTAAACTAGAATGTATGTTCATTCTTCCACTCAAGTATTACCGTATATCAAAATATGCAATCGAAAATAAAATTTTAATATGCAATCTAAAATAACTTTAAAAATAATTTTATGAACAACTAAAATAATTTTGACCATTATTTTAATACATGCCAATATTTGAATAAAAGTGTGATATGCATCCTAATGGACTACATATTTTCATAGTTATAGCAAAATTTATGTTGAAGAAAGCTCATGGTAGCTGAAGTGGATATTCGTGCAGAATAAGAATATCATTAATTAAATATTTCTACAAAAGCAAAGCAAGTGGGCTCCACTCACCTAAACATTGGAATTGGATGGGCTGTTGATAAGGGCACTACCCAATTTACTTAGGGCTAGCCCAGGATTGGGGCTAGCCCATTAATGAATAAAGTTTACTCATACTAGCCTAAAAGTTTACTCATACTAGCCCAAACATAAAACACTCTTCCCAAACCCTCCAAACCCCCACCGGAGCCCTCCCTCCTCCTCCCTTTCTTGTTGGAGCCCTCCTCCTCCACTTCTTCCTTCTCCTCCTTGTTGATGGCTCCCAAACTCTCAAAAGAATCAAGGTACAATTCTTCCTTCTCCTTGTTCTATTGTATTTCGAATATTTTTCAAAAATTATAATATTTTCTATTGCATTTCAAAAAAATTCAAAAATTATCTTTCCAATCTTAAAATTAGGGCATACAAGTCCTGAATGTAGTTTTGACATTTTTCTGGAGTCTCGTACTCGATTTTAGGGCATACAAGTTCGACATCCATCGAAAGTATGTAACAGAACCATGCGGGACTATAGAAATTTCTACAGTCCTATATACATTATGGACTGTAGAAATTTCTACAGTCCTATATGTATAAAGGAATGTAGAAATTTTAACAGTCCTATATACATATAGAACTGTAGAAATTTCTACAGTTCTGAATAAATTTCTACAGTCTGTTAAAATATATATATTTGTCTTATAGTCACGACCCTCGGAAGGTGTCACTACCCAATTCTAGAAAATAGGGTATATATTTTTTTTTTGATAAATAGTGTATTGTATTTAATTAATTATATTTATATTTATTTAGTGTTTATTTTATTTTTTTAATGATTGTTTTAGGGTTTTGGCTAGCCTGGACCCATGTCAGACCCTAGTGGACCCATGTCCGACCCAGCCCACACCCTTGTGAGAATTATTTTGGGGCTTAGAATTATTATTTTATTTTTAGGAGGTTAGTTGGAGAGATTTGGAGCTAGTTTGAGTGCATTTGGAGACCCGAAACCCAAAACCAATTTGCGGGAGGGCATTTTGGACCTTTATACATGTAAACCCCCATTTTCTACATGTGGCCGGCCCCTACCTACCCACCCGTGAGAAAGCCAGCAGCAGCCCCCCCTTCTTTCTTCATTCCTCTTCATTTTCCACTTCTTCTTCTTCATTTCTTCTTCTCCACTTCTTCTTCCTTCTTCCTTCTTCTTCAAAGTAAGTTCCCTCTTCCATTTTTTTTCTTTCTTCTTTCATTCCTTCTTCCTTAAGCTAACCCTCACCTTGCATTTTCTCTAACCTAGGTGTGAGGAGCTTAGATCTAGTGTGGGAGCTAGAATTTGTGGCTTGGAGCTTGAGGGAGGTGATTTGGAGTAGATCGGAGACTTTGGCCTTGGGATTCCAACTCCCAAGAGGTAAAACCTAACTTTCCCCTTCCTAATTATTTTTGTGTAGTGTAATTAGTGTTGTAGAACCCTCCTAGACCCTAACCCTACCCGTAGGAGAAAGTTGGAACTAGTTTGGGTGAGTTTAGAGACTTTGACATTAGGTTTTGTGTCGAATTCGGGTGGAATCCGAATTTGGCCCAATTTTGGGTGATGCCCTAGGTTAGATGGACCTAGGTAGACGTTGTCGGGTGTCTAGAGGGTGAGTGCGTGTCTCCGTTTGGACACGGGAAGCCGTGTCGCGGAGAAACGGGCGTTTCGGGCGAAATTGGGACTTTTCGTCGTCGCCGATTCTAAGTGCGTGTGCGTTTCCGCCACGGACCTAGAATCGACGTGGGAGCACATTTTCTAGGATCTAGACATCGTGTAGAGCGCGTGGGTAAATTTTGGGCCGATTCCGAGTTTGTTTGGTGTGCGTTTCAGGAGGTTTTCCGAGCCGCGCACCACGTGTTCGTCGAAATGACCGAACGGCCATTTCGACTTGGTTTTCTCGTTTCGGCTTTGTGCGCGCGTTGGGTTAGTATCGGGGAGTGTGTGCTAGAGTTTTTGGGCTATATTTTATATATTTTAGGGTATTGGTGAGTGTCGGGGTCGTTGGGCGTGAGTAGGGCGTGTGGTTTGAGTGTTGTGTGCGTGGTTGTGTTTGTATTGATATGTGTCTATATATATATATATTTATATATATGTATGTGTGTTATATATATATTTATATATGTGTGTGTGTATTTATATTTATGTACTTGTATATGTATATGTCTATGTGTATATATATATGTATATGTGTAAGTGTGCTTGTGTGTGTATATGTGTATATATATATATAGGTGTATGTATATATATATAGTTGAGAGTGTGTGTAGATATATATATATTAAGTGTATATATATATGTAGCTATGTATATATATTTATGTGTGTGTGTGTTGTTAGTGTTGTGAGTGTGTGTGTGTATTAGTGTGTGAGTGTGTTAGAGTGTGTGGATGAGTGTATATATATATATAGATATCTAGTTATATATATATATATATATAGATATATATGTATGTATATATATATATAGATAGTGATATATATATATATATGTATATATATGGGTGTGTGTGTGTGTGTATGTGAGAGGAAAGGGGGGGGGGGACAGCAAGCAGTGGCTGCAGCTGCTGCTGCACAGCAGCAGCAGCACAGCAGCAGCAAGGAACTGCAGCAGCAGCAGTGCCAAGAGGAGCAGCAGCAGCGCAGCAATAACAGCGAGCAGCAGCAGCATTTTGAGCACAGGGAGCAGTAGCAGTAGAGCTAGTGAGGGAGAGTGAGAGGTTGATATATATATACCTATGTTGATAGATAGGAAGATGGTTAGAAATGGGTTTAATAGATAGTAGGATAGATAGATAGATAGATAGTATTATAGATTAGATATATAGATAAGTAGTTAGGTAGATAAGATATATTGATAGATAGATAGCTAGGTATTTAGATAGATAGATACTAGATAGGTGGATAGCTAGATACTTAGATATACCTATCTAGGAGATAGATATCTATATACCTATACTTATATATATATATATATAGATATCTTGATAGGTAATATATATATATATGTTATGTTGGGTAAGGTAATGGGTATTGGGTATGTGTGTGTGGATATGTATATGTATATAGGTAGATACCTATTTATATATATAAATATGATAGGTATCTATATTACCTAGCCTAGATTAATAACTAGGTGCATAATTAATAGCTAGGTAGCTAGTTAGAGGGTCTTAGGGCGAAACCTCAATACCTTGAGATACCGAGGTATCTCGATACCTTGAGATATTCAAGGTATTGAGTTTCGAGCGGGGTATTTGAGCATTAGCCTAGGAAATGCTTGGGAGTGATTTTTATATGTTTATATATATAATTACGCGTGCTAGCATGGGTTTTAGCGGGTTTAGGCGGGGTGCGTGGCCTAGGGCGAGGTATCGGATACCGAGGGTATCCCGGTATCTCGATTAGGCGAGTTTGTGAGTTTAGTAGCTTAATGAGCTCGGTTTGACCTAGAATTTCAGGGGCACCCTAGTTTGACCTAGCTTTGACCATAATTGTCCCCGTTGACCGTAAAAGTCAACGTTTGACCTAGTTTTGACCTAGAGTTGACTTTTTGGACCCTGGGTTGACTTTTTGACCCGATTTTCACCGGTTTGACCCGTTCGACCTAGAATAGCCCTAGAAGCCTGTTTTTAATTATTTTATATCAGTTTAAATGCTTATAACCCTGTTTAATTCTGCTTTTTGCATTAGGTCCCTGCGATACCGGTCCGGACCTCGATCCTCATCAGTTGCTCAGGACATCAGGCGAGTACCTACCTCTGATAGTTTCCATTTTATGATAGCGTTTATATCACCTGTTCTAGAACTGTAATACTTGATTCTGACACTTTATTACACGAGCTGGTACTAGTGGATCCCGTCATGAGGTGCTATCCCCCTTACCGTGTTCAGCGGGTACTCTATCACGTGTATTTCATCATGTGCTTCGGGTATTGATTATCATGTGCTATCATGTGCTTCTTGTGCTCTCGTCTTCGTGTGCGCGAGCTATTATCATGTACGTAGCGTATTGTGGTTGGATCCAATGGTATTAGTGGGGGAGGGGAGTAGTGAGTTGGTTATATGATCAAAGCCAAACAGTATTCATGTGTATGTCGGTTATGCAACTCACGCATAACGGAGTTATCGTAGTGACTTTTATGTGCAACCTAAGCCGATTATATAACGAACTTGTGCTCAAGGCACTTAGCTAGTATTCATGTTTCTCACCTGCAGTTACTTTTCCACTAATTGTATTGTTCTCCAGTTTACATTGTAGCTACTTATTGTGCTCCAGCATATATTTATTTCCTGTGCATCTTGATTACTTTTCTATTGCTCGTCATATACACCTTACCATGCATTTGGAGTTGCTTTCAGAGTTATGTACTTCGCTCCAGTCCTGACTGGGCATATTTTTTCCAGAGGATCCTGAGGACTATTGCCCTACGTTCTACGGGCCTGGTATTGACGACGGTTGTGACCCCGAGGAGGAGTGCACCGAGGAGACGCCGATAGCACCCTAGTTAGCTAGGTGGGTTTCCTGGGTTTTCCTTGTGGTTTGTATTTTGGATGACTGTACTTATTCTTTTGATGCTGTGATGTTGTAGCTATTTTTTTGGCTTGGACTGTATTATTTTGGATTGTCTTGCTCTCTTGGTTCTGGTTTTCTTTGTTTATATCATATCGTGCTTATTTCTTCCCCTAGATTTTGTGATTGAGATTCATATATATATTGCGTGGTTGCCCTCCTTCGGGAGAAGATTATTTTGATATATATATTGCGTGGTTTTGCCCTTCTTTTGGAGAGGTCATGCCGGATTTTTCAGTGAGATATAGATAGATATGGTTGACCTAGAACGGACCTTTACAGCGTTCTACCGCCGATTATGCGGCGTAGGCTGGACGTACCCACGGCTCATGCCCGATTTTCGGGTGCGGGTCGTGACAGAAGGGCACTGAGGATGAAGATATCATAAGAAGACGCCCTACTGCATTGATGCATAAGGAACGCAATGTTCAGCGTACTATTGAACTAGCTCTCATTATCCGCGACCCCGAGGCACGCCCTGAAGTTAGGAAACGTCGACTGACAAAGAAGACTGTCACTCATTCGAAGAGACGTGCTCCTAGTACTTCTGGTTCTTCTTTCTCCTACGATGAGGACATACCAAATATCCAAAATCGGCCAACTGATAGTTCAGAACCTTCTCAACATACAGATAGTCCTATCAAGACTCTCCCACAAACCCTCAAAAACTGGCCTACAGATGGTTCAGGACCGTCTCAGAAGCCAGATAGTCCAGTCGAGACTCGTCCAAACGGTTGCTCTATGTTGCCGTCGATCGAGGACCATATTACATACCAAATATGGAACAATCCGGTAAGTACATTATGTTATGATAATTTTATATATAGTTGTAAGTTCTAAGTTCATCCAATTATTTAAAGATAACTATATTATATATATATATATATATATATATATATATATATATATATATATATATATATATGTATAAGTTCATCCAATTATTTACTTTTCAGGAGAGTTCTCGTATGTTAACAGTGATCAACCACGGCAAAAAATATAATACATGGAGATTTGAATTATTGGGAGATGATGTGAAGGCTAAAATCATTCCCATCGTTTTACAATATTTGGGTAACTACTCATATATGACGGTGGATAATGTACTCATATTGGCATTTGTAGAATAATGGCATCCAGAAACTAATACTTTCCATCTACCAAACAGGGAGTTGACAATTACCGTTGATGATGTCCATCATATATTGGGACTTAGGGTTGATGGTCGAGTCATGATGAATCATACTTTTGACAAATCGAGCATAAACTTTTACGACTATATCGTGGATTATGTATCAGGGTATCTGGGAGTTGATGCGGCTAGTTTTACCACCCTTCGAGAATTCAAGAAGTCGTACGGACTTCCTTTAAAATATTTGGAGGAGACATTCGCTGGTCCGGACCCCGAAGTGGATAATAGTGATAATGTGGCCCGTGGTTATATGTAGTTCATCTTAGGGGCTGTCGACATTATGGATAAGTCTGTAACGTCGATACATGCCAAATATCTCCTGAATTTGGATGACATAGACACGGTAGAAGAAATATCTTGGAAAAATGGTATACTATCATACCTTTACCACGAGCTTGGTGCAGCATCCCACGTCAATTCGAAGACAATATTCGGATGCCAGACTCTACTCCATGTATAGATATATCTTTGTCAACTTGTATACATAATAAAAAATATTATTATTAATTTTTGGACTAATATTTTTTTTAACTTGGTTACGTTAAGGCATGGATATATGAGCACTTTTAAACTTAACCGGGGGTATGAAAAGTACCTTCCTAGAATGTGCAGATGGAAGCCAACTAAGAAAGATGCCAAACGTCCACACACATTGGCCGCCCTACGGAATACACTCGAAGATATGAGGATATAAGAGGTAAATTGAGACCTAATTTTTTTATTACGTTATGCTAAATGACGTTATGCTAAATTTCATGTGTTGCAGATTGTTTGGGATCCATATCATGATTTATGACAGACTAGTCGTCCATTGCAACCATTCGCTGTTACGCCCCAGTCCTAAAATACCGAGGGACTGGACACGTGGCAATGGCCAGCAGTACGCACCGATGGACAATCCCAATTTAATGGATCCATCAGGGCGTACTTAAGCTGTAGTACAACAATAAGTAGGTCTGATGTTACAAGTCATAGTCTATTCTAATCTCATCCACAGAATATAAACACGGATCAAAAGCCAGAATAAATGCAAGAGAAAATAAACTAGCATATCTCAACAAGAGTGTCTGGGGAACAACCCAAGAATAAGTCTGTTACATCAAGCAAATAGACATGAAATAAAGTAACTGGAAATGAAAATATCTGAGTATGTAAAGCCAATACTCAGGAGAAGTCTTCGGCCACGATCTCGTCCTCGGTTCCTGGTTCTGCTCCGAGAAGTGCTCCTATTCCGTACACCTCGGGGTAGATCTCTTCAGCTAAACCTGGGGACATCATCCAGATCCAGGTCCTCAGGGGACATAGCAAGATACAAAATAACTCATACCAAAATAAATATCAGTGCAGCAATAAATGAAACATTAGGGTAAATAAGTAACAAGCTAAGTGATATGCAAGTGAGAGTTTTAGTCATACTCAGGCTGAGACTACTACATGATCGGTATTGGAGATACCTATAGCAGTATTTTCTCGAAAGGGCCAGAACTTGCGCCAAAGCTCTGTATCAGAGACTAAGATACCTCCAGATGACATTATTTATATTATAATCAACCTTGATATGGTAATACTCTCCCCACCCCATGTAATCTCACGTCACAGTTCCATAATATCTCAGGTCCAAGTCACGCAAGATCAAACTAATGCAATAAGTCAGAAATATTTCTAAGCATGTAAACTGTATATGTCATGAATATGTATCCTATACGGAATCACCATGAATATCTCAGGAAGATTCCGTCACATGAATAGTGTCAGGTATCCTGGGTATAATGTACTTGATAATACAATTACAAGAATTTACAGGGTCATGAATGTCCATCTCTAGATGACGTACCCAACACCGCGTACGGGGTTGGCACCCGACTATAATCAGACACTAAGTACGTCACACGGTTCCTAGGTTAAGCATGTACAACAGTTATAATTGAGACAAGTAATTATGTAACAAAGACTGCAAGTTGGCAAGGTACACTTGCCCACTGATGTATAAATAAGTCAAGGAAATAAGTAGCAAAGCTGCAGGGTTTGGCAAGGTACACTTGCTTGGTGTTTTGGCTCCAATTGTAACTCTGGCAGCAGCGGGATTTGCAGGCAGTACTCCGGTTGCTGAAATAAATATTACCATCAGATCCAAAAAATATTAATCAACTAGATATGCCTGTCCTTGAGTCCAATTTGGAGACAAGGGCAAAAATGATAATTTCAGGTCAAAGCGGGGTCCACAGGTGGACCCGCTTTGCACCAAAAAATGGACTAGGGACAAAGGTCTCCAATTTTGCCAAACTTATTGTCAACATGTCAGGAACGATGATACAAACCCAACGGAACTTCCAAAATTGGATTCCGATGAGCCGGTCACAAAATCGCCCGTCAAGTGGAGCCTATGGGGACCACGATACGCGATTTTGTCAACGTTCTCAGAATCGAACCAAACTTGGGTCACAGGACCAGCGTATCGCTACGAGTCCGATGGTACAAGTTTTTTTTCGATCCGACGTGTGTACACAAAGTTGCGACGCATTCCAGAACTGACGGATACGGGACGGTGTTCGCGGATACGCGTTGATTTCGGTGTGCACGCACATCCAAATCAGCTTCTGCGAAACCCCGTACGTCCGTATCAATGTCGCGCACGTTTCAGTAAAGACTGCGTACGACTAAGTCGTCCCGTTTGGCAGGGCGTACTCAGTTTCGGGGTGAAAAAGGGCGTTGTTTTTCCTGTTTTTGGATCGCGGTTCGTGATCGCTACAGGACGCGATGCACCGAACGGGTTGCACGGGCACCGAGAGGGTCACACAGGGTTCGCGATGCAACAGACGGAATCGAAAATAGGGCAGCGAGGAGAGAGAAACGGGTACCTGAACAGGGCTCGAGAAACCGAAGTTTCTCGTATCCGAGTCGTGTCCGAGTCGCCTAGGGTTAGGGTTTGGGATGCTGGCCGGAGTTTGGCGGCGCTGCGGCTAGGGCCGGGGTCGTCGGAGGTGGCCGAGGTAGTCGGCGGCGGCACGCGGGAGGCGGCGCAGGCGGCCGGGCAGAGCGGAGGCGGGCCGGAGGGTGCTGCGGGGTCGGGGGCCTGGCTGCGGGGAAGAAGTAGGAAGAGAAGGAGGAGGTCGCCGGCGGCGGCGCTGGCGAGGGCGGGGCACGGCGGGGAGGTGGCTGCGCGGTGAGGCGAGGACGGTGGCAGCGAGGCGTCGGGTGAGGGAAGCGGTGGTCGGCGGGGGGTGAAGGAGGAGGAATGGGGTTTTATATCGGCTGGGGGAGGCCGTGCTAGGCGGAGGAGGCGGCGACATGGCGGAGGTCGCGGGGGTGCGGGGCCGGAGGTTGCGGGGGAGCGGCGACGTGGCCGGAGAGGCTCGGAGGGCGGCGGAGGAAGCGGTTGCGAGCGGGGGACTGGGGTTCGTGGGGGAGAGGGTCTCGCGGGTCTGGTGGCGGGTGCGGGTTTGGCAGACCCGACCCGACCCGCTAGTGCGATCGGTCCGGTTCAGTTGGGATGGACCGGGTTCAGCTCGGTTCAGGCAAGTTTGAACCCGGTTCAACCCGGTTCAATTTTTTTTAATTTTAAAAATAGTTTTTTGGCTTTTAAAAATATTTTTGGGGTCCAATAAATTGCCAAAAAATTACCCTAAGTCCACTATTTTATTTTACACCCAAAAATATTATTTTTATAATATTTTAATATATTTTAAAAATATTTAATGCCAAAATACCCTGATTTTTAATTAGCAAAAATTCCTGAAAAAATCCCAGAAAATTCCGAAAAATCCCGTTTTAAAAATCTTAAAAAATTAAGGGGTTTACAATCTACCCCCTTAAGAGGATTGCGTCCTCGCAATCAAAGAATAACCGGTAAACAGAGATGACACGGTTGCAAGTATTGTTCAAAAACACATCACAAGACACTTAGGAAAAATATCGTTTCCCTAAGAATGAAAGTTATGCACTTTCCAGAGTGAAGCAAAACTTGTTAAAGCAAAAGAACTACAAATTTTAGAAAACTAAGTTATTATTAACAAGTTTCAAATTACTAGGTTGGGGCTAAGGTCACGAAACAATAGGCACGAGCTAAAACAATACTAGAAACGGTAGCTACGAATCACTTACGCGCATTAGCCACTCCACGAGTCTGCGCATTCTCCAAGGTTATCGTCTGGGCTTGTTCGCGTCCTTGCGGTCGATTCCTCTGCTGCTGCTGAGCCTGCTGGAAGAGTAGTGCCTGGGGTATCAAGGGTGGCCTCGGCTGATACCCTCATGGAGCTGGTGGTAGGACTTCTTGAACTTCCGTTTTTGGTGCTCCCAATGTTGGATAGGTTGGCCTCGGTATTGGTAACGCTTGCTGGTTACCCTTTGGTGCTCTTTCTCGATGCTCAGGGCATTCCCTCAATGAATGCAGACTGGATCCGCAAGCTAAACATACTTTACTTTTTTGTCTGCACTCGTCCTCAATATGGCCTCGCTTGCGACAATATGGACAGACAGGTAGTACTTGCGGAGATGCTTTTGGCGGCTGGTGCATAGGAGAACTCTTTGTAATTTCTTCCTGTGGTGCTCCGGCAGGTGCTGATGTGGCTGGTTGATGAATCATCACTACTTTCTCTTGATGCTGAGGACAATCCTTGGCTAAGTGTTGATTGGACGCGCAAATCAAGCATAATCCTAACTTGTGTCTGCACTCCTTATTAATATGGCCTATCTTGCCACAGTGGTAACAAGTAGGAAGGACTGAGGCTCTTGGTGCTGCTCTCGGTGGTGGATTTATTTGTGGTCGCTTTGCAGCTCTTTCCTGTTGTGCTTGGTCTGGTGCTGACGCATACGGCCGCTTTTGGCTGGACTCGATCCTTGTGGTGCCCTCCACGGGTCGTGATGCAGCAAGAATGTCCTCGTCTAAGGTAGTTGTATTTGAGCTGATTAACGTCCGTAGCTCCGAGCTAAATCTGTCGATGAACTTCTCCGCTTGGTTTTGTTGTGCTTCTTGATGAACCTTCTGATAGGCTTGCATCATCGCGTAGAACATTTGAAACATTTGTTGTTCGTCCATAGGCTGTCCTAGTGGAAAGAAAGGCATCGGTGGAGTAGACTGCGTTGATGGTGGAACGTTATCTTGATGGATTCTCGAGGCAAGCTGACTTGCTTGACTGCATTGTGATGATTGACCTTCACCAACTGGTGTCACATCGTCTTCGTGGGTAACCACAACGCCTTGTGGTGTTCCTGCATGAGCCTCGTTGCTGGCTTGTGGGTCCATTTCTCTGCATCCAAAATAAATAATAAGAGGAGCGCAGGAATCAAGGCAGGATGCAAGTCAATAAATTAATTCGAATAGATATCAAGAACGATTCAAGCAAGTGGATGGGATCCTAAAAACTTATCATATTCTTATTGCACGCATGTTCGGTCCCTAAGTTAAAATCGAACAATTTAGTCGTAGACCTGCATGGGCCACCACAAAAACTATGTCACGCCCCAGTCCCAAAATACCGAGGGACTGGATACGTGGCAATGGCCAGCAGCACGCACCGATGGACAATCCCAATTTAATGGATCCATCAGGGCGTACTTAAGCTGTAGTACAACAATAAGTAGGTCTGATGTTGCAAGTTACAGTCTATTCTAATCTCATCCACAGAATATAAACACGGATCAAAAGCCAGAATAAAGGCAAGAGAAAATAAACTAGCATATCTCAACAAGAGTGTCTCGGGAACAACCCAAGAATAAGTCTGTTACATCAAGCAAATAGACATGAAATAAAGTAACTGGAAATAGAAATATTTGATTATGTAAAGCCAATACTCAGGAGAAGTCTTCGGCCACGATCTCATTCTCGGTTCCTGGTTCTGCTCCGAGAAGTGCTCTTGTTCCGTACACCTCGGGGTAGATCTCTTCGGGTAAACCTGGGGACATCATCCAGATCCAGGTCCTCAGGGGACATAGCAAGGTACAAAATAACTTATGCCAAAATAAATATCAGTGCAGCAATAAATGAAATATTATGGTAAATACGTAACCAGCTAAGTGATATGCAAGTGAGAGTTTTAGTCCTACTCAGGCTGAGACTACTACAGGATCGGTGTTGGAGATACCCATAGCAGTATTTTCTCGAAAGGGCCAGAACTTGCGCCAAAGCTATGTATCAGAGACTAAGACACCTCCAGATGACATTATTTATATTATAATCAGCCTTGATATGGTAATACTCTCCCCACCCTATATAATCTCACGTCACAGTTCCATAATATCTCAGGTCCAAGTCACGCAAGATCAGACTAATGCAATAAGTTAGAAACATTTCTAAGCATGTAAACTGTATATGTCATGAATATGTATCCTATACGGAATCACCATGAATATCTCAGGAAGATTCTGTCACATGAATAGTATCAGGTATCCTGGGTATAATGTACTTGATAATGCAAGTACGTGAATATACAGGGTCACGAATGTCCATCTCTAGATGACGTACCCAACACCGCGTACGGGGTTAGCACCCGACTATAATCGGACACTAAGTACGTCACACGGTTCCTAGGTTAAGCATGTACAACAGTTATAATTGAGACAAGTAATTATGTAACAAAGACTAAAAGTTGGCAAAGTACACTTTCCCACTGATGTATAAATAAGTCAAGGAAATAAGTAGCAAAGCTGCAGGGTTTGACAAGGTACACTTGCCTGGTGTTTCGGCTCCAATTGTAACTCTGGCAGCAGCGGAATTTGCAGGAAGTACTTCGATTGCGGAAATAAACATTACCATCAGATCCAAAAATATCAATCACCTAGAAACGCCTGTCCTTGAGTCCAATTTGGAAACAAGGACAAAAATGACAATTTCGGGTCAAAGCGGGGTCCACAGGTGGGCCCGCTTTGTACCGAAAAATGGGCCAGGGACGAATGTCTCCAATTTTGCCAAACTTAGTGTCAAAAGGTCAGGAACGATGATACGAACCCAACGAAACTTCCAGAATTGGATTCCGATGAGCCGGTCACAAAATCGCCCGTCAAGTGGAGCTTGTGGGGCCCACGATACGCAATTTTGTCACATTCTCATAATCGAACCAAACTTGGGTCACAGGACCAGCGTATCGCTACGAGTCCGATGGAGCAAGTTTCGTTTCGATCCGACGTGTGTACACAAAGTTGTGACGCGTTCCAGAACTGACGGATACGGGACGGTGTCTGCGGATACGCGTTGATTCCGGTGTGCACGCACATCCAAATCAGTTTCTGTGAAACCCCGCACGTCCGTATCAACGTCGCGCACATTTTGGTAAAGACCGCGTGCGACCAAGTCGTCCCGTTTGGCGGGGCGTACTCAGTTCCGGGATGAAACAGGGCATTATTTTTCCTATTTTTGGATCGCGGTTCGCGATCGCCACAGGACGCGATACACCGAGCAGGTTGCACGGCACCGAGAGGGTCACGCAGGGTTCGCGATGCAACAGACGGAATTGAAAATGGGGCAGCGAGGAGAGAGAAACGGGTACCTGAACAGGGCTCGAGAAATTAAAGTTTCTCGTGTCCGAGTCGTGTCCGAGTCGCCTAGGGTTAGGGTTTGGGATGCTGGCCGGAGCTTGGAGGCGCTGCGGCTAGGGCAGGGGTCATCGGAGGTGGCCGAGGTAGTCGGCGGCGGCGCGCGGGAGGCGGCGCAGGCGGCCTGGCGGAGCGGAGGCGGGCCGGAGGGTGCTACGGGGTCGGGGGCGTGGCTGCGGGGAAGAAGAAGGAGGAGGAGGAGGAGGCCGCCGGCGGAGGTGCTGGCGAGGGCGAGGCACGGCGGGGAGGCGGCTGAGCGGTAAGGCGGGGGCGGTGGCAGCGAGGCATCGGGTGAGGGAAGCGGTGGTCGGCGGGGGGTGAAGGAGGAGGAAGGGGGTTTTATAGCGGCTGGGGGAGGCCGTGCTAGCCGGAGGAGGCGGCGACGTGGCGGAGGTCGCGGGGGTGCGGGGGAGCGGCGACGTGGCCGGTGAGGCGGGGAGGGCGGCGGAGGAAGCGGCTGCGAGCGGGGGACGCGGGTTCGTGGGGGAGAGGGTCTCGCGGGTCGGGTGGAGGGTGCGGGTGCGGGTCTGGCAGACCCGACCCGACCAGCTAGGGCGGTCGGTCCGGTTCAGTTGGGTTGGACCGGGTTCAGCCCGGTTCAGGCCGGTTTGAACCCGGTTCAGCCCGGTTCAATTTTTTTTAATTTTAAAAATAGTTTTCTGGCTTTTAAAAATATTTTCTGGGTCCAATAAATTCTCAGAAAATTACCCTAAGTCCAGTATTTTATTTTACACCCAAAAATATTATTTTTATAATATTTTAATATATTTTAAAAATATTTAATTTTATTTAATGTCAAAATACCCTGATTTTTAATTAGCAAAAATTCCCGAAAAAATCCCAAAAAATTCCGTTTTAAAAATCTTGAAAAATCAGGCGGTTTACAGTCGCTTTATATCATGGTCTGATAAGTTATCATAAAATCGAGGAGGCTTATATGCCTGATAGAGTGATCCGTCAGTTTGGCTACGTATAAACAGTCCTGAAGCACACATTAAAATGGTAACTGCTCCATGAGGTACAAAACCGCTAAACTATATTCATACGGCGTTCAACTGGGTCTCAAACTTCTTCACTGAGTGGCAACATCACGTTATTAGAGAAACTGAACGACAAGTAGTAGTAAATATTACGAATTTGTAGCGACGACTACCTCGCCTACTACGCTGGTGTCGGACTACCTACGTTGTTCAAACGCGGAGGTGATATTGTGCGTGTACCATCAGATCTTTCTGCCAAATTTATCTTGTATACTTCATTGGTCAAGATGGTGAGGCAACTTCTTTACTTTCAGTTTGATATATGTAATTTTTTATAACCTAACAATTTTTTTAAATTATCATGAATAGGCTAGGAAAGTGAAGAAGCTGGGAAGAAGCCTCATAAGTTGTCATGGTACGAATTATATGGAAATTAATGACGAGCTACAAAAAATCGACAACACTGAAGATTTTTTTTTCTTAGAAAATAGAGAGCAACGTACAAAGAGGCGGCATAAAGTTTAGGCCATGTTTCAAGATATGTAAAACTTTGCTACAATTTGTGTTTTGAGACATGTAATACTTTTAAGTTTGAAAACTTTGAGTGGTTATGTTTTGTTAAAATATTTTGATTGGTTATGTTTCGAGACGGCTAGTTTTATGTATAAATGTGTTGGTTATTTGTGTTGGTTATTTGCTACAATTTGTTTTGTTTAAAACTTTGCTATAATTTATGTTGGTTATTTGCTACAATTTGTTTTGTTTGAAAACTTTGCTACAATTTGTATTGGTTATTTGCTACAATTTGTGTTTTGAGACATGTAATACTTTCATACAGTTGTTGGTTATTTGTGTTTCGAGACAACTACTTATATATATATATATATATATGTGCAGAGCCAGTAGCTAAAAACTAGGACTATCAAATTCTGGACAATCCTGATAGCTATCAGGACTGTCAAAATCCTGACAATCCTAGTTTTATATAAAAATTTCCAGAGACAGTGGGTTAAAATTAGGTCTGTCAAAATTTTGATAGTCCTCATAGCTTGTGGGACTGTCAAAATCCTGACAGTCCTAGTTTTATATAAAATATCCAGTGGGTTAAAATTAGGACTGTCAAAATTTTGACAGTCCACATAGCTTGTGAGACTGTCAAAATTTTGACAGTCCTACTTTTATATATAAATGTGCAGATAGTAGGTTTAAACTAGGACTATCAAAATTTTGACAGTCCTCATAGCTTGTAGTACTGTCAAAATCCTGACAGTCCTAGTTTTGTATAAAATATCCAGTGGATAAAAATTAGGACTGTCAAAATTTTGACAGTCCACATAGCTTGTGAGACTGTCAAAATTTTGACAGTCTTACTTTTATATTTAAATGTGCAGAAGTAGATTTAAACTAGAACTGTCAAAATTTTGACAGTTCTCATAGCTTGTGGGACTGTCAAAATCTTGACAGTCCTAGTTTTATATAAAATATACAGTGGGTTAAAATTAGGACTGTCAAAATTTTGACAGTCCACATAGCTTGTAGTACACTGTCTGTACATATAAAAGTAGGACTGTCAAATTTTTGATAGTCCAACAGTATACCAGGACTGTCCAGATTTTGACAGTCCTAGTTTTATACAGAGAGTGGGTTAAAACTATCTATATAAATGTTAGAAAAGATCCCAAAGTTCAACATACATGACTCATTGCACAACATACATGACTCATTGCACAACATACAGTTCAATATACAGTTCTAGTTATATTTCTTTCATTGCACAACATACAGTTCAATATACAGTTCAACATACATGGCTCATTACACAACATACAAAATAATACAGAAGTATAAGATGTATCAATCAATTAGAATATCAAATTAGTCATTCGACAAGATTTTGGGATCCTCCATCTTCATCATCTTCTTATAGCCAGCAATTGCATCCGTGTAGGGTATCGTCCATGCGATTGCTTCCTCCGATACGTGTTTATACCAAAGCGTAGAAGGTGGAGGAATAGGAGAATGATCGATCATCCTTGGGATGACAAAGTATTGTCTGACAAGCCCTATCGAACATAGATTGGATAGTCTGTGTTCAGCCGGGGGAGCGCACATTGGAAAGAAAGTATTGTTAATGCCTTGTAAGATAATTACAATAGGTATCTTATACCTATTAGAGAATACGTATGCAGCAGGCGGGACATCCATGTAATGGTCTGGTCTGGTAACTATTTTTGTACAAGGTATGCTTGCCAATAAATCTCCAATAATTTCTTCGTCGAGTATCTGCCTATAGAAGGGTAGACGAGACTCCAACTCCTCATACAGCTCTTTCCTAATCTGTCTCCATCCTGCTTCAATTGAATAGCCAAGATGCCTTGCGAGTGCATGATATCCATAATGTCCATCCTTAGGAACATCAACAATAGACTAAATAAAATCCCGTATCACAGGTAGAAATTTTTTAATGTATAGACTATATAAATCAGAGAAGTTATTTGAACCCTCTGCCGTGACTGCATCGTTCATTTTCTATTTCTTCCCCCTTCGAATAGTAAGCTTACTCTTTATCTGCGAAAATACCACACTTTTGATAACCGACTTTGACTCAACTTTCTCTAAATTGCGTTCAATATATTCAAATAAGGATGGATCTCTTTTAGTTGACTCCATCTCCTTTTTTTTGCTCTACTCATTCTTGAGTGTGGTCTTCCCTTAGGAGCTTGAACAACAGATGGCTCTTGCAATCGACTTGTTGCCGGGACTATAATTTTTTGGATTTTAACCTCAATGGATCTTCTCTCCGGTTTCGATGCGACACACCACCTTGCGTGCAGGAGTTTGACTTGTGGCAAAGAAAAGAAATTATCGTGAACTTCCACCGTCGGCATAATCGATAGCTATCTCCAACGTTGATCAATAACATCTATTTGAATAGGTATAGATTGACGACGATATTCGTTAATCTTATGTGCACAAGGAAGGCCGAGTGAATGTCGATATGAACAACCGCAAACCTCGGAATCATAACCAACCAACTTCAACCTACCTACCTCTTCAAACAATAAGCCCAAGGCCTTGTGAGATACTAATGGAATAAACCATGTAAACACCTAGATTTTTTTAAAAAAAATTTAAATTTAAATTTCGAGAAATTTTTTGCTATTTTTTAATTATTAAAATAAATGGTTTCTAGTATTAAATAATTTTTGTAATTTTATTAAATATTAAAATATTATGAAAATAATATTTTTGAGTGTAAAATAAATAAATTGACATACTGTATTTCTCTTAGAATTTATTGGACCCCAAAACTATTTTTAAAGACCTAAAAATAATATTTTTTAAATAAACCTAAATAAACCAACCTGAATCGAACCGAACCAAACCGGTTTAAACCAATTGAACTGACCCAACTCAAACTGTAGTGGATCGGATCTAGACCCGACCCACTGACCCGTTAACCCGTAACCCGACCCGTTAGGTCAGCTACAGTAAATGGCAATTAACCCGATCCCCGACTCCCCCGGCTGTCGCTCTGACTTCCTAAACCGCCGCCCATTCATGCCCCAGCCATCTTGTCCTACCCCTCCACCTCCCTGACCCGCCGTCCTGACCTTTCCCCATCATGCAATGGCTCCACCGCCTCTCCCTCTCCCCTCGCCTATATAAAACCCCAACGACCACCACTTCTCCACCACCACCACTTCACCCATCTGCAACCACTGCCTCAGCCACCGAGCTTCGACGATCGTCCTCCGGCCGACTTCAACCTCTCCGTCGACCCCAGAGCCGACCAGCAGCCTCCGCAGTAACCGCCGCCACCGCCGTGCCTCGCCGCGTCGTCCTGTCGTAAACATCAGTGAGGTACCGTCTTCCCGCGTGCGTAATTCCATGTATGTAGATCCTTATTTTGTTTTGTCGAATCCTACGCGTAGACTTCATGACCCTATCGAACCTCGTGCAATCGGTTTGGTGTATTGTGACCTGTGTCAGTCGCAAACTGCGAAGCAAAAACATGATAATTTACCCCTATTTCTAAAAATTATAAATTTGTCCCGAACTTCCCAATTTACGATCGTTTTGCGTGCAAGCTATTTAATAATTTTAAAATCTGCTTGAACAGTTAATTAGATATTATAACCAAGTTTTAAACCCTGTATTTAGTTTAATTTAATATGCTGTGGATTATATTTTATTCGAGGGTAAAAATGACCAAAAACTTGGTTATTTAAAAACCTAATTTTTTTGGAACTAGGTGCGCCCCATTAAACGAGACAACTTGGTTGTGTATGAAATTCACCGAAAGGTGTGCACCGTCAATATGGACGTATGAGATTTTGTAGAAGTTGATTTGGATGCGCGTGCACTCCGGAATCAACGCGTATCCGTCGACAACGCCCCGTATCGGCCCTATTCTAAAACTCATTGTAACTTCGTGTGTTCTCTTCATTTCGCAAAGAAACTTGCATCATCGGGCTCATAGCGATATGCTGGTCCTGTGACCCAAGTTTGGTTCGATTCTAAGAACGTTGATAAAATCTCGCATCGTGGGTCCCACGGCTCCACTTGACAGGCTATTTTATGATCGGCTCATCGGAATCCAGTTCTTGATATTCTGTTGGTTTTGTATCGTCGTTTTGGGCTTATAGACACTAAGTTTGATAAATTTGGAGGACATTGTCTTTGGCATATTTTTTAGTGCGATGTGGGCCACATATGGACCCCGCTTTGACCAGAAACTGTCAATTTTTCCCTGTGTCCAAACTAGACTTATGGTTAGGAAATCCTAGCTATTTCATACCTTCTGCGAATAATGGTAGTATTTATTTCAGCAACCAGAGGAGTACTTGAAGATCCTGCTGATACCGGAGAGACTGTTGGAATCCAAACCCCAGGCAAGTGTACCTTGCCAATCTTGCAGTACTTGCTTTATACTATTTCCTTGATTTATTTATGTGATATATCTGCTTCACCTAGGACCATGTGACATTGCTTAACGTTCGAATAATATTCGGGTGTCAATGCCGTATGCGGAGTTGTGTAACGTCACTAGAGATTGATATCGTGACCCTAAACATTTTTGTGCTTGCATTATCAAGTACGTCATACCATAAGAAACCTGACACTATTCATGAGATAGAATCTTCTGAGTTATTCATGGTGATTCTGTATAGGATACATGATTCATGACATAGATATTACATATGCTTAGCTATCATTATGACTCACTGCATCAGTTAGAGGTCATGATCTTGCGTGTCATGGATAGGAGCCATGTGATTACATTGGGTGGGGAGAGTTATACCATACAAAGGCTGATTATATTATATATATATAGTTTTCTGGAGGTGCCTTAGACTCTGAACAGAGCTTTGGCACAAGTTCTGGCCCTTCGAGATAAATGCTGCTATGCGTTCCCCCGACACAGAGCCTATAGTGTTTTAGCCTGAATATGATTAATGCTCTTATTTGTATATCACTTAGCTGGTTACATAGTTTACCTTATTGATTCATTTATTTTTATACTGCACTTATTTGGCTTGAGTTATTCTTGTACCTTGTTATGTCCCCTGAGGACCTGAAATCTGAATTATGTCCCCAGGTTTAGTAGAGGATATCTACCCCGAGGTATACGGGACAGGAGCAGACATTGGAGCGGTACCAACACTAGAGGATGAGGTGATGCCAGAAGATTTCTCCTGAGTATCTGCTTTATCTATACTTAGTTATTTCTGTTTTTAGACTCTTATTGAACTACTGTATCAAACTCATTATCGGATTATTCTCCGAGATATTTATTGAGACTTGTTGATTATTATTTTATCTTGATTATTTTGATATTGATTATATTTATCTTCTGTGGATGAGATTAGTATCGTAGATCTTTATGGTTATTTTACAGCTTAAGTACACTCTAATGGGTCCATTAAATTGGGTTTGCCCATTGGAGGGTACTGCTGGCCATTGCCACGTGTGTAGTCCATCGGTATTTTGGGACTGGAATATAACAAACCATCCAAGAGGTGTTCATGCTTGTATTCATGCTTTGCAATATTGAGGCTCATCTCAAATGATGCTACAATCTCGTTTATAGTGGAAATAATCATCAAATAAATTGATTGCCAAACGGAGACATAATTACCGACCGATGACCGTAGATATCTTTTTAAACGTGAGTGTGATCCTTCGACCCGGTTCATAGTGATTGTGCCATAATGCTTCACCATGTTCGTCCATGCTAAGATGAATTATTCTTTATGTGGTTCTAGCAAAGTATCTTTGATATAAGATATGCATGTCGGGTTACTCGTCTCTCACTTTTGTTTGAACATGTACCATGCTGAGTTGTAGCTGTCTGTAGTACTTGCTCGCCATACAAGACTCCAATCACTGTAGAATTCTTCGAAGTGAAGCATGTCGATTTTACCGTCCACATTTTTAAATTTTCTCTTGCATTGAGCTTGGATATTTTGATTTATATGCCAAGTGCATAGTAGTCTATGCACATGAGAAAATACAATATCTATAGCATTTATCAGCGCATATTCTCTGTCGATAACAAAAATAGAGGGCTCTTTGCATCCTGTGTAAAGGGATTGTAGTTTCCTCAACGCCCAAGTGTAATCCTCTATTGTCTCACTCTTCATAAAATAAAAAGCGACTGAAAATATTTTTTCCGTAGACGTAAACCCAACAATATGAAAAAGAGGCATCTTGAACTTGTTAGTCTTATATGTACAATCAAGGGCCAACACGTCTGCGAAGGAATGAGCCAAGTGTGTGCAATCAGGATAAGCCTAAAACAATGAAAGAAGTTCATCATTTTGTGAATATCTTCTATGGTACTCCACGTAGTGATGCTCCCCAAGCAACTTCAATACTTGCTGCATCGCCATTCTTCCTTTCATACTATTATATTTTGCTCTTGCCAAACTATTATTGATCGTCCTCATGGTTGAATTGTTCCCATCTTCTTGTTGTCGCACGGCAGAATAAATTTGTTTGGGTGCAACTCCGGAAAGGAACGGTTCTTCAACCAACTTTCTCTCATCCTCCTTAAACCGTGCCACGTAGGCATGACCCGTAAGTGTCTCTGGAATAGGATGATTGTGTATTCCATTCTTAACTTTGATTATCCACTTCACATATTCTACTTTTACAATCAACACCTTAAATGGACAACCATATTTTCTCGTCCTAATGTTTTTCTTGGGGATTATTTTTTCAACAACACCCTTTTTTTTATGATTCTGCCTGAACACACCTCCTCTTTCGCAGCCCAGCTCTACATATTTTTGGTCTGGCCGAGATCTGATCGATCTTGCAATGACAATGACTATGTTATGTCGTCTTCCAACTTTTCTGCACCAATCTAATGCTTATTCCTGGGATGCAAATTGAATATCCATTGAGAATACCTTTTTTACATCAACCCCAATAGTAGATTGTACCACAACATCTGTACGAGGTTGGTCCTATTTCCAATATAAAATAATCTATTAATAACTTCAAATAATTGGCAGTTCAAATTAGAACTGTCATAATATTTACAGAATAATGTATTGAGTAGACAGTAAATTTTTTTACAGTCTTTAAGATTCAGGACTGTCATTGTTTTTACAGTCCACTTAGTATATATGACTGTCAAAATTATGAGTCCTATATTTATATAGGACTGTCAAATTATTGACAATCCTATAGTTATATAGGACTGTCTAATTTTATACAGTCCTTACACGATGACTGTCAAAATAGGGTTGTCATTTTACGTACCTATGTGCTTCGGAACAACCGACACATTCTTTGGGAGGACCGGAGTGTATATTTAATGGATTGCATGATCTGACTTCTTCATCGAAGATAATTTCATGCATCACTCTTACAATAGTCAAATAAAACTAAATATTTTTGTGACTAACGCAAAACTTATTTATCGTATGTTGTCGAAGACATATCGGAAGAATATTCGTTGGACAATCACCAAATTAGAATTATTTTTCCACTTGGGACCACAACCATCAAATTCTAAAGTTAGGTTTAGATTTTTGGACTTAGAGAATGAGAGAGTTCTTCATGTGAGGGTGAAAAACAAAGAAGAGAAATGATTTTTACTTATATAGGTTGGTGTGGAATAGCCCTAAGTAACTTTGAGGAATGGCAAACTTGTAATTTAAAAAAAATTAATGGACTAGCCCTTAGTAAATTGTGTAGTGCCTTTATCAACAGCCAATTGGATGCATGCATCTTTGAGTCACCCTCTTAACATCCAGCCAGCCTCGTGATGATCTTCCTCTTCCTCTTCCTCTTCCTCTTTCCTCCTGCAAAAAAATCTACTGCTAGGACACTTCTTGTCGGGAGAAAAGAAAAAAAAATGGTTGCAGTCTTCAACAAGGAGCTACTCAACTGGTTACTTGATCACTCTCAAGCTCAAAAAAACCGTAGAATCCGACCTCCCAAATTCACAGCCAAGCTCCCCATCGCCATCTGCACAAGTACTGCCACCGCCGCCAGCCCAATTGTCACCGGCCGATGCCGAGTGGATCGTGTCGATAATGGAGAAGCTGGACCAAGCCCAGCAGGAGGAGACCTCCTGCCCCTGGATCCGCCTCTCTATCTACCACGTCCCCAAGTCCCTACCGAGGGCGACGAGAAGGTCTACGTCCCCCAGCTCGTCTCCCTCGGCCCCTACCACCGCGGCAAGAGCCGCTTCCGCCACATGGAGCAGCACAAGTGGCGCACCCTCCACCGGGTCCTCCGTTATGTTGGTGATAATTTTGTTAGTTGGTTTAGATTGTTAGTTTGTTTAGATTGATAAGTTTTTTTGTTTATTGAAATAACTTTGATATATCTTTATTTTAGTCTATCTCTTTACATCAAATGTTCAACTATATATAGCTACCATTTCATTCAATAAAAAATCACCAAGTCTATTCATCCTCCACAAAACTTGTGTCATGTTTCCTCTTTACTGGGCTATTTTACTATATTTGGTATCAGAGCTCGGGTTGAGGAACAGAGAAGCTATGGAGTCGTCGAAGATCACATTCGAATATCCAATGCTCACGAAGAGCAACTATAGAGCATGGGCGATCAAGATGAAGGTGTATATGCAAGCCCAAGGAGTATGGAACGCCATTGCACCTATCGACTCGAAGGTGACGGTTGAAGCAAGGAAAGATAAGATGGCCCTTTCTGCCATCTATCAAGCGATCCCGGAGGAGACGCTGCTTCTATTGGCCAAAAAGGAGACGACTAAAGAGGCATGGGAAATGTTATAAACAATGCACATGGGCGCCGAGCACGTCCAGGAGGCAAAGGTCCAGACTCTAAAAAATGAGTTTGAGACTCTCCGCATGAATGAGGCAGAAACGATTGACGACTTTGCCATGAAGTTGACAACTATGGTCAATAAGATCCGTGCATTGGGCGACAAGGTAGACGAGACCTATGTCATAAAGAAATTTCTTCGGGTAGTGCCATCGAAGTTTCTACAGATCGTATCAACGATCGAACAGTTTTATGACCTCAAAACAATGACCGTAGAGGAGTTCATCAGCCGTCTAAAGATACACAAGGAACGGTTGTACGGTACTGGTGACAACGGTGCGGAGCAAGTCTTATTGTCTAGAGCTGAGTGGAAGGCGCGAGAAATAAAAGCATCAGGCGGAGGATCTGCTAGTGAGTGGCGACATGGTAACGGCACTCGAGGCCGTGGTCATGGTCGCGGGCATGGCCGAAGTCGTGGACGAAGCAATGGCGACCACGGGGCCGCTGGACGAAGCAATGGCGACCACGGGACGGCTCTCAATCACCGTAGAAGAAGGTTCGACAAAACCAAGGTACAGTGCTACAATTGTGAAAGTTATGGGCACTTCGCCTCTGAATGTTGTTCTAACATGAAAGAAAGGGCCCACCTAGCCGAGAAGATAGAAGACGATAAACCAACACTGCTCATGGCCATGCTTCATGAGAAAAAAGTGCAGATCCATGAAGAGAAGGTGCAACAAAGATTAAAAGGCGACGAGAAGGACGAGAACCACTTATGGTATCTTGACACAGGGGCTACCAATCACATGACGGGATATAGAAAGAATTTTATCGAGCTTGATACATCGGTAAAAGGTAAGGTGCGATTCGGAGATGGGTTTGTTGTTGACATTTGTGGCCTTGGTGATGTGTGATTCAAATGCCAAAATAAAGAACATAAGGTCCTGACCAGCGTATACTATATTCCAAAGCTCCACACCAACATTGCAAGCTTAGGACAACTTGATGAACAAGGATGCAAGATGATCATGGAAGGCGGGGTCTTATGCGTGTTCGACCGACAAAGACGGCTGATGGCGAAGGTGAAATGGTCGAGTAACCGGTTGTATATTCTCAACCTGAGTCTAACTCAACCGGTGTGCTTGCTGACAAGATACAACGAGGATGCATGGTTGTGGCATGCACGGTACGGGCACCTAAACTTCCAGTCATTGCGAAATATGACACAAAAAAAGATGGTGGAGGGAATGCCGCCTATTGAGCACGTTGACCAGCTATGCGAGGGATGTATGGTAGGCAAACAACGAAGTGCACCATTCCCTCAGGAGTTATCGTATCAGGCAGAGAAGCCACTCCAGCTCGTACATAGGGATTTGTGTGGGCCAATCTCTCCAGTAACTCAGGGAGGTAAAATATTTTTTTTTCTACTTGTTGATGATTTTACTCGATATATGTGGGTAGATTTTCTCAGAAACAAAGATGAGGCATTGAGTGCTTTCAAGAAAATAAAAGCAAATGCCGGAATGGAGGTGGATCACAAGTTGAACGGGCTCCGAACCGACAGATGTGACGAATTTACATCAAAGGAGTTTAGCCGTTATTGCGAGGACCTAGGAATTAAAAGGTTTCTCACCGCACCATATACTCCACAACAAAATGGTGTGGTCGAACGAAGAAATCAAACCGTCCTTGCCATGGCATAGAGTCTTCTAAAAAGCAAGAAGGTGCCCGAAATCTTTTAGGAAGAAGCAGTGGCGACGGCCGTACATCTTTTTAACCGGGCGACAATACGAAGTCTGGTAGAAAAGACTCCATATGAGGCTTGGTATCTCAAGAAACCAAAGGTGCATTATTTTTGAACTTTTGGTTGTGTGGCGCACGTAAAAACTGTGATGTCACATTTCAAAAAGTTGGGGAACAGGAGCACTCAAATGGTGCTCCTTGGCTATAAAACTGGATCCAAGGCCTATCGAGTTTATGACCCAGTTGTGAAGAAGTTGCATGTAAGCTGGGATATGGTATTCCAGGAAGAGAAGGAGTGGAATTGAGACTCGGCACCAGGGGACTGTCCTACCTCGGAGAACAAATTTATCGTGCTACTTAAGAAGCATGGCAGCACAGGAGATGAGGAAGACGGTGATAATGATGAGCAACATGCGGTTGCTACGGCTGCTGTTGTTCCATGCGATGGGGCGGCTTTGGAGGGAGCCGCTTATAGAAACATGAAATATGCTGGGGAATTGTACGCGTATTACACAGTCAAAACCTCCAACATACGTAAAGTCCACGTAAAACAGAGCTTCAAGACTGTGTGGCGTAAAATATGACTTCAGAGCTACACGCGTAAAATAAATCCTTAGAGCTGTTTTGGCGTAAAGAAGAGCTTCAGAGCTGCCCGCGTAAAGCAGCGCTTCAAGGCTGTTTTGGCATAAAAGGTTATAATACCCTCCGGCGTAAAATATGTTTGTTTTTAATGCAACGTAAAGGTGTACGAGGAACTCTTCGTATTCCTCGGATGAATCTGTCAGACAGAACAGTGAACCTGACTCCTTACAAAAGTACTGCACGACGATCGAGAGGACGGCTGTGATGATGATTCTGCACAGAGACCCAGGCTGTCGTTTAGTGATATATTCTTGATATAAGTTATTTTTACGCATTCAAAGAATACGCTGCCTATTCTACATGGGCAGAAATGAGTCTTTTTACGCTCAAGATAAGACGAAATCAGATGCCACATCAAGAGCTATTTTTCGTACAAAGCTCGAGGCATATCTCTGCATTTAATGCATGAGATGGGGGCAAATCTCTGCATTTAATGCACGAAATTTTGTTCTATTTTTTAAAAATAACTGGAAAAGTTAAAACTGTGACTAATATGCTCACATCACCATCCTTACATTTTATGCCAACCAGGCTATTTTTAACTATAGGAGTACGTCGTATGCTATCTCCTCGAAATATGCCAACTCAGCTATATATGTAAAGGTACATGATAAGGCTATTTAGCCCAGAATACGCTCAAAATATCAATTATGACGGTTAATCGGCTATTTTATGCTGGTTGCCTGTTATTCATGAATCGTCAAGTTTTACGCAGAGCTTGGCTTTTATGCCAACAAGACATTTATTTGGCTTTTACGCCAACAAGACAGTTATTTGCTTCTACGCCAACCATCTCTACGCAAAGTACAGTTACCTACGTGGCTTGCATGCCGTGATCTTCGAGAAGCAGTTATATGCGTTACCTTATAATGGGACACGTGTTATATGCAGATTTAGAAGGTCATTCAGACGTGGGTAGCAGTTATTATAACCGCCGCATAAAAGGTGCAACTCTCTTCACAGCTTGGCTTTTACACCGACTGGACAGTTATTGTGACTGATCTCTATAAATAGAGACCTCCGATCACAGGAGATCAAGGTGGTCGAGGGAGGGGAAATCATCGATCAAGGATCAAAAAAGAGATCAGAGACAGAGAGCACAGACAGAGAGTGTTAATTGACAACTTTGACAACGAGAATTCAATCCCACTTGCAACTTTTGAAGCTTCTTCTTCTTCTACAGTACTTCTTTATCATCGTGTGGTCCAAGAGACAAAGTGATCGACCGTAGATCAGACTCCTATAGTAATTATTCCCCAGAATTATTTTTATTGTACTTAACATCCTCGTATAGGATTAATTATACTCTTTTTCTTGTTTGTAAGCAAAAAAAAAGGTTTCGTATAAACCCTCTTCCTCATTTTTGTTTATCATCAAACACAAGATGGCGACTCTGCTGGGGAAAGCTTTCTCATCTGACGAGAAAGCCATTGCTCAACACGATGCTGTATCCATTGGATCGACGAAGAAGACTTTGGTCGTCCAATTCGACCAATCTGCTTATGAAGACATGCTTCGTGCAGGGGGTAGCTCTCATCCCCTCTCTGTCCAGAACAACAGTAAGTTGCGTAAAGTATGGATGCCCAGGACGTCCTCTACCCTTCCTGCAAGCTCTCAATCTCTGATCAACAAAGCTGTAACAACACAGCCATAACGCCCTGTATGTAAAAATTTGTCTCCCGTCTGTGACGTCATAGACAAGACTTCTGGCAATGCCTCAGTGCCAATCCAGAAGTTTCTAACATGCCCTGTGCGTAAAAATTTGTCTCCCGTCTGTGACGTGGTAGACAAAACTTTCGGCAATGCCTCAGTGTCAATCCAGAAGTTTCTAACATGCTCTGTGCATAAAAATTTATCTCCCGTCTATGACATCGTAGACAAGATTTCTGGCAATACCTCAGTGCTAATCCAAAAATTTCAAACACGCCCTGTGCGTAAAATTACATCTCCTATCCATGATGAGGCAGATGTACCCTTTGATCACATCAAGGGAAAACAAGTGGCAAATCTTCCAACCTCTAGACTTTTACGCCCACAAGGGAAAAAAGTACCCACTTTACAGATTACGAGGACTTTTTCTGTTTTACGCGAACCTATGCAGAAATCCAAATTATGCAAGGATAGGTCTGTCCATGAAAAGAGGACTCGCTTCACGGGAAAATATGCTCCTCAGACGGATGATGGATCGTATGCTACTCATATGGCCGAACTGCTGTATTCCTATGGCAGGGAAAGGGTTATGGTCCCTAATCTCCACAGGCCTACTAATGTAAAAAGGCAGAATAAGCCTTCTTTTTCTTCTTCTTGTAGTCTCCCTGATTTGCGTGGTTTCCTGATCCAGAAGCGCAAAGCTAGGGGTCAAAATCAAAATTTAGTGCCCCTAACTACCAAGCGTAGGAAGATCATATGAAAAGTAGCGTCAACATCTAATGTCATCATGACATATGGGCCACATGAAGAATCTGTCTTTATTGTTCCACCTTGTAAAACCCTTATCCCTAAAAATAAAAAATAAAAATCGTATTTATTATTTTTTATTAATTAATAATTTAATTATGTAATTATGTGCTAAATAGGAGAAATAGATTTTTATAATTTTTATTTTTAGGTGTGGCAGTTAGAGAATTTATGGGACCATCAGGAATTTTTCGGAATTTATTTCATGTAGGAGACCCCTTGAACAGTTGCTAGCTTAACAGTGTATATTATTATAATCTATCATTTTTTTTTCTTATGAGTATATATATATATATATATATATATATATATATATATATATATATATATATATATATATATACACAAATATATATATATGCACATAAGTATTTAAAAAGAAAAAGGAAAAGAAAAGAAAAGAAAAAGTAATAATAAACTAATAATAATATAAACTAAGAATAATAATAATTAATAACCAATCCATTAATACCAAATCCAAGCAAACCAAACCATTACAAACCATTCACTACCATTCCATTAGACCACAAGCCTACAGCCGCCACCTTAGCAACCCCTTTAATTCCAAGTGGAACCCAACCACAGACCCCCTTAGGCCGCGGATACCACTCTCCCTCTCTCCCTATATATATATATATATATATATATATATATATATATATATATATATATATATATATATATATATATATATAATTTTATAAAACCCTAACCTAAAATATCCAGACCTCCTCTTCTCATCTAGAGCTGCCACCGCAGCCAGAGAACCCCGTCAGGCCGTCCAAACCATCCCGACGACCCCGACCTCGCGCACTGCAGATTCCCACACTAGATACCTTCGCTCCGGAGTTGTTTTCCGTCGACTCGCTCAACCAAACGCCGTTCCGTCTTCACCGGTATGCTCACCCCTTAACCCTCTTCCATATTTGTATAATAGCAGACCTCGAACAACGTGTACCCATAGGCGAAAACAGCGTCCAAGTTGGCGCGAGCAGACCGAATTCTGGGATCGCAGAAAACTGCGGTGACCACCCATATTGTCGAGTTCGTATCTCCCACCACAGAGATCCGAATTCGGTGATTCTTTTTTATATGTGTAGAACACTTGAGCTAGTTTATTTTTTGTTAAATAACCCTAGATTATTAGCTACTGTGGACAGAATTAAATTCGTCTCAAAACTCTGCGAACCCACTTTTTCCAGAATTCTAAAAGTTGTGAAACGGAGCGCGCCCCGCCAAACAGGACCGCCCCGTCGCGTACCAAGTATACCGAACGGTGTACGCAGTGTAACCGGACACGTAAAAATTCATGAAAATTGATTCGGACGGGTGTACGCACCGAAATCAGCCCGTATCCGCGGACACACCCCGTGTCGTAACTTTTGTGGAAGTCGCGCGCATTTTATGCACGCTTGTCATATTGCGACGAAACTTGCACCACTGGACTCGTGGTAACGCGCTGGTCCTGTGACCCAATTTTTACGCAATTCTGAGACGGTTGACCAAGTCGCCAATTGGCGGGCCCTACAATTGACTTTTTGGACAAAATTGTGTTCGGCCCATCGGAATCCACATTTGGACATACCATTGGGTTCATATTGACATTTAGAGTTGTTTGACATATAGTTGTCCCATTTAGAGACTGTTACCCTCGGCACGCTTTTCGGTACAAAGTGGGCCACACGTGGACCCCACTTTTACCCAAAATTACCGTTTTGCCCCTGTGTCCAAATTAGACGAAAGGTAAGTGCTTTTTAGCTATTTTGCTTATTCTGGGAACGTTGGTGATATTTATTTCAGCATCCGGAGACGTTCATTCCGTGGTTGTAGCTTCTGACTCTTGGAGTTGACATCGGGACATTACATTTTTGCAGCTTTCTTGCCAGGCAAGATACCTTGTCAAATTGTTTACAGTATTTTATATGCTTAGTATATTTCTGTATATTTATTACAATTATGTTTATTTATTGTATGTGTAGTTTCTTTCAGTCATTACTATATATTAGATATGTTGACACACACTTGACACTTAGTATCATAGAGGACAATCATTAGGCGTATGGGCTTTTAACTACTCTGGTAACACCGTAGTCACTAGCACGCACTATTGTGGGTCGTGTCCGATGGTCGCTACCCGAGAGGTATGTCGATTGATGGAGTCCGAGGGTCGCTACCCCAGAGGTATGTCGGCTGATGATGTCCACTAACGAGCGTGAGGTTGTGAGGATTAGATTGAGTAGCCTACCCTTGCCCATACGTCGAAAAGTTGTCCTCATTTGCATTCATATAGATGGTCTTGTACAGCGTACTTATTTGTTTTCAAATTATATGCATGTTTACTGTATTCAAATTGGTTCATATTTTCTGTATCTTGTTACGTCCCTCTGAGGACCTGGTCCTCTGCCAGGTGTATCTGCTCTTGAGTATTTGCAGGAGTACAGGCCTGGACCTGACGTATTACTTTCTGCCGAGGAGGTCTTATCTTCTGAGCATCTTTGAGTACATCTAGCGATGGATTCTTTTTAGCTGATACACTTCTGTCTTCACATTATTTTATATTGGAGACTTTATACTCCTCTCTCATTTTAGTTTTGGATATAGTCTTTGGTAGTGGATTTGTCTCCACCCGACTATTATTTCGGATATTTCAGACTCCTTATTCTAGTTTAGTATTTCTTTTCTATGACTTATTGTGTGGATGAGATTAGCATATCTGTGACTTGTGACATTATATATACCACATGTGAGTTTATATTCATATTACAGCGTACGTATGGGTTATGGTTTCCATATATTGGAGTTGCCATATCCATGCGGCTGGCATGCTTACGTGTTCTAGTCCTACGTATTATTGGGACTGGGGCGTGACATGTTTTTGTGGTGGCCCATGCAGGTCTCGAGTTAGCCGTTTCGGTTACGTCACTATACCGAGCGGGCCTGCACCTAGGATTAGAATTTTAGATCCCATCCACACTTGATTATAACTTACCTTCCTTCCAACATGTCCTACTTAAGTTCTTGCATCCTGCTTGATTCATGTACTCTTCTTAATCCTTCGTCCATCTCTTGCAGAGAGATAAATTTGCATAACGGGCATGCCGCCATCGGGGATAACACGTCTCCAGGGGACGACGACCAATAACCAGGAGTGACCTCAACGACTCCTCTTCTTCCCGGACCGGATGGACCGACTAGCAATCCAATCCCATCAACCCCTTCCACGATACCTAATGGAAATTTTCCAGCTCCACTAGTACCGCAGGATGGCCAAACACAGCTGTTCCAATTCTTTCAGATGATAATATAGGAACAGAGGCAGCAAGCAGCAGAGCAGAGGCTAGAATTTCTGGCAGCGCTTGAGAGAATGGCTGCACTAGCCCCTGCACCAACCCAGGCACTATTTTCAGTACCACAAGCTCGGGTTGGTTCAGTCAAGGACTTTGTGCAGATGGGCCCTAAGCCATATAAGGGCAATGAGAGTCCAGAGGAGACCACGAACTAGATTGCCAATACCAAGAAGTTGTTAGAGGCATCACAACTACCTACTGACCTATGGATGATAGGCGTGAGGACTCAGTTAGAAGGCAACACGCATCACTGGTGGGAATCAATGGAGCGCCAGTTGGGTACGCTTCAGACTTGGGAACAATTCTTGGAGTGCTTTGAGAGAAAGTACTTTCCGGATACAGTAAGGGACGCATTGTACGATCAGTTCCTCCATCTAGAGCAAGGGGACAAGACGATTGATGAGTATGACGCAGAGTTTAGCCGTCTCAGTAAGTATGGCACAGTCCTAATACCTAATGACTTAGAGAAGGCTAAGAGGTTTCACCGTGGGCTGACTCGAGAGCTCCAGCACTACACTAGCTCCCAGTCCCGGATCTCTTATGCCGAGCTATTGACAGAGGCCAGGATCCAGGAGGCCATCAGCAAGGGAAACAGAATTCAACAAAAAATTTATTAGGGACCAGTAAGGACACAACAAGGAGGACCCATTAGACACCCTTTGACACGCCAGCAACCAGATAGTGCTGCACCATATCCAACCAAGAAGCTCCGTACTTGTCACTATGTGAAAGGACAGGTCATATTCTAATGGACTGTCATCGTCGATTGGGACTATGCATGGTATGTGGATCAAGTCACCATCAAGCTCGAGAATGTCCTCAGCAGAACCCAGGGTCTATGGCATTAAAATCAAGAACACCGCATATACCCTCAAGTATAGAAGACCAAAGGGACCCACCACTGCTTCTACAGTCTGCACAAATGGAGGGGACTAGACCCCAGTTGAACAACCAAGGACAAGGCCAAGCACTCATTATGACAAGTATGGGAGAGCAGACACAGGAAGCCGTAGATACAGGTACGACCTTTTAGTTATAATTGCCTTTGCATACTCATGACCCCATTGTGACACAAGATCTTAGATGTACAAATAGATATAGAATTATATATATGGTAGTTTAGCAGTTATGAGGATGTATGTATATTTTACCCAGGTGGCATACACGCGATGCTAATGGATGACGTGAGTAGCAGTAGTAGTATTCTTCCCCTATCCTTATCTCGCCCTCTTGGGTGACTCATTTTCTCTTTTTATATTCGTTTCTTATCTCGTGCTTAACTCTTCCTATCATAGTCGTATCTTTCGTGCCATTATGAATTGTTTGATTCATATCAACCTCACCCCTATTTTGTTAGTAAAACATAAATGTGTTCGTAATGCTTGATAGCTAAGGATGAGTTCTTAATATATGTATATGCACTATAGTAATATCTATATTCTTTATTAGTTTAACCCTTAAGTAGCACCATGTAGCCTAGTAGAAATTGTTAGATCATTTGAGCTAGATCATACCCCTAATAGTTAGTCAAGACCTTAAGTGTTCCCTAAAACTTAGACTATGCCTAGGAAAGAGTTGAAGGCACTTGTTATGAACTGATGACTATGACAAATCGCCGGCAAGGTAGCGACAGTTGCCGCCAGACGATTTTGGTAGAGTAGTCGAATTACTTGCAGCCATACTGGTCAGGTGGCGTGGCAGTATTAGACTATGATACTTGACGGTTATGGGAAAAAGTCATAGTTATGAGATTCTAGACAGGTATCCCAAGATTCTCGACCCAATAAATATAATTGCCTTACAATCTAGACAATAGCTTCAAAGAATGTGACTACTAGTAGAATCTTGTAAGTTGGGTAGTGTAGACGAGTTAGAGGATGATAGAATAGTGGATGGACAATAGATGAGAAAGTGTTAGAATGGCAGACCATGAGTTTAGGAGTCCTGCTAGACACCAATGTAGTGCAATAGCTATAGTGATCACTATGAATATGGGTTAGTGTCAATTTCGAGGACGAAATTTTTGTAAGTTGGGTAGAATATAAAACCCCTATCTCTAAAAAAAAAAAACCGTATTTATTATTTTTTATTAATTATTAAATTAATTATGTAATTATGTGCTAAATAGGAGAAATAGATTTTTATAATTTTTATTTTTAGGTGTTCGGACAGTTAGAGGATTTATGGGACCATAAGGAATTTTTCGGAATTTATTTCATGTAGGAGACCCCTTGAACAGTTGTTAGCTTAACAGTGTATATTATTATAATCTATCATTTTTTTTTCTTATGAGTATATATATATATATATATATATATATATATATATACACAAATATATATATATATGCACATAAGTATTTAAAAAGAAAAAGGAAAAGAAAAGAAAAGAAAAAGTAATAATAAACTAATAATAATATAAACTAAGAATAATAATAATTAATAACCAATCCATTAATACCAAATCCAAGCAAACCAAACCATTACAAACCATTCACTACCATTCCATTAGACCACAAGCCTACAGCTGCCACCTTAGCAACCCCTTTAATTCCAAGTGGAACCCAACCACAGACCCCCTTAGGCCGCGGATACCACTCTCCCTCTCTCCCTATATATATATATATATATATATATATATATATATATATATATATATATATATATATATATATAATTTCATAAAACCCTAACCTAAAATATCCAGACCCCCTCTTCTCATCTAGAGCCGCCACCGCAGCCAGAGAACCCCGTCAGGCCGTCCAAACCATCCCGACGACCCCGACCTCGCGCACTGCAGATTCCCACACGAGATACCTTCGCTCCGGAGTTGTTTCCCGTCGACTCGCTCAACCAAACGCCGTTCCGTCTTCACCGGTATGCTCACCCCTTAACCCTCTTCCATATTTGTATAATAGCAGGCCTCGAACAACGTGTACCCATATACGAAAACAGCGTCCAAGTTGGCGCGAGCAGACCGAATTCTGGGATCGCAGAAAACTGCGGTGACCACCCATATTGCCGAGTTCGTATCTCCCACCACAGAGATCCTAATTCGGTGATTCTTTTTGATATGTGTAGAACACTTGACCTAGTTTATTTTCTGTTAAATAACCCTAGATTATTAGCTACTGTGGACAGAATTAAATTCGTCTCAAAACTCTGCGAACCCACTTTTTCCAGAATTCTAAAAGTTGTGAAACAGAGCGTGCCCCGCCAAACGGGACCGCCCCGCCGTGTACCAAGTGTACCGAACGGTGTACACAGCGTAACCGGACACGTAAAAATTTGTAGAAATTGATTCGGACGCGTGTGTGCGCCGGAATCAGCCCGTATCCGTGTACACACCCCGTGTCGTAACTTTTGTGGAAGTCGCGTGCATTTTGTGCACACTTGTCATATTGCGACAAAAATTACGCCACTGGACTCGTGGTAACGCGCTGGTCCTATGATCCAATTTTCACGCAATTCTGAGACGGTTGACCAAGTCGCCAATTGGCGGGCCCTACAGTTGACTTTTTGGACAAAATTGTGTTCGGCCCATCGAAATTCATATTTGGACATACCATTGGGTTCATATTGACATTTAGAGTTGTTTGACCTATAGTTGTCCCATTTATAGACTGTTATCCTCGGCACGCTTTTCGGTGCAAAGTGGGCCACACGTGGACCCCACTTTTACCCAAAATTACCGTTTTGCCCCTTTGTCCAAATTGGACGAAAGGTAAGTGCTTTTTAGCTATTTTGCTTGTTCTGGGAACGTTGGTGATATTTATTTCAGCATCCGAAGACGTTCATTCCATGGTTGTAGCTTCTGACTCTTGGAGTTGACATCGGGATATTACATTTTTGCAGCTTTCTTGCCAGGCAAGATACCTTGCCAAATTATTTATAGTATTTTATATGCTTAGTATATTTCTGTATATTTATTGTAATTATGTTTATTTATCGTATGTGTAGTTCATTTCAGTCATTACTATATATTAGATATGTTGACACACACTTGACACTTAGTATCATAGAGGACAATCATTAGGCGTATGGGCTTTTAACCACTCTGGTAACACCGTAGTCACTAGCACGCACTATGGTGGGTCGTGTCCATGGTCGCTACCCGAGAGGTATGTCGATTGATGGAGTCCGAGGGTCGCTACCCCAGAGGTATGTCGGCTGATGATGTCCACTGACGAGCGTGAGGTTGTGAGGATTAGATCGAGTAGCCTACCCTTGCCCATACATCGAAAAGTTGTCCTCATTTGCATTCATATAGATGGTCTTGTATAGCGTACTTATTTGTTTTCAAATCATATGCATGTTTACTGTATTCAAATTGGCTCGTATTTTCTGTATCTTGTTACGTCCCTCTGAGGACCTGGTCCTCTGCCAGGTGTATCTGCTCTTGAGTATTTGCAGGAGTACGGGCCTGGACCTGACGCATTACTTTCTGCCGAGGAGGTCTTACCTTCTGAGCATCTTTGAGTACATCTAGCGATGGATTCCTTTTAGCTGATACACTTCCGTCTTCACATTATTTTATATTGGAGACTTTATACTCCTCTCTCATTTTAGTTTTGGATATAATCTTTGGTAGTGGATTTGTCTCCACCCGACTATTATTTTGGATATTTCAGACTCCTTATTCTAGTTTAGTATTTCTTTTCTATGACTTATTGTGTGGATGATATTAGCATATCTGTGACTTGTGACATTATATATACCACATGTGAGTTTATATTCATATTACAGCGTACGTATGGGTTATGGTTTCCATATATTGGAGTTGCCATATCCATGCGGCTGGCATGCTTACGTGTTCTAGTCCTACGTATTATTGGGACTGGGGCGTGACACACCTACTCGCAATGATCAGCATCAAATAATCTTCGGTCGAATGCATAATAAATCAATTGTACAAGAAGATTCTTACGAGTCTGATGTTGGGAAAATTCAAATCCAGAGATATAGCCCACAGGCTTTAAAGATTATGCAAAACATGGGTTATGATTTGAAGTTGAAGCAAGGCCTCAATTATGGAAAAGGCAGACGAATACCGTTGCATGGTGATCCTTACTGTCAACGAACTCGTTTTGGGTTAGGGTATACCGCATCTTGCAAACTCCAAACCTCCAGAGTCTGATCCTGTAATACCAGAGGCAGGTCCTTCTAAATCAACTTCTGTCTTCAAAGGTGGACAAAAAGAAGAAGAAGAACCAAAAGGACATGTCTGAGGGTAGTCTCCCTCGACAAAACAGGACAGCATCCAAAGCTGGGGGTAGAATTCCCTCTGTGTCCGAAGGTGATGCAACTATGACCATCTTTCCTGGAGACCGTACGACTCAGGTGTCGGAAGCCCAAAGCCAAAGGGGACTTTCTCCTTCAATGATGAAGACATCATTAAAATCTTTATTATATTGATGAAGAAAAACAAACTCCGGCTACCCAACATTAGATACCCTGAAAGGGCTGGCAAAGTCGATGACCCAGAATATTGTCTCTTTCATCGGTACATTTATCACCCCACAAGGGCATGCTATGTACTAAAAATGAGAATTCAGGAGTTGATCGACGCCAAAGTCATCACTTTATATTTATAAGGAGAAGACGGTCACTGCAAATTGATCTCACTCCAACGTGGCAATTTGCCCCCCCCTCAAGAATTATCGGATGATGAGTCCCTAAAATCTCTACAAATGAGCAACCTTCAGGTCTATCCCCACTCCGCAAATCACTCCCAAGTGAATTTTTTGGACATGGGTTCACGTCTAACTGTTTTTCCCCAGCTGAGTTTGCCATATCCGAGTGACCTCTGAGCAAACCTCCCTGGTTGTTGCTATCAATCAGTACACGTCCATATTACCTCTGAACTACATCTCTTTACTTTCTCTGGTAGAGTAAACCTATCACCACAAAAAATGGTCACTTCCATATTACCTCTGTCCTATTTTTCTTTATCCCCACAGAGTCATATCTTACCACGTCCACATTACCTCTGAGTAAGATATTTTTAGAACTTTTTTATGTCCATATCACCTTTTTCTGCTCTTCGACTTTCTACTATCACGTTCGCATAACCCCTGGTAGTGCTAGTCGTTTCAGCATATTATCTGTACTTAAGGTATGCCATGGGTAATAAGTCCATAACTCAGATATACAAATCAACTCTTGGTTTCTTCATCCCCAGCAAGTGCCTATGTGCAATATTTTCTCCTTCGCTACAAATTCTTGTAAAAAGCCATCATCTGTATCCGAGAGTCCCGGATACACAATGGATGAAAGATCCTCAAAATTTTACCAGCGAAGCAATCTTTAGGTCTATTTGCACACTCCCGCAATGACTTTTCAAAACCAATCTCGCTAGATGCTAGTCATGTTCATATTACCTCTGAGCTATCGTCCCATCAATCTCCCCAGTGGAATGATTCTTCGGTCTATCTTCATCGGATAGACCACATTCTCAAGGAATTTTCCCGATATTAGTTTACTTTCATGTTACCTCTGAACTACTGTCATAACATTTATCTCAGGCTGAGTTTATCATGTCCATATTACCTCTGAGCAAACCTTCCAGATTCGGCTATCGATTATCATATCCATATTACCTCTGATATCAGTTGTCGTCTCAACTTAACACCCGTACTTAACTCTAAGTATGCCAGTAGTGTTAGTTCCATAAAAACGGTCACATCCATATTACCTCTGGCAGGACTTGTCTTAAACTTATTACTTGCACTCTCATGCACAAGAAGTAATAGGTCCACCAAAAACCCCCCGAGGGGACGCCCGCAATGGAAATGAATAATTCAAATATGTCTCTCCACTATTCCCGCAGAATCATATTTTTCAGCATCCATATTACCTCTGGCAGGACTTGTCTCAAACCTATTACTTGCACTAATGTGCGCAAAAAACTAATGGGTCTACAAAAAAATCCCCCAACAGGATATCTTTACTAGCCCCAAAACCTATCACTTCCATATTATTTCTGATTGGGCCTGTTTCGAACTTATTATTTGCACTCAACGTACGCAACAAATAATAGGTCCACCAAAGTTCCCCCAGTGGGATGTCCTTAACAAACACGGTATTGTACTACGTCCATATTACCTCTGGTAGGAAATCCGAAGTTCACATAAACAATCATAAAGAAATGGAGGGCCCTTATGTGATTGAAACAACATTTTCAAATGGCACTTACAAATGAGCCAAAACTAATGAAGATTTGATAATGGCTCCTATCAATCGCAAATCCCTGAAGAAGTACTATGCTTGATCTCCTTTTCTTAATGGAGTATGATGAAGATTTTATTCTGACAATACTACGTACAAAGGTTAGCTGGATCATATTCTATCAGGTTCATATGACCTTAGATATGTTTAACTAATTTGAAACCTATCATGTTCATATTATCTCTGATAGTGTTTTGTATCAAATTTAGTTAGACTATATTCTATCAGGTTCATCTTACCTCTGAATAGATTCACATTCAGCCAAACCTTATTGAAAGTATATTATGTTCATATTTCTGATATCACTTTCATCTTAGCCTATCATTTATAAGTGATGGGTCCACAAAGTCAGAAAATGTATCTTTATTATCTCTGAGTAAATAAGGAACAAAAGAAAGTACATCATTGGGGAGGAGCAGTTAAATTGCAGATTTGTTGCGCCAAAGCATCCATCCTCTCATTCCTGGAGTTTAAAATGTTGGTGCGAGCCCTTTCCAGCCTTGCTTCGTCATTGCTCAAGAGAGATAGTCCGGACAGAGAATCAACAAAACTTGCGTCGATGACACCCACATGTGTCAAGTTCTGTTGAGCTGTATCCACTTGGCCCTTCAGTACATCACGAACTAGCGATGCCTTGAGAAGCCTCTCCCTTGTTTGAGCAAGTTAAGCTTCCAATTCTCGAACCCTCACTTCATACCCTTCATATTCTGTATGGCACTGAGCGAGCTAAGGATACTCTCCACCAATATTGCTTGCTCTTTCTCCATCTCTTGTCGCTGTTCCTAGATGGATTTGTTTAAAGATTCTGTCTACTGAGCAAGTTTTGTAGTTAAAGAGTCGTACTCAACCTGAACCAGGTCATCGATGCTGCCTCGGGATAGTTTCAAATATTTGTTAATGGATTATTCTAAACCATTAACCATTTGCTCTAGCACATTTGCTCTTTCAGCGTCATTGAAATTTCTAATCGGCGCTATAGTAAGCTTGGAGGACGTCTTCAGAGAATCAAAGCTTAGATTCTTCTCCAGCACCATGGATATCAATTCTTTCAAAGTGAGGTATAATATGCTAGTGTATTGTTCAACTAGCATAGCAAAGATCAGATGTACGCTGGGAGTGGCCGCAATATCGATAAATCTCCTTTCTGGAATAACTGCAGAGAATGTTGCCACAGTCGTTGCTTCAAAAGAAGAGACACCAACAACGGTTGAAGTTGCTGGCATACTTGACGAAGGAGGCACGGTCGAGATGGTGGGTTCATCCTCCTCTGATGTTATTTGAACTGCTACTGGCGGAATGACACCCGAGAATGTTGTGGATAAAAGAGCAGCAGTTTCACGGTATGCTTCTTCGACGTTAGGCATCGCCGTTTCATTAGCTGGATCCGCAACAAAATCAGAAGTGGTGTCAACTCTGCCCTCCCCCGAGATGTCTTCACCTAAAAACAAGATAAGAGAAAGTTAATATCATTTAATGTTAATTTTCCTGAAAAAAGCATGAAGATAATATTTACCCATGGCCGACGGTATGTATAGTGCATTTGCAGCTTGTATAGCTAAATTATTTCTTAATGATGCTAAATAAGCTGTCATACCTGGTGAAGAGGGTGCACCAACTGACGCTTGAGGGTAGTCATCCCAGTCATCACCCAGATCTACTCGAGGTTCATCGGGTGGAATCTAGCTCGAAATACTTACAGACGAAGGAGGGGCTAGTCCCATTATTTATCTTGGTAAAGGTATGTTAATTCTTATTGAGAATGGCCTCGAAGGCGATACGGAAGCACCACCAGTAACGGTGGTAGCGGCGGTAGTCGAGGGCAAAGAATCTCCAGGACTTTCAGCTGGAACTGTGGAGGCTCCTTCTCTAAAAGGCGAAGGGACCCTAATCAAAGAATCATCCCCAACAGGGGAAACAAGAGGATCACTCCTGGAAGAGGCCCCCTTGGTGGAAGTCATTTTAGGACCTCTGGCAGTCTGCTTCTTCTTGCGGGGGGAAGGCTCTTTCAGAGTGGAAGCCTTTAGTTTATTGGAAATAATGAGAGGCTCTGCTGGCGAATCTATGCCTCTTGGTAATATCAACGAGAAATCATCTGCACCGGTAGTTTCATCACCTTCATTAGAGGAGACGGATGGTATCTCCTCTCCTCAAGTGGACTTATGGGAGGGCATCCTGAAACTTCCATACACGTCAAAATCACGATGGAAGGTATTGATGGTCGTATAAAACTGTGCGTACGAATGAAGAATGCGCAACTCCATGGAGAGAGAAGTCGTGGGCACAACAAAGGTTGCACCAGTACAACCCATAATAAAATACTGTCGTCCTCTAGCTTCGTCGATAAGTCCACCTTTGAATTTGAAGCTGGTGATAGGATTCCCCACGTGCAACTGATCATACCCAAATTTCCTAACAAAATGGCTAGGCAGATAAGGCTCCAAGTAGCATTGGTCCTCACTTCTGTACAGCAGGTGGGAAGGTCTAATGCAGACCAACCAGTAAAAGGCTTCAGGAGAAAGAATAGTCTTTTCCTGACCTGCATCCTGAAGTTTAGTCCCCTGTTGATTAATATGTATGGGGGGGATGGTGTAGAAAAACTTCCAACCATGGGCAAAATTTAGTGCTAGTCGACAATCTATGACGCTAGTCACATTCCAAAGAGAATTCTTGTAATTCAACAAGAAGTTATTTTCTGAACCGCTGGTAGATCCGAGAGACATCACTCTGGTGTTATGAAGGATTAACCATCCCATCAGATATAAGAATGTCAATTCTACTCTGGGATATCCTTTACGCTACGTAGTATCAGCCAGCAGCCCATCAGTAATAGCCCTCAGGCCAGCTTGTATCCTGCATACCATGGCAGGGAGCAGGCCCAATCTTGTCCCAAACACCAAGCGTACTGCGGGCCATAAGGTGTTGCGATGAATGCGATCCGCAGATGCGATGCCCGGCACCACCCATCGGCATAGCCAGATATAGAGGAAGCCAGCCAGTTGAGCTTCCCATGACAGAGGCTTGCGGCAATGCTTCATGTAACTGTAGGCTTTGGTTCTTGCAGGATAACCCCCTATCTCTTCATCGAGAACACAATCTTGAGTCCCTGCATCTTCAATGAGATCATCAACCATATTGGCATTAAGCATGCTCAGAAGGTTCAAAGGCTTATCTTTGCTATTTACAACCTTGTCATGCTTGGCATTTCTGGCCTGATGGAAGAAGAGATATGATATCCATTTGTTAATGTGGGCTAAGTCAGAGGGCTCCCCATAGAAAGTGGTGCATGCAAGATAATGGCTCATCAGCTCTTGGTATACTTCCACTACCCGAGGGTTGGTATCATTCAACTCTCTGTTGGTGGGGACGTATTCTTCATAAGGAATATCTCCCATGGGCAGCTTTGAGATGTCTGCCATCTCATGAAGGGCTAGGCCCAACTCATCTAGTAGAGTGGCAAAAGTCCCAGTGAGCGAGTTATATCGCTCCATCAAAGCTAAGAACAAGTTGGGGTTGATAGGCAGCCCAACACTGGTAGCACTCACAACCGCAAATAGGTTGATACTCTCCAACTCCATTTGAAAGTGCTTTAGGGCTCAGGTAGTTAAATTGGCCCATTGAAGGTTCTAGGGGTTGAGCCATCCATTGGTGCGAGGGTTGACCCTGGGGTATACTCCTCCCTGTGCCATGAACTCATTGCAGAAGTTTTCCATTTGAAATGGCTGGATCAAGGAAGAGTCTTCACTCGGAATGCTGCCCGGCAATAATCCTCTAAAGGGCATGACAGGGCCTAAGGGACTCCTTACAAAGGATCCTCGGTTTAATCCTTTCTTATAAAAGATCTTCCCTAGCCGCCCATGAAGATCAGGAGTCAGAGTCCATACTATCTTTCTGGGATATGTAGCATAGAAGAATGCCGAGATAGGGTAATCTCTAGGCATCTTTGGCAGATACATGACCGTGCCCTCAGCAGAAAACACTCAATCTTCCTTCTTAGGATTTGTCTGGGATTGTTTATCAATAACATCCCCAAATAAGAAAGCTGGTTTCTTATACTCAGTGCCGTCTATGTACGTCAGGGGTTCCCCACTGATCCTACTCAGCAACATCCTTTCCCCTTGGGCAGAGATCAGAGTTCTCCTTTCTTGAGGATACTCGTTTCCAGAGATAAGAAAGGTCACGTGGGACAAATCCTCCAAATAGTTGGAATTCAGTATTCCAGCAGCAGAGCCCATCACTTCAGCTAGAGGAGGGATCTGTAGGTCCACTGCAAAAAGCAAGAGAAAAAGTTAATTTTTTTATGCTGGAATTTTCTTTCAGTGCGTAAAACATAAGGTGCTATACTCTTGTCGTATACGCAAAAACTTGACAGTCTGAATTTTACGCCAGATTTCAAAAATTTTGAGTTTTACAATGGAATTTACATCTAGGGCATAAAACTCAAAGTTTACTGTACACGCCAAAATCTAACAGTCTGAGTTTTTACGCTTGACTGCCAAAATTTGAGTTTTACGCTAGAATTTACATCCAGTGCGTAAAATGCAAGGTTCGCAGAATACGCCAAAATTTGACAGTCTGAGTTTTTACGCTAGACTGCAAAAATATGGAGTTTTATGCTGACACATTAGGAATATGGGCGTATTTGCGCATACACGTACAACGTGTACGAAGGGTTTTTCTCCTCTCGAAGTCTTTACCTGTGATGCCCGGTGCACAGCTAGACGGCGGAACACTTCGTTCAGAACGAGGCTCGCTCGGCCTAATGGGGGTTACTCGTACTTGAGCAGTAGAACGAGATAAACAATTGGCTTTCTTTCCCTTAGCGACGGAGGCCTGTTTTGGTGCCATGGTGAAACTCAGAGTTTTTAGAAAGAGACAAAGAGTTTTCAGAAAGAAATGAAGGATTTTGCAGAGACAGATGAAGGGTTTTTCTCTCTCATGACCTAGGCCTATTTATAGAGTTCAAGTGACTCTTCGAATCCTTAACCAAATCTAATTTTTAATAATCAATTATGATTTGGGACCACGTCAGCCTATCATTGAACAGGAAGACAGAGAGTCATGCTGCGTAACGGATCCCTAATTCTACGCCCAGACTCTTTTACGCGCAGAGCAAGGATCTATATTTTTACGCTCAGAAGTTTTTACGCTCAGAAGCTACAGATCTATGATTTTGCGCTCATATGCTACGGATCTATAATTTTACGCTCAGAAGCTTTTACACTCAGAAGCTACAGATCTACGATTTTACGCTAAGAAGCTACAGATCTATAATTTTACGCTCAGAAGTTTTTTTTTGCTCAAAAGCTACAGATCTACGATTTTATGCTCAGAAGCTGCGAATCTATGCTACGCGCATCTTAAATTATGCGGGACAGATCAGCTAGCAGAATACGCGTATTTCTTGATAATTTGGGTTTCACGCTTAAAAAAGCCAGTTACAAGAGTTTTGCGCAAAAAATGTTCTTCTTCCTCAGTCGAAAGGATTTCACTAGACGAAGGGACAAAGAGTCCCCTGAAAGTGTCCTCTTCCCTGGAAAGTGACTTTTCTTCCTTGGCCATTGATAGTTCATTCGAAGTTTGGCCAGAATTTTTACATCTAGTTCAGGGATGGCCTGTTCGACGGACATTTCTTGCCTCGTCTCGAGAATCCTTCGAGAAGCCATTCTTTTGAAGATGATGTTCTGAACAGATGTTCTTCACATTTATGAAGGAGAAATGACGGTTCAGAATTCTATGTGACTCCTCGTCAAAAATAGCATGACAATTGGATTTTTAAGACAACTTAATGCTAAAGAACTTTTTACGCATCTTCTGTTACGCGTAGAAGTTAGGACGTGACCGGATGTGTATTTGTCAGAGTCAGAGTAAAGATTATTCAAGCGTGTAGAAGCGGCGCATTATCAGACTTCTCACAGCAATATGGCAAATCAATAGTGCATAAAAGAAGACGAGTTTATTAATCATGATTACATATGATGGAAATCCATTTTACAAAGGATCTTTCATTAATATTCAAGATCATGATTACATATGATGGGAATCTATTATGCTAGGTTCGCATCTGATGGAGATCTTCATTGCTTCTTCTACAGCACTTCTTCAGCCGGGAGGCCAAGAAAATGGTGAATGGAGGGAGGATACATAAGTGGGCATTCAAGCCCACCCCCCCATACACTATGGCGGCCATGCTTAGAATTGTGTTAGGGATTCAGACCCAACACAATACTAGAAGACACGGCCAAGCTGTCCACCTGGGTCCAGCTTCATAATGGGGGAAAATACAGCTAGCAAGCTGTGTGGTCTAATGTGACCCTTCCTCTCTCCTTGGCGAATTGCCATATAAAATTGCTGATTATCTAGAGCAAAGGAGGCTATGATATTCTTCCATGATCCATCGTTGCATAGAATATTCGCTCGAAGAAGTCTTCTTTTACGGCTCCTTACATGCTGTAAGAGCGTGATCTTCTTCTTTCTCAGTTCAGCCCAATGAATATCAGCGGCCATCTTTGAGGTGAAGTAAGTATGGAAAAACAAGCTCACTTGCCTACCCTTATATAGGCAGGAGAGAACATACCAAATCCCAACAACTTCTTAAATATTGCCAAAAAATCAGCCTCAAAGAACGAGTCAAATTTGACAATTTCATGCTTCATTCAAAGTATTTCAAATTACAAGAAATTTGAAAACTTTGAAGGGGGTCTTGTAGAAGCATAAAATACGCTATGGAATTATAGGTGTATTACACAGTCAAAACCCTCTAACATACGTGAAGTCCGCATAAAATAGAGCTTCAATACTGTGTGGCATAAAATATGACTTCAGAGCTACACGCATAAAATAAAGCCTCAGAGCTGTTTTGGCATAAAGAAGAGCTTCAGAGCTGCCCGCGTAAAGCAGCGCTTCAAGACTGTTTTGGCGTAAAAGGTTATAATACCCTCCGGCATAAAATATATTTATTTTTAATGCAACGTAAAGGTGTACGAGGAACTTTTCATATTCCTCAGATGAATCTGTAAGACAGAACAGTGAACCTGACTCCTGACAAAAGTACTGCACGACGATCGAGATGACGACTGTGATGATAATTCTGCATAGAGACCTAGGCTGTCATTTAGTAACATATTCTTGATATAAGTTATTTTTACGCATTCAAAGAATACGCTGCCTATTCTACATGGGCAGAAATGAGTCTTTACGCTCAAGATGAGACGAAATCAGATGCCACGTCAAGAGATATTTCTCGTACAGAGCTCGAGGCATATCTCTGCATTTAATGCACGAGATGGGGGCAGATCTCTGTATTTAATGCACGAGATTTTGTTCTATTTTTTAAAAATGACTGGAAAAGCTAAAACTATGACTAATACGCTCACATCACCATCCTTGCATTTTACGCCAATCGGGCTATTTTCAACTATAGGAGTATGCCGTATGCTATCTCCTCGAAATACGCTAACTCGGCTATATATGTAAAGGTACGTGATAAGGCTATTTAGCCCAGAATACGCTCGAGACCTCAGTCATGACGGTTAATCGGCTATTTTACGCTGGTTGCCTGTTATTCATGAATCCTCAAGTTTTATGCAGAGCTTGACTTTTACGCCAACATGACATTTATTTGGCTTTTACGCCAACAAGACAGTTATTTGGCTTCTACGCCAACCATCTCTACGCAAGGTGCAGTTACCTACGTGGCTTGCATGCCGTGATATTCGAGATCAGTTATACGCGTTACCTTATAATGGAACACGTGTCATACGTAGATTTAGAAGGTCATTCAGACGTGGGTAGCAGTTATTATAAATGTCGCGTAAAAGGTGCAACTCTCTTCACAGCTTGGCTTTTACGCCGACTGGACAGTTATTGTGACTGATCTCTATAAATAGAGACCTCTGGTCACAGGAGATCAAGGTGGTCGAGGGAGGGGAAATTATCGATCAAGGATCAAAAAAGAGATCAGAGACAGAGAGCACAGACAGAGAGTGTTGATTGACAACTTTGGCAACGAGAATTCAATCCCACTTCCAACTTTTAAAGCTTCTTCTTCTTCTACAGCACTTCTTCATCATCGTGTGGTCCAAGGGACAAAGTGATCGACTGCAGATCAGACTCCTATAGCAATTATTTCCCAGAATTATTTTTATTGTACTTAATATCCTTGTATATGATTAATTGTACTCTTTTTTTTGTTTGTAAGCAAAAAAAAGAAAGGTTTCGTATAAACCCTCTTCCTTATTTTTGTTTATTATCAAACACCGTTGTTGTCACTTCTTATTTGACAGCATCAAGTGTAGCGGATGATGCCATTGCTGCTACTTCTTCGATAATAGGCGGTCAACCATGTCAACCACGCTATCGATCTATCCAAGAGGTGTACGATGCTACAATACCGATGGAAAAAGTTGGGCTATGTATGCTAGGTGCGGAGGGGCCTGCGAGTTTTGTTGAAGCCGAGAAACAAGCATGTTGACGATGTGCAATGGAGGAAGAATTGGCCGCTATTGAAGACAATGAGACATGGGAGATCACAAATCTACCGAGTGGACATAGGCCTATTGACCTGAAGTGGGTTTATAAACTGAAGAAGGATCCACAAGGAGCCATGATCAAGCACAAAGCGTGCCTTGTTGAAAAAGGGTATATGCAAAAATATGAAGTATTTGCACCGGTAACGAGACTTGAGACGGTAAGGCTACTCATTGCCTTAGCTGCTCAAGAAGGTTGGGAGGTACATCATATGGACGTTAAATCGGCATTCCTCAACGGCAAAATTTGTGAAGAGGTATACGTATCTCAACCTCCTGGCTATGTTGAACAGGGCAATGAACACAAAGTGTTAAAGCTGAAGAAAGCACTTTATGGCCTTCATCAAGCTCCACATACATGGAATTCCAAACTCGATAAAAGCCTGATGTCACTTGGCTTTTGACGTGCCCTTTGGAGCATGTCATATACAAGAGAAGCGTGGATGACTCAAGCTTGTTGGTTGGCGTGTACGTTGATGACCTGTGATATTATCACAGGATCAAGCAACGCGGAGATTGTAAGGTTCAAGACACAGATGAAACAGTTGTTCAACATGAGTGATCTCGGACTGCTTTCTTACTACTTGGGGATTGAGGTATCTCAAATACCCCAAGGAATTGCATTGTGTCAATCCACGTATGCTGCCAAGAAACTTGAGAAGAGTGGGACGTCGAATTGAAATCCAAGTCAAACTCCAATGGAGCCGAGACTAAAATTGAGCAAAGTGAGCCAAAATCCTCCTATCGACACAACATACTACAGAAGTATCATTGGTTGTCTGAGATATTTGGTGAATACACTACCATACATAGCTTATGCGGTCAGGATAGCAGGCAGATTCATGGAAGAACCAATTATGCAGCACATGATGGCAGTGAAGCAAATCCTCAGGTATATTTGGGGTACAGTTGATTTTGGGTGCTTTTATGTGAGAAAAGATCAGGAAGAACCATGCTTGGTCGGCTATAGTGACAACGACTTAGCTGGTGACATAGATGATAGCAAGAGCACATCCGAAGTCACTTACTTCCTTGGAGACAACATTATTAGCTGGTTGTTGCAGAAGCAGAAGATCATGGCGTTATCATCCTGTGAGGCAGAGTACATAGCTGTGTCAACTGCTGCTTGTCAAGGGATATGGCTCGGTCGGTTGCTAGAAGATCTGAAAAAGAAGACGAAGTGCAAAGTATTACTCAAGGTAGATAATAAGTCAGCGATCGCACTCTGCAAAAATCCAGTCTACCATGACAGGAGTAAACACATTGACATGAGGTACCATTTCATTCGTGGATGTGTGGAGAGAGGGGAGATTGAAGTGGAATATGTAAACACAAATGATCAGCTCGCCGATATCTTGACTAAATCACTTGGACGACTAAAGTTCCCGACATGCGCAAGAAGATCCGGGTGCAAAAAGTGAAGCATTGATGCAACAAGTTTAAGGGAGTGATTATTGGTGATAATCTTGTTAGTTGGTTTAGATTGTTAGTTTGTTTAGATTGATAAGTTATTTTGTTCGTTGAAACAACTTTGATATATCTTTGTTTTAGTCTATCTCTTTACATCAAATGTTCAACTATATATAGCTACCATTTCATTCAATAAAAAATTACCAAGTCTATTCATCCTCCACAAAACTTGTGTCATGTTTCCTCTTTACTGGGCTATTTTACTACACGTCGCACCGGCCACTCCGTCGAGCTCTACCTCGACTCCATCAAGCCCCTCGAAGAGAAAGCCCGTGCGTGCTACGAGGGATCCATCGCCCTCACCAGCCATGAGTTCGTCGAGACCATGGTCCTCGACAGGACCTTCGTCCTCGAGCTCTTCCGCAGCGCCGCCGGGGAAGGGTTCAAGGAGCTGGGTTACTGCCGCAACGACCCCATCTTCGCCACGCGGGGCACCATGCACTCCGTGCAGCACGACATGATCATGCTCGAGAACCAGATACCGCTCTTCGAGCTCGACGCCCTGCTCGCGATCCAGATCGGCCAGCCCATCCGTTGCGGCTTCGTCGCTAGGATTGCGCTCCGCTTCTTCGACCCCCTCATGCCCACCGACGCGCCCCTCCGAGGGAGGGCCGACCACGACGGGGTCGGGTCCTCCTCCTCCAGCCACGAGATGATCACGAACGCAGAGTTCGACCCCCTGCTGTCGGACGACGTCATGCATTGCCTCGAGGTGTTCCGGCGCAGCCTGCTGAAGACAGGCCCGTGCCGGTGCCAAGATTCTGGATCAGGAAGCGATCGCACAAGAGGAAGGTATTGGTAGAATATTTTTTTTTCTGAAAATAGAATAACAAAATAAAAAGATAAGTGTTATTGGATCTTAGAGTAGGAGAATAACAAAATAAAAAAATTGTTATCGGATCTCTAGAGAAGTGTACGAAGTAGTGTACAAAAATATTCTCGAATGCTCCTACATGCTCGTGCTATCGGCTTCTAGTCACTGTACACAGTTTTGAGAGTTTGCTTCGGACTTAGCTATTGACCAGAAGAATAGTATATGTTGTGTACGAAACAGTGTCCTAAGAGATTATTCGACTTATTCTCGAATATTTCGGGAGGTAAAATCTCGTGGTACCGATTTCTCGTTTCTTTACACAGTTTTAATAATAGAGTAATCCAATCTTAGCTATTGTCTAAAAAAAATAGTAGAATGGGACAACACCACCAATAACATAATTAATAATGAAAAAGAAACTTGATGGAGGTTTGTATAGTTGTTAGCAATCATCGTTCGCAAGTGAAGAAACTATGAACTCTTGATTTGAACTATGGTTTTTTAACAACAGGTGGTGGTGGACAAGCGGCGGCAGAAGCTGGTCCACTGCGTCTGCGAGCTGAGGGATGCCGGCTTCAAGTTCAGGAGGGAGAAGACGAACCGGTTCTGGGACATCAAGTTCAAGGACGGGGTACTGAGGATTCCCTGCCTGCTTATCCATGGCACCAAGTCCCTCTTCGTCGACCTCATCGCCTTCGAGCAGTGCCACATCGACTGCGGCAACGACATCACGTCCTACGTCGTCTTCATGGACAACCTTATCAACTCCGACGAGGACGTCGCTTACCTGCATTACCACGGGATCATCGAGCACTGGCTCGGGAACGACGGGGAGGTGGCCGACCTCTTCAACCGGCTGTGCCAGGAGGTGGTCTTCGACATCAACGACAGCTATTTGTCCGGACTCTCGGAGCAGGTCAATAGGTACTACAACCACAAGTGGAATTCGTGGAGGGCCACATTGGTGCACAACTACTTTGGCAACCCCTGGGCTATCGTCTCCCTCGTTGCTGCTGTTGTGGCTGCTCGTCCTCACTCTCCTGCAGACATACTACACTGTTTATCGTTACTACAGGCCTAATTCGTGAAATTTAATTGCGCGCGATACTGGACGACGAAGATCCTATTCTCAACCAACAACGACTATTTACATACATACACAGGTTTTTCTTTAATGGCACAGCAATAAAAGAAGATTTTTTTTTTTCCCTGTAGGGAGGATTTTTCTACTCAGCATTGTCGACTGGCTTAAATCTCACAAATTCATACTCTAGCAGAGACCAAGCAATCACGGTCTGGAAACATCAACAAAGTGCAAGATATTTGCTGTTTGCATATATTTGTGTTGCGTATGTATATGATGATGTACTAATTGTGTATAGAGAAGATAAATTTTTCTTACTAAAATTAAAAAAAAATGGTCTTGGAGACGGAACAGTTGATAGAAATAGCGGATTGAGATCATCAGACTGGATCAGTAAAAAAATTATTATATGAACCGAAAGTAGTGTACTATTTTCTTCTTCAATCCGTTAGATTGTATAAAATTGTGCAAGGACACATTCTCATGAATGCAATGTATCCAATGCATACAATAATTTTTCAGTTCAGTGCATATATTTGGAAGAGGACAGAGGCTACTGGAGTTAAAAAGAAAGTTTGGATTTTGATGGCAAATGCCACGTTTCAACCTATAAATTGTACACACTTCCTATCACCTCATTTGTTTACCCATACGTGTATGGAGCCCTCACTCCCAACCATGCCATGACATCATTGACATAGAATAATATTATCTTAGATTAAAACCGCCCACTTTGTCATTCAATGATCTAAACCAACATGTAAATGCAAAGTTGGTTGATTTTTTTAACATTGTATGTAAAACATCTTAGCTTCTCTTAAATTACATCGGAGACATAAATTTGGACAAATTCTAAACTCAGTTTCAATACATCTTTTAAAATAGCATAATTTATTTACATAATTTATACTTTATGAATAGTGTAAATTTTGTATTTATATTTTATTGTTCAATTTTTAGTGACGAAATTTGTCTTTCAATGACGAATTAGATTTTTAGTGACTTTTAGTGACAAAATTAGACCTTTAGTGACACTTTTATTACATTTTTCATTTTCTCAGAAACTTTGTACGCCAAAAAAAAAAATGACGCCCTTTATAAGGGTGTAAAATCTGCAAAAAAAAAAAAAAAGAAAAAAGAAAAATTACGTCCTTCCAAAGGACGTATTGGGACTGAGTTTACAATTTGCCCAAATTTATACTTTTTACAATTTAAGAAAAGTTTAATATTTTACATAAAATTTTCTATAAATTTTTTTTGACTAAATTGTAACTTGATACATTTTAACTTTTTTACTGTAGCGAAATAAATTTATATTAAATTCATGCAAACGAAATAAGTTTGGATAATTTTGAAATAGAGATAGTCCGCCAACAGTGTTGGCGAAAAAAAAAAAGAACACGTAGGCAAAAAAATCAAAAATGGAGCCCACAAGCCCAAATTTTGCCAACACTGTTGGCTGAATTTCTGCAAGCCAACAGTGTTGGCGGAATTTGGTCTTGTGGGGCCCGTGGGTTGGTTTGGGTGGTTGGGTTTTGTTTTGTTGGTTTAGTTTGGTTTGGTTTATTTTAATTAGTTATTATCTTTTGGTTTTTTTTTTTTAGTTTAGTTTTGGAATTTGATTTAATAAAATATATTTTAACGAAATAAAATTAAAATAAATAAGAAATATTTAGAAATATTTTTTTTTAAATTTGCATCCAGAGCATCAAAATTTGTATAAATTGCATCTAAAGCATCAAAGTTTAAAAATTACAAAAAAAATCAAAACGTCCTTTGGGTTTTTATATTTTTTAAAATTATATTCCTATCGTTAATTTTCTCGCCGTTAACATACATTAAAAAAAATAAAAATAAAAATCTGTCGTCGAACAGACTTCGAGCGGCCATAACTATTTATTTTGAAATCGTTTTTCGTTAAACAATAAGGCGATTTGTATGTTTTCGACGAGAGTAACACAAATCGTGTAGAAAAAAAATTATCTGAAGCAAGACGCACATGTAACAGACAAAAATATAAATTTTAAAACTTTAAAGTATCATAACTTTTCACTGAGAGATCGAAACAAAGTCCAATTTGTGCCAAAATGATCGTATCGAAAAGTACTACGGGGTAAACCGTTTCACCGTTTGACGGATTTCTCAAATTTTTAGAATCGCAAAAAAATAACGTTTCGACCTCCAAATTTTACCTTCGGTCATTTTATTTTCGAATATTTAAAATTTACTGTAGCGAAATAAATTTATATTGGATGTGGGGCCCACGGATTTAAAACGATGTTTCGACCTCCCCAAAAAAAATTAAGAAAAAATTTAACAAGAAAAAATTTAAATTAATTGTTTTATGTCAACTATCAAAAAAATAATAAAACAAGTAAAAAAACCAAAATAAAACTAAATAAATTTAAATTAATTGTTTTCTTTAAAATATGTTTTCTTAAATCTAATTACAAAATAAAACTAAATAAATAAAACCAAAACATAATTAATTAAAATAAACTAATAAAACAAACCAAGCCAACCAAACCAAACAAAACCATCCAACCGGACCCGTGGGCCCCCTAGACCCAATTTTGCCAACTGTGTTGGCTGAAATGGGCTCCCCCCCCCCCCCCAATTTCAGCCAACAGTATTGGCAAAAATTGGCTTGTGGGGTCCACTTTTATTTATTTTTTATTTTTTCTGCCAAGGTGTTCTTTTTTTTTCTGCCAACACTGTTGGCGGACTCTGTCTCTATTTCAAAATTATCCAAACTTGTTTCGTTTGCATGAATTTAATATAAATTTATTTCGCTACAGTAAATTTTCTGTTTAAAATTGTATGTAAAACATCTAGCTTCTCTTAAATTACATCGGAGACATAAATTTGGACAAATTATAAACTCAGTTTCAATACATCTTTTAAAATAGCATAATTTATTTACATAATTTATACTTTCTTAATAGTGTAAATTTTGTATTTATATTTTATTGTTCTCGAACGAAGGTTAACTGATAAAAAATTTTAGTGGCGAATTTTTATTGACGAATTTTGTCTTTCAATGACGAATTATATTTTCAGTGACTTTTAGTGACGAAATTAGACTTTAGTGACGTTTTTATTACATTTTTATTTTGTTTGCCAAAAAAAATGCAAAAATGACACCCTTTATAAGGGTGTCGAACACGTGTCGGACACGGAATTTTTTGGGTTTTTCGGACCCTGTTCAGGTACGCGTATCTCCCTGCTCGTTTACCCGTTTTCGATTCCGTCAGTTGGGTTGCGTAGCCTGCATGACCCCCTCGGTGCCCGTGCAATCCGCTCGGGGCATCGCGTCCTGTGGCGATCGCGAACCGCGATCCAAAAACAGAAAAAATAATGCCCCGATTCACCCCGAAACTGGGTACGCTCCGCCAAACGGGACGACTTGGTCCCGCGCGGTTTTCACAGATACGTGTGCATCGTTGATACGGACGTGCGGGATTTCGCAGAAGTCGATTCGGGTGTGCGTGCACACCGGAATCAGTGCGTATCCGCGGACAACGCCCCGTATCCGACTTTTCTGAATCGCTTCCTAACTTTGTGTATACATGTCGGATTGAAACGAAACTTACGCCATCGGACTCGTAGCGATACGCTGGTCCTGTGACCCAAGTTTGGTTCGATTCTGAGAACGTTGAGTAAATCGCGTGTCGTGGGCCCCATAGGCCCCGCTCGACGGGCGATTTTGTGATCGGCTCATCGAAATTCAATTCTGGAAGTTCCGCTGGGTTCGTATCATCGTTCCTGACTTGTTGACACTAAGTTTGGTGAATTTGGAGACCTTTGAACCTGACGCGTTTTTCGGTGAAAAGTGGGCCCACATGTGGACCCCGTTTTGACCCGAAATTGCCATTTTTGTCCTTGTCTCCAAATTGGACTTAAGGACAGACGTTTCTAGCTGATTGATATTTTCTGGATCTGATGGTGATGTTTATTTCAGCAACCGCAGTACCGCCTACAATTCCAGCTGAAGTCAGAGCCGTAATTGGAACCGGAACCGCAGGCAAGTGTACCTTGCCAAACCCTGCAGCTTGCTATATATTTTTCTCGGCTTAATTTTGCATCAGTGGGCAAATAGAGCTTGTTAACTCACAGTGATTCTTGTTGTAGTATTTTACTTGATTTCTTGTAGATTCATATATAATCTTGATATAAGCTGCTCAACCCAGGACACCTGACACTATTCATGTGACGGAATTTTCCTGAGATATACAGGGTGATTCCGTATAGGATACATATTCATGACATATACAGTTTACATGCTTAGATTCTATCCTGACTCATTGCATTAGTTCGATCTTGCGTGACTTGTACCTGAGATATTCTGGAACTGTGACGTGAGATTACATGGGGTGGGGAGAGTATTACCATATCAAGGCTGATTATAATATAAATACTGTTATCTGGAGGTGTCTTAGTCTCTGATACAGAGCTTTGGCACAAGTTCTGGCCCTCTCGAGAAAATACTGCTATGGGTATCTCAAACACCGATCCTGTAGTGGTCTCAGCCTGAGTATGACTAAACTCTCACTTGCATATCACTTAGCTGGTTTACATATTTATCCTGCTGTTTCATTATTGCTGCACTGATATTTATTTTGGCATGAGTTATTTTGTACCTTGCTATGTCCCCCGAGGACCTGGATCTGGATGATGTCCCCAGGTATAGCCGAGGAGATCTACCCCGAGGTGTACGGTACAGGAGCACTCCTTGGAGCAGAACCAGGAACCGAGGACGAGATCGTGGCCGAAGACTTCTCCTGAGTATTGGCTCTACATACTCAGACATTTCCATTTCCAGTACTTTATTTCATGTCTATTTCCTCTAAATGTAACAGACTTATTCTCGGTTGTTTTCCGAGACACTCTTATTTGAGATTTGCTTATTTATTCTATTGCATTATTTTGGCTTTGCTCTGTGTTTATATTCTGTGGATGAGATTAGAAATACCTGGGACTTGTAAACATTTTACTGTTAGACTACAGCTTAAGCATGCCCTGATGGATCCATTAAATTGGGTTGTCCATCGGTGCGTGCTGCTGGCCATTGCCACGTGTCCGGTCCCTCGGTATTTTGGGACTGGGGCGTGACAATACCAGTGGGTGGAGGTCTATCAACACAACAAAGCAATCGAGCAGATCAGCACGCCTAAAGATTTCGGCGAGACATATTCCATCATCATCGCAGTTTACACCAGCAATGCCCATTTTTCCACAAGGACATGCTATGGACGGATAACAGATGTTTCAAATATTCTATGCAATAATGAAAGCCCAACAACAGGTTCATCAAAAGGCCCAGCAAAGCCAGACGGAGAAGTTCTTTGATGGACTTAGCTCTGAGCTACAAAAATTAATCAACTCTGTTACAACTACTTTATACACAGACGTCCTTGTTGCAGCCCAACCCGTGAAGCACGTCACCAGGAGAGAATCCAGCTAGAAGCGGCAGCATGCATTAGTACCAAAACAAGCACAACAGGAAAGAGCTGCAAAGCGACCACAGATGAATCCACCACAGAGAGCAGTATCACATTCCCTAACCCTTCCTACTTGTCACTACTGTTGGAAGTTAGGCCATATTGAGAGGGAGTATAGACTTAAATTGGGATTATGTTTAGCTTGCAGATTCAATCAGCATTCAATAAGGGATTGCCGTGAGCGTCGAGAGAAAACACTGATGATTCATCAACCAGCCATACCAGCACGAGCACTAATACTCCCTACTTGTCATTATTATGCCAAGGTATGCCATTTTGCTAAGGAATGCCGACGCAGATTGAGATTGTGCTTGGTTTGCGGATCCAACCAACATTGAGCCAAAAATTGTACGGAGTATCGACGAGAAACACCGATGGTTAACCGACAATTTTTACAAGCACCAGAAGAATATCAGCTGAGGCCACTTTTTACATCACATCAACACTATTCCAGCAGGCCCAGCAATAGCAGAGGGCACCACCACAAGGACGCGGACAGGCTTTTGTGATGACATTGGAGGAGGCACAGACTCGTAGAGTAGTGAATATGAGTAAGATTTAAGTTTTAGCATAGCTATATATTCCTAGTAATACTTTAGCACGTGCCTGTTAGTTCATTTTCCTAGCCTAAACCTAGTATTATGTTAGCATGAACTTGTTAGTCTAGATTAGTAACTGGTACCCAAGTTTTCATAAGCTGTAGTTGATCTTCGTTCTAACCAGGCTCATTTACTCTTGAGTTACTTATCTCTCATTGCCTAGGAAAATATTTTATTCCTTCCCTACGTGTTCTGTTTGAACAAAACCCTCACCCTTCCTCTCGATTTTTCCTTGTTCATGGTTCTTTATTCTTTGTGTCGTGCTTCAACAAACATGTCTTACAACCGCGTCATCTCTTCTGACCGATTATATTTTATTTTTTTAATTGCGAGGACGCAATTCTTTTAAGGTGTGTAGATTATAAACACCCGAATTTTTCTAAAATTTTAAATATGAATTTTTAGAATTTTTCTGTAATTCTTAGTTAATTATAATTAATGTTCTTTAGTGATTAATATTTTTCTGTATTGTATTAAATATTAAAATGTTGTAAAAATTATATTTTTGAGTGTATAATTAATAATATGATGTTGTGTAATTTTTCTAGAATTTATTGGGCTCAAAAATTATTTTTTAAATAGCTAAAAATATTGTTTTTAGATAAACCAGACCGAACCAGCTTGAACCGAACCAAACTAAACCAAACTGAACCCAATCAACCCAACCAAACTCTAATGGATCTAGATCCTACCCTACCCGACCCGACCCACTCTTCCCACAGCACCCACGACCCTCCCCCCCCCGCTCTGAATCCCCCGCAACGCACTCTTCCCTTACAAAACCACCCCATCCCTACGTTTATACACCTCACGACCACCCACCCGCATATCCCCAACCTCCAGACGATGCCGCCGGCTACCGACGACTGCCGCACGCCGACCATGAACACCGCCGTGGACCGCCCCCTTTCACGAGCAGTAGCCAAGCAGCGAGGTATGCCTCTTCCTACTCTCGTATCTTCCTGTATATTGATCCAAATTTTGTTCTATCGAATCCTATACGAAGACCACGTGATCCTCTTGGATCTTATATAATTAGTTTGGGGTATCGTGTTCTATGTCGATCGTAAATCGCGATGCAAAACAGAAAAAAATAATATTTTCTGGTTCTGGAAACTATCCTGAACCCCTATGTTCATGGCCATTTTTCTCCCAACCTACTTAATATTTTAAATTTTGGTTTGAACAGTAAATTAGACAACATAACCGAGATTAAAAACCAGTAGTTAGTTTATTTTAATTTGATGTAAATTGTGTTTTAATCGTGGGTAAAGTTGACCAAAAACTTAATTTTCAAAACCCGAATTTTTCGAAACTGGGTGTCCCGCTAAACAAGGCGACTTCATCGTGTGCAAATTGTATCAAAAGGTGCGTATCGTCAATGCGAACATGTGAGATTGTGCGAAAGTTGATTTGGATGTGCGTGCATACCGAAATCAACACGTATCCGTCAAAAATGTCCCGTATCGGACCGTTTTGACACTTGCTGTAACTCCGTGTGTACTTATTATTTCGTAACAAAACTTACGCCATCAGATTTGCAGTGTTACGCTGGTCCTGTAACACAAGTCTGGTTCGATTCTGAGAATGTTGACGAAATCATATTTTGTGGGCCCCATGGTTCCACTTGACGGACGATTTTGTGATCGGCTCATCGAAATCCAGTTTTGGACGTTCCGTTGGGTTCATATCATCCTTCTGAACTTGTAGACACTAAATTTGATAAATTTGGAGAATTTTATCTCTGACACATTTTTCGGTGCGAAGTAGGCCACATGTGACCTCGCTTTGACCAAAAACTATCAATTCTGTCCATGTATCCAAATTGGACTTATGGGTAGTCAATCCTAGCTATTTTATGTCTTTTGAGATATACATATTCAACCTAGGACCTTGAGATATTGCTTAATCTTCGAATAATATTCGGGTGTCGACGCCGTACGCGGAGTCGTGTAACGTCACTTAGAGAGTTGATAACCAGATCCTATATTTTTGTGCTTTCTTTATCAAGTATGTCATATCATAGGACACTTGACACTATTTATGAGACATAATCTTTCCTGAGTTATTCATGGTGATTCTGTATAGGCTTACAGGATTCGCGACATAGATTATATATCATTATGACTCGTTGTAATAGTTAGAGGTCATGATCTTACGTGTTATGGACATGAGACGTCGTGGACATAAGACGTATGATTACATTGGGTGGAGAGAGACACACAGGCTACAGGCTGATTGCATATATATATATATATATTTATTTATTTATTATTACGGTGCTTTAGTCTCTATTCCAGAGCTTGGCCCACTACGTGACATTACTACTACAGTCTCCCCGACACAGAGCTTGTAGTGGTCTCAGCCTGAGCACTAGTGATGCTCTCACTTGTATATCACATAGCTGGTTACATAGTTTGTCCTGTTGATATATTTTTATATACTGTATTTATTTGGCTTGAGTTATTCTTATACCTTGCTATGTCCCCTGAGGATCTGGATACAGATTATGTCCCCAGGTATAGCAGAAGAGATCTACCCCGAGGTATACGGGACAGGAGCAGACACTGGAGCAGTACCAGCACCAGAGGACGAGGTGGTGCCAGATGATTTCTTCTGAGTATTTGCTTTATTTACTCAGTTATTTCTGTTTCTAGATTCTCTATTTTCTGTCTCTTGTATTAATGTACTAAACTTATTATCGGGTTGTTCCACGAGACATGTTATTGAGACTTGTTGGATTATATTTTTTTATGATTAGTCTGACATTTGAATTATGTTTACCTTCTATGGATGAGATTAGAATTATACTGTGACATGTATCGTAGACAATTATATTTGTTTTACCGCTTAAGTACACTCTAACTGGTCCATTAAATTGGATTTTTCCATTAGAGTGTGTTGCAGGCCATTGCCACGTAGCTAGTCCCTCGGTATTTTGGGACTAGGGCATGACACGCTATGCGGTCAGTGGCTATGCAGCCAAGCGCTATGCGGCCAACGAGTTTGTATAAGCGAGTCGAGTGTGGAGGGGACGAAGTCTGCTGTTGGCAGCGCATGCGGCGCATGGTTATCTGTTCCATCCAGTATATGTGGCGCATGCGGCGCATGGATGTCTATGCACAGTGGCTGCTGCCTTTGGCACTTGACGGCGTTTAGCAGTGTTGTTCTGTGCAACATGACCGGCGGCGAAGGCGACGCATGTGGCTTTGACGACGCATGCGGCTTGGTGTCTGTTCGCATAGGTGTTGATTTATGGCCCAAGCTTTTTCAGGTCGCATATGTGCTGATTTTCTCTATATATAGAAGGGTTTTTCGTTCATTTGGGGGTTGAGAAAATTTTGACTTCACCAGAAAAATTGGGAGCACCAGAGCTCGTATGCGTCCAAGCCAGCACCCCTCCCACAAAGTGATATCCAAGTTATCCGAATGTGACTTAGAGCAGTTCTGAAGTTCTCGTATGAACTTGCAGGATATTGGGGACATATCGTCGTGTTGGGCGAATCTTGCCCTAAGCACCAGTGGTTTTGATCACCCCAGCAAATAGTTTATTTCTTTGTATTTCTCTTTTTGTGCACGTTCTTTCTTATTGTAGCGTCTGCGAACGTAAAAAGAAGAACGTTTTATGTTTCTTACTGTATTTGCATGTTTCTTTTTCTCTTTTGTCAGTTTGTAACATGTTCCTGGTTTAGTGCTTCTGTGGAGTTGTGTGTCACTGTAGATGAACTCTGATGTGACTCTCAAATGCACCAACTTTTGTAGAGACTAACTCTTGTGTGACTTTCTACTTTGTGGACCTCCTCTACTTTGATCTGACTTCGAGACTTATATCTTATGGATATATGGTTGGTGGTATCGGCGGCTTTGGATCGTAGTATCAAATTTTTTTAGTATCATAATAAAATAATTATTAATTTTAGAAAAAAATATTTTATATATTTAGACATAATTTTAAGTATTTTATGTGTTATTTTTTTAGTCTTTTAAAAATTGAATTAAATATTAGTCATCCTTTCTTGAATAAACAAATTTTATTCTTTTACATGCTTTTACATCATTACTACGCTCATCCTTACTGATTAGTTTTTTTGATCAGTTTTTTTTTGTCGAATTGACTGAAAAAATAGATCCTAATATCGGCATCGGTAGGTATCGATGTCGGATCAGAACATGCCCATATCATCGAGTATCATCTACCGATACTGCAATCTATGCGGGGTTGGCGATTCCACAAAAAGTACCTCCAAATTTTCTTCCCGGTACTGGCTCACACCAGAACAGTCTTCACTTTCAAGCAATATGCTTAATCACTTGTTTCTTCTGGATTTTTTTGTTCTTCTCCCAGACTAAATGTTGATAAACTGGCAAAACAATACAAATGTAAAGTAGTTATGTACAAGCAACACAACGTGTGTAGTGGTCCAATCTTGTGATACAGAAGCTGTGATCTTTCGAGCAAAATTAAGGAAAGTCCCATATCTTTGCAGTAAAAAATAAAAATGCTCTGTCCACCTACTAACTGGATTCAGATGAAACTCTGAATTGATAGATAAGGCCGTCTCTTCAAATATGAGAGGAGGGGTCAAGATCTTTAGTTTACTTTCTGCCATTTCAAATTATCTATTTTTTTCATCAGAGTTCTCAATATAAAGTACTACAAACATTTGGCTGAACGTCACAAGTGTTGATTAAACTCGCCACAGTATCATGACTCTTTGGGGGAGCCACAGGTGGTACTTTGGAAAGAAGCATCAGAAGAATATTAGAAACGGAAAATTTCAGCCAAAACAAAATAGTTTTATATACTTACAATAAAAATATTAAAAATTTTAAAATTATTATAGAAGCATCAAAATGTCCTTTGTAAGGGAGTTTTATATTTTTCCGTTAACTCCGTTAATGAAAAAAATTTAAAAAAAAAATTATATATACTTAAAACGTTCTTTGTTAGGACGTTTTTTATTTTTTAATTAATTTTTTAAACCTCTCTCCTCTCTCTCCTCTCCCCTCCCCTCTCTCTCTCATGCTCTCTCAGCTGAAAAAAAATATTAAAATAAAGAAAACGTCCTTTGTAAGGGCATTTTACAATTTTTTTTATTTTTTAAACCTCTCTCCTCTCTCCTCTCTCCTCCTCTCCGGAAAAAAAATAATATAATAAGAAAAACGAAGGGTTTTTTCTTATTATATTTTTTTTCTTTTCCCGGAGACCTCTCTCCTCTCTCCTCTCCCTCCCTCACACTCTCTCTTCTCCTCTCCCTGTTCCCGCTCTTCTCTCCTCTCTCTCTCTCTCTCTCTCTCTCTCTCTCTCTCTCCCCTCTCCTCTCTTCTCTCCCTTTTCCCGCTCCTCCCGCGATTCTCACCTCTCCTCTCTCTCTTTCTCTCTCTCTCTCTCTCTCCTCTCCTCTCCTCTCTTCTCCTCTCTTCTCTCTCTCCTCTATTCTCCTCTCTCTCTCTCTCCCCTCTCCTCTCTTCTCTCCCTCTCTCTTGTCCTGTTCCCACTCCTCTCTCTTGTCCTGTTCTCACTCCCACCCGTGACTCTCCTTCTCTCTCTTCTACTTCCCACCCGTGACTCTCTTCTCTCCCTCTCTCTTATCTTGTTCCCACACATGACTCTCCTTCTCTCCCTCTCTCTCTCTCTCTATTGTCCTGTTTCCATCCGTGACTCTCCTTCACTGTGAATCCGTAAACAATTTTGTCTTATAATGCATTGGAATGCCTATAAGAATGATAAATTCTTCACAGAAGGAGAGAAGAAAGAAAAATTTCTGATAGTTTCTCCAGTTAGAGCACTCAAAATACAGATGGCTTCTCAAAATGATGGACGCATACCCGGTGGACCTACAACTCCGGCTATTGAACGTGAACGAGAGTCTCACATTTCTAGTCTGGTTTTCGTGGGACCGGTAATGTAACCCCTAGATAATTAATATTATTGTTGTTAAGCGTATTATATTGTACTAACGATATATATATATATATATATATATATATATATATATATATATATATATATAGCATTATGATTATTCAGATGTAAAATTAAGAGAGCATGGTGAGTGGCGGCCATCATGGAAGTTGACTGAAGACCAAAATATCTTGGTGGAGGCTTTTGGTTTTCACTTTGTTGACGCTATACGAATGAAGCGTCACGATAGAGACCTGATATTAAGTATCGTTGAGCGATGGTGGCCAACATGCAACACATTTCAGTTATCCTTCGAGGAGATGACGATCACAATAGCGGATGTGGCACAGATTCTAAGATTACCTATCGAAGGTAATCCTATATATTTCGACAAAAAATTAGAAGCAAAATAGCTCATTAGAGAATACCTCGGTGTGGAGCCCCCCTCTGACATGGGACAAACCAGCACTGTCAAACTCATTTGGCTCCGGTCTACTTTCATGCATGTTGATCCTATCGGTTCTACAACAGTTCATGTCGATAATTCACGGGTAATTATTTACATGTATTAATTATGGTTAATATTTATTTAATATAAATGGTATGAATATTCAATTATATTTTCAGGTGATATGTTGCACTAGAGCTTACTTGCTGTGTCTATGCGGTGCTTTTTTATTCCCCGACGCTACGAAAAATATGGTCAACGTGCAACTGCTTCCATTTTTGGCGGACATCCATTCCTACACAAAATACGCATGGAGTGAAGCAGTGTTAGCAAATTTATACCGCTCTATGACATCTTTTGTGAGTAAGGTATCACAGGGTAGAGCAACCAAAATATAAGTGGATGTCTAACACTTATACAGGTATAAATAAAAATAAATAATATATGTTATATTTATTTGGATCTTATTTGTGTTCTTCTTTGTAGTTCTGGTGTTACGATCACTTCGAGATTGGTAGACCAGTTAGTATATATAACGCTGAACAAACAGTATGGCCAGTAGGCATTCGCTGGATTATTGAAAATACAGATTATGTGTATTGTATGACCAAAGTGGTATCTCTTTACCGGCATAGATTTGACACATTAACCGCCTATGAGGTTAGTATATAATTATTAAATTAAAATTTTAAAATATATTATTGTGGCTACCATTTATTATTTGTTGAATGTCAAATAGGTTGTTTGGCAACCTCTAAGTGTGGCACAAGAAGTGAGAGATGATGAACATGCCGGTAGTCTCCATAGGTATTATATCATGTACAACGGATCTATCATGTTTCATCCAGCGGATCGTGTTATGCGACAGTTTGGACTGAAACAGATGATACCCCTGGAGCCTTTGGCTTCTAGCAGTACAAAATCAAATATGGAAGAGCGGGTTCAAATATATATGATTGGTTGGCATTCCAAATTTATTACACATGGCATGGAACACATGTCTGAATTGATGACATCGGTGGCAGATTGTAAGTTAAGGAATATTTCAAATTAATAATACAGTATTATATCTTACGTATTATTTTGTGTTAATATTTTACAGTGGAGGGTACTGCCGATTTTTTACGTTGGTATAGATGCCTGCTAGTGCAAAATAGGAGGTATCAATTTGAAGAAGCTCGATTCCAGCTACGAGCTTTAGATGATCTGAGCTTGCGTGACAGGAGGGCACGTGATGCTCTAGTGGTATGTGTTCTTATTTGCATAAACTATCATCTTTATATATGTTACTTTATATTGATTGAGTGTGGATTTAAATATTCAAGCGGAGACACTGGCTGATATAGCTGAGGATCCCGAAAAAGATCCAGAAAAATTTTTAGGGACGACTGTACAATATATGCGCGCACCACTGAGTCCCCGTTTTACTCCACTCGATATACCAGACAGCCATCCGGTAGGCTTCGTGAGACAGAGGCAGGCACGTCATCGTAGGACACGTGAACGAGGAGCTGGTTCGAGAAATACAGAGGCACGAATTTTACAGGTTGGTGAGGGAACATCCCAAGCTTACAAGGGCACTTCACAGCCTTACGCTGGCATGTCACAACCTTATATTGGCATGCCACAACATTACGAGGGATATTTTCAGCCTTACGCAGGCATGTCACAACCTTATGTTGGCATGTCACAACCTTACGAATGTAGGCCACAGCATGACAGTGACTCAGCCCAGAGTTACGAGACCACATCCCAGAGCAACGATGCCATGCCACAGGGTGCTTCTCAATAATAGGATTGGAATTATTACATGCAGGAGACTGGTACTTCATTGTTTGGCTCAGCCAGCCTTGATCCAGACTCCCATTTATATTTGCCACCACCGGAGGGTACAGAAGAAAGGAGAGATAGGCTAGGTCTTAGGCGAGTTGATCGTAGAAATTATAGAAGGGATGACAGAGGGGGCTAGTAATTTTGTTGGTATCCATAAATAAATGTATGACAATATTTTATTGGTCTTACAATTTCAGTAATATGATGTTTATTTTATTCGAAAGTTCAGCAACTTCAATTACAACATTATAACAACGTTAAATCAAAATCATAATTACTCAAAAAAGGTACAATAATGATATTCACTGCCTCGGTTGGTTTCTACAACTCCTTTTATTGTGTCCCAGCCCGCCACAATTACTGCAACGAAGATCTCTTGTCGACGGTTCTCTTGTCATTATACGATTCTTCTTCGGTCTGCCAGCTCTACGCCCAAGAAGTGGTACTCCAATTTGACCTCTTATAGGTTCACTTTGAGGAGTATAGGGGACTGGAATCGGTTCCATACATGGCATGTATACAGCTCTAAGTGTTGCAACAGAAAATTCAACAGGATAAAAACTTTCAACTGGTACATTAGAAGAATGACATGTAAAGCAAGCATGTTCACATGGTAATAGATTATGTTGCCACCGACCACATGTACAACATTTATGGTCTAGTTCAACCACATAACATCTACTTGTTTTATGATCCCATATTTCAAATTTATTATTATTAAAACGCAATAACTGAAAATGGTGTGACTCTCGTCTAATACGTGCTATAGTGTTCATCATCCTCGGACAAAACTCTGTTTATATCTTTTCAGCATTTGTTCGATGCTTGTCGTGAAGTGTTATTATTTTTGCTCTAATACCATCAAGCAATGTTGATATAGGTTTATCACGCAAACTTTTAATCCAATTGTTAAAACATTCAGCAATGTTCGAAGTGTTAATATCTAATTGTGGGCACGGTGCATAAGCTGTAATCCAGTGAGAAAATTTACGATTTTTATCGCTTAACCCTACAATCCAATAGAAAACATTTACATCTGCAAATTTTATTATTTTCAACCAACCATTTGCATCAACCTCATTATAAGACCGGACAAGTTTGTCTAACCATTGTAGATATGTCGGTGTACGAGGACACATATTTTTTAATTTTTGTTTAAAATATTAAATACAAAAAAAGTGGAAAGAGTTTGGAAAAACTGTTCGCATTCCATGAATTAATCCTTTCTGTTTATCAGATATAAATGAAATACTATCCTAACGTTCAAAATAAGTTTTGAAAGATATTTTTAAACAGTTTAAAAACCATGTCCACGACTCAGTATTTTTATTCTCAACAACATAATAAGCAATAGGATATAGTTGATAGTTTGGATCGTGAGCACAAGCAACAAATAAATTACCTTGGAATCTAGATGTAAGAAAAATAGCATCAATACTAATAACAGGTAAACAACCACTTAAGAAACCATCCGTACAAGCCTTGAAACAAATAAATATTCTTTGAAAGATATTATTTTCTACAGTTTTTAAAAAATATTTGCTACCAAAATTTGTTTCCATAATTGTAAAATAATATTTCTCAAGACTACCATACGCATCAACGTAACTGCCGTTAATATCAGATAATACAAGTTTTCTAGCTCTCCAAGCTTTGGAATATGTAACATGTATCCGATGTTCTCTAAGTATATCGTGTAAAATGTGTGCCGGACTATACGAGTTGTTATCTCTAATTTTACCAATTATTTTATTTCTTACCCATGCAGTGGTGGCTAGTGGATGATGCCCTCCTGTAAATCCACCTAAACATGAATGTCTACCTTCAAATGTACGAATTTCAAATGTACTACCATCACCAATAGCTTTAGCGTATACTCTCCAACAACAGTTTAGAGAATCACAAGTATACACAATTCTTTGATGATTGTTATATTTAGATGAACAACTAAATTTATATGTAATTGCTAGGTCGCTAATAAAATTACAAAAATCCTTAGGAGAATCAAAATGTCTGCCAACAAATAATCCAAAAATGCAACCATGTACATTAGCATCATTATCATCTAAATAGTAATCTAAATTTTCAACCAAATCATCACTGTTTTCACCGTCAACATCATTATTTTCTGTATCAGAGTTACTTTCAGTGTGATTTATACAACTAGGACCAACATTAAAATCTTGGTTATCATTAAAATGTTCACTAATTGATATGATAGTTGTGTCGATATTTACTTGTGATGGAATAATGTAAATTTTAATACAAGCTGAAACAAAATTACTTTGAACAATAAAATTCCATGTTTCTTCACAATATACTATTATCAACGCATCTTCATAAAATTACCTTACTGTAAATTCATAACTTATGCAAAAGCGATCAGAAATAATACTACGCAAACTAGCTAAAATAATATTTCTATAAGTGGTTATAAGATGAGTATTACCTCCATGGTAAGATAATCCATCTAGTATACCTCCATAGTAGCAAATTATTACTAAATTTTGATCCATAGTAAAAACTGTCGTCTGAGTTAAGACTTACAGAAGTATATCAGGAAAAAGCTGAGACAAAAATGGTAGCAGATTAGGGATGAAAGTTTCTTCTGACTTTAATTTACGATAAATAGGGTAAAGAGAGAGTGGATAAGATATACAAAACTCATACGTATAAGGCATATATATATAGAAACTAAATTTAACCGTTAGAATATAAACGTTATAAATTTAAAGTTAACATTACCTATTGTACGTTAGAATATAAACGTTAGCTATTGTACTACTACTACTATCTACTTCCCTAGCATAAGTAACATTATAAATTTAACATTATAAAGTTAACGTTACCTATTGTACACCTAGTACTATCTACTTTACAAGGAAGGAGAGAGAAATGAGAGACATGAGAGTGATAAAAGAGAGAGAGAAAATGTTAGGAAGAGAGAGAACAAATGTTAGGAAGTAGAGAGTGGGAGTAAAAAATCAGAGGATATATATATATATATATATATATATATATATATATATATATATATATATATATATATATATATATATATATTACTTTGACTAGGAGAGAGGAGAGGAGAGGAGAGGAGAGAGAGAGAGAGAGAGAGAGAGAGAGAGAGGAGAGATGAGGGGAGAGTCACGGGTGAGGAGAGGAGAGGGGAGTGTGAGAGAGAGAGGAGGGGAGAGGGAAAGAGAGGAGGAGAGAGAGGGGAGCGGGCGGAGAGGAGAGATGAGAGAGGAGAGATTAAAATAAATAAAAAATATAAAATGCCCTTTGTAAGGGCGTTTTACCTATATATAATTTTTTTTTCAAATTTCCTTCTTTAACAGAGTTAATGGAAAAACATAAAATGCCCTTACAAAGGGCGTTTTGATGCTTCCATAGTAAATTGGAAAAATTCAATGCTTTTATTGTAAATATAGAAAACTATTTTGCTCTGGCTAAAATTTTTCGTAATAGAAATTGGTAGTAAAAGATGAGAGTGGTGGGAACAAAAGTACGGAAATCGTTCTTCAAATCAGAAAGTACCACAGAGATTTTTGACATAGAAAATTCTTACAAAAAAAAAACCACGGGACGATCGGAGTCCAACCTTGAAAAGGCTCCACTAATGGAATAAGAAATACACCGACTCCTTACAAACTTATCATCGATCCAAACGGATCACCACAACTTTTTGGAATAGAAAATAGATCACAGACACACGAAGAACGGAGATGACGAGAAAAGAATTATCCGAAACCGATCACCTCTTTGAAATAGCCTTCAATCTCTTCCTCTCTCCTTCCAATGTTGTAAAAGCACTCTTTCCTCCTTTTGCAATATTTTTGAGATGATATGTTAGGGTTAGGGATTAGGAAAACATAATATATACCTCATAATCCCACAACAAATCCTGGACCATAAGATACGATCCAACGGTTTATAAAATACTTCTGAATTTTCGTCCAGCCCGCCGACCGAACTCGAATCGAATTCGTCCAAGTCGGTGATTTGCGAGTAAATGAAGATAGCAGCTTTCTGGAGCTTCTGGAGCACCCTGACCAAACTCGGACCGAGTTCGGACCGAACTCTGTCTCCTCTTGGACAGCAGCTGATCCTCCTTCTTTTCGAGCCTCTTCGACCTCTCGAATGGCTCTCGTCGCCTCCCCGAGCTTCTCTGACCACAGACGGCGCTCGTCTCACTCCGGGGTATTCTCCACATAGGTTGGGAACCCCACCCACTCTAATAAATCTCCCATTTCTCAACTATGTGGAGGGGGTCTTCATCCCGACAATCCGCCTGCAGTACTCAAAATTTTTTCTTGAAAGAATCTTTCCGAACATGTCTGCTCCGTTGTCATCCATATGAGCTTTCTTAAGCACCGCTTGCTTCTTTTCAACCATATTCCGTATCTAATAATATCAGGTATCAATGTGCTTGGACCGACTATGAAATGTCAGGTTCTTCAAAAGGTGAATTACACTATGGCTATCGCAAAGTAAAGGGTAATGCTCTTGCTTTAGCCCTATTTTCTACAACAAATTCTTCATCCACAGCAACTCCTTGCAAGCCTACGTCGCCGCAATATACTCTGCCTCTGTAGTCGACAAGGCAACATACTTCTGCAACCCTGATTGCCACGATACCGTTCTACTAGCAAACATCATCACATAGCCTGAAGTCGACCGTCTCTTGTCTACATCTTCAGCCATATCAGTATCGGTATATCCAACCAGCTTCGGCTCGTCACCACCAAAACAAAGTCTCCAATCGACATTGCCTTGAAGGTATCGTAGAATCCACTTGACCGTACTCCAATGTACCCTTCCAGGATTGGAAGTATACCTGCTAACTGTGCCAAATGCGTGAGCGATGTCTAGCCTCGTACATACCATAGCATATATTAGACTCCCCACAGCTAAGGCATATAAAACCCGCTTCATATCTTTTTTCTCATCCTCGGTAGATGGACACTGCTCCTCATTAAAATTAAGGTGAGCCGCAAGAGGGTTACTCACTTTCTTCGACTCGTCAATCCCAAAATGATAAAGTACCTGATGAATATACTTCTTTTGGGACAAGTGTGGCAGCTTGTACTCTCTCTCTTGGCTGATCTCTATCCTAAGAATAGTCTTCGCTATACCCAAATCTTTTATAGAGAAGGTCATACCCAGTTGGCGCTTCAACTCCGCTATCCTAGTGGTATTTTGACCCACCAGTAGCATATCATCAATATAGAGCAGTAAAATGATAAAATTATCCTCGGTAAAGTATCACAAACACACAGTGGTCCAACATTGTCCGTGCATAACAATGCTCCTCCATATATGACTCGAACTTCCTGTACCACTGCCTCAGAGCCTGCTTCAGACTATATAAGCTCTTCCTCAACCGGCAGACCAAGTGTGACTTGTCCTTCTCACAGAATCCCTCTGGCTGCTCCATGTACAGCTCCTCTTCAAGATCACCAAGGAGGAATATCGTCTTCACGTCCATCTGCTAGAGCTCCAAGTCAAAACTGGATGCCAAAACTAGCACCACCCATATAGATGACTACTTGACGATTGGCTAAAAGATCTAATCATAATCCATGCCCTTTCGCTGACCGTAGCATTTAACTACCAGCCTCGCTTTGTATCGATGGCGAGTAGCATTATCTGTCTACTTCACTCTGAACACCCATCACTTTTTAAAGCCTTCTTGCCCTTTGGCAACCGTACCAGCTCATAAGTAGAATTGGCATATAAGAAACCCATCTCCTCCTACATAGCCTCCATCCACTCTTGCCCGTATTCATCTTTCATAGCCTCTACAAAGCTTTCAGGCTCTCCCCCGTAAGTCAGTGGCACATACTCACCCGGTGAGTATCTCGTAGATAGTCGACACTCTCTATCGCTCCTCCTCAACGGAACCACCGGTGCTAGATATATATCAACAGCCTTCTCCCCTTCAGGAACTACCTCCTCAACATGTTCATCCTTCTGAGGGTCACCCTGACCACCAACAGCAGGATGATGATTAAGGTTGGGACCAACTCCATGTACTGGCTCTCCCATAACTGGATCCTCTGCGATGTCCTCTGAAAACTGCTCAAAGCAAAATAACTATAACTCAGGCAATTCCTCAGCCTCAGAAGATATCTTAAAATCCTGAGTGTTGGTCATGGTCTGATCCCCGACAAATACCATATCCCTGCTTCTGTAGAGCTTTCTTTCCACTGGATCGTAGTATCTATAGCCAAACTCATCCCGACCGTAGCCGACAAATATATACTGCCTCGTATTTGGCTCAAGTTTGGATCTCTCGTCCTTCGGTAGATGCACGAAGGCCTTACAACCAAACACTCGCAAGTGATTGTATGACGGCTCTTTGTCATACCATACTTTGTCAGACACATCACTCTGCAAAGGAGTACTAGGAGACAAATTAATAACATAAGCAGCTGTATAAAGTGCCTTACCCCAATAGCTTTCTGGCAAGTTTATTTTTGACAGTAAATATCGTACCCTCTCCATCAGTGTCTTGTTCATCCGCTCTGCTACACCTTTGAGCTGAGGTATCTTTGGCGGAGTCTTCTGGTATCCTATCCCCTTGCTCTATGCAATAAACATCAAAGGGACCGATATACTCGTCGTCATTGTTCGACCGAACACATAGCAGCTTCTAGCCCGTCTCTCTTTCAATAGAGGCTTGAAACTCTTTGAAAGTGGGCAGCACCTGATCCTTAGTCTTTATGGTATATACCCAAACCTTCCTGGAACAGTCATCAATAAATATTATAAAATAAAAAGCACCACCAATAAATTTTACCTTCATAAGACCGCAGATATCCGAGTGAATCAACTCGAGCAACGTCGACTTTCTTGAACTTGTGTGACTTTTAAAAGACATCATATTTTACTTTTTTGCCAAACAGTGCGTGCGCTTATCCAACTTTGTAGACTTTAGCCCTGGAATCATCTTCCTGTTCACCAAGTAGCTCATCCCCTTCTTATTGATATAGCTGAGCCGCCTGTGCCATAACTCAGTAGACGCATTAGTAGATGCGTTAACCTCATGTGCCCCATGTGTGTTCCCTTCCATATAGTAGAGTCCGGACCTCTTGCTTCCTCTGGCAATCACCATCGAACCTCTGGAAATCTTCCATTGATTGTTCCTGAAGAGATTGAAGAAACCCTCACCATCCAACCTTTCAACAGACACCAGATTGAAATGGATATCAGGGACATGACAGACATCTTTGAGAACAAGAACTGCACCTATCTTTTTCCTTAAATGCACATCTCCAATGGCAACCGCCTTTGAGACATCTCCATTGCCCATCTTCAACACTCCACAGTCACCTGTTGTGTAAGTAGCAAATAGTGCCATATTGTGAGATACGTGCGTAAACACTCTGATTTTTAGAATTTAATTTTAGAATATTAATTATTGAAATTATGAATTTTTGAGATTTTGGAAGATTTTTTCTGTAATTTTTAGTTAATTATAATAAATATTCTTTATGGATTTATATTTTTGTGTAATAAATTAATTTTTAAAATTATGCAAAAAAATTATATTTTTTGGTGTATAACTAATAATAGAATATTACGTAATTTTTCTTAAATTTATTGGGCTCCAAAACTATTTTTTTATGGCCATATATGCATTATTATAATTAAACCAACCAAAACTAACCCAAACCGAACCAATCTAAATCAAACCGAACCATCCTAAACCAAACTAAACAAACCCAAATCTGAACCTGCAATCCGTTAACCCACAACCCGAACCCCCATTTACTGTAGAAGCCCCAAAACCCCCGCATACCCCTCCCTTCCTATTCCAAACGGCCCCGACCCCTCTTCTTTGTCTTCCTGTAACCTTCCTATCATGCCCCAGTCCCAAAATACCGAGGGACTAGATACGTGACAATGGCCAGCAGCACACTCCGATGGGAAAACCTAATTTAATGGACCCATCAGGGTGTACTTAAGCTGTAAAATAACTACAAAGGTCTATGATACTAATCTCATCCACAGAAATAAATACAATCAATATGAAATATAAAGCAACATCAAGTCTCAATGAAACATATCTCAGGAAACAATCCGATAATGAGTTTGATACATTAATTCAATAAACATAAAATAACAAAAATCACCGAGTATAGAAAAAGCAGATACTCAGGAAAAATCCTCGACGATCACCTCGCCCTCTGGTTCTGGTACTGCTCCAATGTCTACTACTGTCCCGTACACCTCGGGGTAGATCTCCTCTGCTAAACCTGGGGACATAATCCGAATTCCAGGTCCTCAAGGGACATAGCAAGGTACAAGAATAACTTAAGCCAAATAAATATAGTATAATAATAAATGAATCAATAGGGTAAACTATATAACCAGCTAAGTGATATGCAAAATAAGAGCATCACTAGAACTCAGGCTGAGACTACTACAAGCTCTGTGTCGGGGAGCCGGTAGCAGAAATATCATGTAGGAGCCTAGCTCGGCGTAGCTACAGTACCATAATAATATTATCAACCTGTAGCCTGTGTGTCTCTCCCCACCCAATATAATCACACGTCTCATGTCTACGACGTCTCATATCCATGTCACGCAAGATCATGATTTCTAACTGATGCAGCGAGTCATAATGATAGCTAAGCATATGTAATATCTATGTCACAAATCCTGTAGCCTATACAGAATTACCATAAATATCTCAGAAAGATTCTGTCTCATGAACAGTGTCAAGTGTCCTATGGTATGACGTACTTGATAATGCAAGCACAAAGATATATAGGGTCGCGATATCAATATCTAGTGACATTACACAACTCCGTGTACGGCGTTGACACCCGAATATTATTCGAAAGCTAAGCAATGTCACACAGTCCTAGGTTGAACAGATATATCATATAAATAATTCAAGGGAATAATATAATACAAATGCTGTAAGTATGGCAAGGTACACTTGCCTGAGATTTAAATTCCAACAGTTACTACGGTATCCGTGGAATCTTCAAGTACTCCTCCGGTTGCTGAAATAAATATTACTACCATATTCAGAAGATATGAAATAGCTAGAATTGCCTGTCCATAAGTCCAATTTGGACACAGGGACAAGATTGATAGTTTTTTGTCAAAGCGGGGTCCACATGTGGCCCACTTCGCACCGAAAAATATGTCAGAGACAAAGTTCTCCAAATTTGTCAAACTTAGTATCTACAAGTCCAGAACGATGATACAAACTCAACAAAATATCCAAAACTGAATTCCGATGAGCCGATCACAAAATTGCCCATCAAGTGGAGCCGTGGGGCCCACGATATAGGATATTGTCAACGTTATCAGAATTGAACCAAACTTGGGTCATAGGACCAGCGTACTGTTATGAGTCTGATGGCATAAGTTTTATTTTAAAATGACGAGTACATACAAAGTTATAAAGAGTTTTAGAACAGCGCTGATGGGGGGCGTTATCGATGGATACGTGTTGATTTTGGTGTGCACGCACATCCAAATCAACTTTCGTAAAATCCTACACGTCGATATCGACGGTGCGCACCTTTTGGTTAAATTTGTACATGACCAAGTCACCTCGTTTAGCGGGGCGCACCCAGTTCTGGGAAAATTAAGATTTTTAAATAGTAAATTTTTGGTCGATTTTATCCGCAAATAAATCATAATCTACAATACCATAAATTAAACTAATTATAGGGTTTAAAACTTGGTTATGTTGTCTAATTAACTGTTCAAATAGAATTCAAAAATAATAAATAGGTTGGAAGAAAAATGGCCGTGAACTTGTGCGTTCGAGACAATTTCTATATTTCAGAAATTGGGTTATTTTTCTTGTTTTTGCGTCGCGCTTTACGACGGACAGAGGATGCGATACCCTGAATGAGTTATACGGGTTTCGAGAGGGTCACGTGGTCTACACGTAGGTTTTGATAGAATAAAATATGGATCAATATACAGGATGTTACATACGCGGGAAGGCAGGTACCTTGATGATGTATGTTGTCATTAGGAGACGGCGTGACACGGCGGTTACTGTGTGCTGCAGCGGCTGCTCTCGTCGGTGGTGGCTGCTGTGGCCGTCGGGTAGGAGGCTGCTAACGGTAGAACTGGAGGAGCTCGGGGCAGCAAGGGTCGCAGCGAAGTCGTCGTTGCCAGCGCTCGGTGTAGCGGCGGAGGAGGCGGCGGGTGAAGTGGAGGTGGAGGTGGTGTAGAAGCATGAAAAATACGCTAGGGAATTATATGCGTAAAACCCTCAACATACAGGAAGCCTGCATAAAACAGAGTTCCAGCATTGGGTGGCGTAAAATATGACTTCAGAGTCATCGACGTACAGCAGAGCTTCAACGCTACTCAGCATAAAATATAGCTCCAGAACAACCCACGTAATGCAGTATTTTCAGACTGTTTTGGCGTAAAAATGTCGCTATAACGCCATTTCGGCGTAAAACCTATCTGCTTTTAATGCAGCGAGAAATTATATGAGGAACTCTTCGTATTCCTCGAATGAACCTGTCAGACGAAGCAGTGAACCTGACTCCTGACAAAGAGTACTGCACGAATATCAAGAGGACGGCTATAATGATGATTCTACACAGAGCCCCAGACTGTCGTTTAGTGACAAAGCCTTGAATTAAGACGTTGTTTATGCATGCAAGGAATACGCTGCCTATTTTACACAGGCAGATAATTGATTTTACGCTCAGGATGAGACAAAACTGACCGCCACGTCAAAAGCTGCTCTTCGTACAGAACTCGAGGCACGTCTCTGCAATTAATACGCGAGATGGGGACAGATCTCTGTATTTAATGTACGAGATTTGGTTCTACTTTTAATGACTGGGTGAGCCATAATTAGGGCTAATACGTTCACGTCACCATCCCTGCACATTAGGCCATCAGGCTATTTTCAGCTATAGGAGTACGCCGTATGTTATCTCCTCGAAATACGCCAACTCAGGCTATATTTGCAAAGATGCGTGATAAGGCTATTTGGCCTAGAATACGCTCAAGATCTCAGTCAAGGAAGGATAATCGGCTATCTTTACGCTGGCTACTTATCCGTGCAGCATTAAGCTTTACGCAAAATTTGGCTTCTTCGCCAACATGACAACTATTTGGCTTCTACGCCAACATGACAGCTATTTAGCTTCTATGCCAACATAACCACTACTTGGCTTCTACGCCAACTTGACAACTATTCGGCTTCTACGCCAACAAGATAACTCCTTGGCTTTTACGCTAACGTGACAGTTATTTGGCTTTTATGCCAACATTCTCTACACGAAGGGCAGTTACCTACGTGGCTTGCATGTCGTGATCTTCTATATGCGATTATACGCATTCTCTCATAATGGGACACGCGTCACACGCTGATTCAGGAGATCATTCATACATGGGTAGCAGTTATTATAACCGCCGCATAAAAGGTGCAGCTCTCTCCGCTGTTCGGTTTCTACGTTGACTGTCACTGAACCCTATAAATAGAGACCTCCGGCCACGGAGGTCCAGGGTTAAAGATTTTGGAAGAGAGTCAGAAAAATACAAAGGTTAAGGCCAAGAGAGCACATATAGAGAGCTTTGGCAACGAGAGTTCAACCTTTCCTGCAGTCAAAGAAGCTTCTTTTTCTTCTTCTACAGCACTTCTTCGTCATCGTGTGGTCCAAGGGACAAAGTGATCGACCGCAGATCAGACTCCTATAGCAATATTTCCCCAGAATCAAACTTTTGTACTTAACATCCTCATATAGGATTAATTGTACTTCTTTTTCTTGTTTGTAAACCAAAGAAAGGGTTTCGTATAAACCTAGTTTTATTTCTTTTATTTATTATCAAACATGTGGAGCGGTGATGGCGGTGGTGGCTGTAGTATAGGGGCTCGGAGGGTTTAAATAGGAGAGGGAAGGGGAGAGGCGGTGGAGCAGGGAGGCCGGAGCGGGGGTCATGGGGTCGTGGGCGAGGTTGAGCGGCAGAGGCGGGGGTCGTGGGCCGACGGAGTAGGCGGGGGGGAATCGTGGGTCTGTGGTTGGGGTTAGCAGATAGGCGGGTCGGGTCCAGACCCGACCCGTTAGGTTTAGGGTTTGGGTCGGTTGGGTTTGTGTGGGTCCGATCCAGTTTTTTTTGGGTCGGTTTAATCTGGTTTAACCCAGTTTATGTTGGTTTAATTAAGACATAGATTTTTAGCTATTTAAAAATAATTTTTAAGCCCAATAAATTCTAGAAAAATTATACAACAACCAATAATTAATTATACACAAAAAAATATAATTTTTTAATATTTTAATAATTAGTTTTGTATATTAAAAATATTAATCCATGAGGGACATTTTTTATAATTAGTTAAAAATCACCGAAATAATCCAGAAATTCATTTTTAAAAAATTTAGAAAAAAACAGGGTGTTACACTCCCACCCTCCACCCTATATAACCCCCAGCCTAACCGACCCTCACCACCAACATCTTCTGTCTCATTCCCGACCATCGCCGCCTCTGTCAGCCGTCGTACCGTCGCGTTCCACCGCCGAGAAGACAGGTCGCCCAATTACGAGTAGCAACAGTAACGTGAGGTACCCTACTTCCCACCCTTGTATCTCTCTGCACATTAATCCAAATATCGATCTGTCGAATCCTATGTGAAGACCACATGACCCTCTTATACGTTGTATAATTAGTTTGGCCTATCGTGTCTTGTGTCGATCGTAATTCGCGATGCAAAATAGAAATAAAATAACCAATTTTGTAGTTCAGAAACTGTCTCAAACACCCATGTTCATGTCTATTTTTCTTCCAACTTAATTAATATTTTTAAATTTCACTTAAATAGTAATTTAGATAACATAATCGAGATTTAATTTCTTTAATTAGTTTATTTTAATTCATTGTATGCTGTATTTTATTTGCGGTTGAATTAACCAAAAACTTGGTTTTCTAAACCCGAATTTTTCCAAAATGGGGTGCGTCCCGCTAAACAAGGCAACTTTGTCGTGTGCAAATTATACCAAAATATACGTATCATCAACACGGACTTGTGAAATTTTACAGAAGTTGATTCGGATGTGCGTACACAACGGAATCAGCACGTATCCGTTGAAAAGGCCCGTATCGACATATTCTGACACTCGTCATAATTTTGTGTATGTTTGTTATTTTGCAACAAAATGTATGCTATCGGATTCATAGTGTTATGCTGGTCCTATGACCCAAGTTTGGTTCGATTCAGAGAACGTTGACGAAATCTCGTTTTTTGGGCCATAGGGTTCCATTTGACGGACGATTTTGTGATCGGCTCATCAGAATCCAGTTCTGGATGTTCCATTAGATTTGTATCATCGTTCTGGAATTGTAGACACTAATTTTGATGAATTTAGAAAACTTTATCTCTAGCACATTTTTTGGTGCGAAGTGGGCCACATCTGGAGCCCACTTTGATCAAAAACTGTCAATTATGCCCCTGTGTCCAAATTATACTTATGGATAGTCAATCATAGCTATTGCATGTATTCTGAAAGCGATGATAATATTTATTTCAGCATCCGAAGATGTACCTGGAGATTCTACTTATATCGGAGCAACTTACGGAGCTTAGAACACAGGCAAGTGTAACTTGCCAACTTGCAGAAGATCATGTGCTATTATTTGTTTATATTCTTTTCATATACTTTTGTGTCATACATGTTCAACCTAGGACTGAGAGACGTTGCTTAACATCCGAACAAGATTCGGGTGTCGATATCGTACGCGGAGTCGTGTAACATCACTTAGAGAGTTGATACCACGATCTTATATATTTTTGCGTGCTTGCTTTATCAAGTACGTCATACCATAGGACACTTGACACCAATCATGTGACATAATCTTTCTTGAGTTATTTATGGTAATTCTGTATAGGTTTACAGGATTCGTGACATAAGATTTGCATATACATAGTTATCATTATGACTCATTGTACTAGCTAGAGGTCATGATCTTGCGTGTTATAGACATGAGACATGAGGTTACATTGGGTGGGGAGAGACACATAAGCTACATGCTGATTATATATATACTTATGTTACTAAAGAGTGCCTTAGTCTCTGTACCAGAGCTTTGTCACATGTACTGGCCCTTCGAGATGTTACATGTTGCTATGGGTTTCTCCGACACAGAGCCTATAGTTGTTTCAGCCTGAGTATGAGTAATGCTCTTATTTGCATTTCATATAGCTGGTTATATAGCTTGTCCTGAGGATCTATTTTATTTACTGTGATTCATTTGGCTTGAGTGTTTATTGTACCTTGTTATGTCCCCTAGGGACCTGGATCCGGATTATGTGCCCAGGTATAATAGAGGAGGATTACTGTCATGACCCGATTCTATGGAATCATTGGGGCATCCCCCGAATCATGACCGCCGTGCGGGCCTAGGGTTGCGCCCGCACAAGGCTAGAGTATTTGCATCACGAGCACATATTCAGAGTACGCAACTAAATTGAAACACAAATTTGAAACATGGAAAAGTTCTCTTTATTGATGATGAACATCTATTATAAACTCTTGAAAGAGTCAGCTAATTGTCGCACGGGCTTACAAAAGTGTTAACTCGAAATGAGATAGCAGCCCTGTACATTACATCCCTTTACTAAACTTCAAAATGATAAAGACCTCCGGGCTGGAGGACGGCTTTGCCACGGATCTGCATTGTGTATTAAGTTTGCAAGCTCCTTCCTTCAAGTACTTTAAGATACGGCATGATCAGGATGCACCTACAGCAGGACTGGATTGGGTAGACGACTTTGGCTCCTCGCTCGGTTCGCCTTAGTGCGGGGAACCTGTTTCAACGAGTGTCAGTATGTCAAAATATACTGGTAAAGGTGAGCTAACCGAACTATACCAATCAACACGTTGTTTATATCAAGCATGCATATTATTTATGGTTTTCTATCTTGCCTTAGTTTATTTACAAGTAAGCAGCATATATAATTTACTGAAATGAACTTGCCACCGTTCGGTGACTTTTACCTGCCCGTATGAACCATATGTACAATACGTACCATGCCTTCCCTGCCACGAAGAGACAAGTTAGTTTGCAATAGGTTTAAATATACACGAGGATCATGGGCTTGATGCCATAATGGACTAGTCTAGGACAAGGATAGCATGCAACGAGAGTACACGATGCGCTGCAAGCCATCCTGTCCCATACACGATGACTATACAAGAGTTCCGCCCGGATCGGATCGGTGTCAGTGCCCCAGCGACCGTCCGCAGAACTAATACCTTGTGCACAAGTTGTCCATGATCGAACACGATTATTAAGTTAATAATTTATGCAGTTGAGGCAACACGAGTACACGACAAGCAGTAATGTATGATTCATTTTGCATAGCCTCCCTGAATAATTATGCACAATACAAGGTGTGTTCCATACTTAGCACAATTCATAGAAGAAGATGCATTCTAACTAAAAATTGAAGCATGTATAGAACATTTAAAACATGCTAGCATACAATAAGATAATAGTTCACATGTTTGATTGACAAGCATAATATCCAAGTCTATTCCATTTTTATCTTGACATCTTTTAGTTATTACTTGGTATCGTCTGATCGGGACAACAAGAATGCAAGAGTTTTAGGTGTGAAGATTTGGAAGCAGGGCTAGCTAATCAGGATGGTAGCCACTCACTGAGTTGGTTGAAAGGGAGAAGGAAAGAGGCGCTTCAAGACTCCGCTCGTAAGCGCCTACTGCTCGTTCACCTGCATCCACGAACAACTCGATTAATACCTCTTCCTCTCTTTTCATTCTCGGAATTAAAGTGCAGTTAAATAAACGAAAATAATGAAATCCATTGAAACCATTCAAGAAAACCCAAGCAAAATCCGAAAACTAACTCAAAGCATGAAAGCAACAAGCGACATCGAAATTCGAGGCAACAAAGATAACAGTGGAAAGGTTCCGCCTGACTCTGCCGCTAAGTCGATCCCAGGGGCATGGTCCACTGAATATGAGAATTGATTCCGAAGAAACAAATCCATAACGAGGACGAGTTCTTGTTTCAATCTATCCCAATCAAACGATACCATCTTGTATTTCTTAGTCGCGCTCTCCGTATAGGAGGAACGGGGCGCCACATCCTACCCAACTAATTGGAAATTTTATCCTAAAACTTAGGAACAGAACCTATCGTTAGGGATTATTTTATTGTGGGCGACGATCAGGAGGGTTCGGACAGGAATTAATGGCATGGCCTGATCGTCCATAAGCTAGGCATAACCCAAGTCTCAAGCGACAATTGTTGGCTGTGTGCCCACGCTTTTTGGAAAAATTAAACGATGGCCCTGGTTTTCCTCTTTGGGGACCACCGATGTTAGGACACTTTGTAGCGTTGTTTTCTCCCTCATTGCTTTGGTGTTTATGATTGTAGGTATGCATAACGTCGGTAGAAACGTGAGGATACTGCGGTTCAAGAGATAGAGCGTGATTCATGACTTCCCGTATTGTCCCGTACTGATGAACGACCACGTGCACATGGATGGCAGGGCGCAAACTGCCTTCAAACCTTCTGGCTCTACTCGCTACATCAGGTAAATAGATACTAGCAAATTTGGAGAGTTGGTTGAATTTGGTAGAATACTGTTTAACTGTCATACTGCCCTGCCGCAGCTGTACGAACTCATTCTTCATCTGACATCGTACTGGAGGGGGTATAAACTCCTCTTCAAACGTGGCACAAAAAGTTATCCACGAGATTGCCTCCTCTCCATGGTCAAATTGAAGAGATCGTCGATGCATGTCCCACCAATCATGCGCGTTGAGGCGGAGCTGTAGTTGCATGCAGGCGATGCGCTTCTCTTCGGGGACCACTAGCAGAGCGAAGTGGTCTTTAAGTTCGGCCAACCAATCTAGAGCCACAATTGGTTCCTCAGTCCCATTGAATGGGGTATTGCAAACTTTCTTGAAGTGTCCAAAGTCGAAGGCAGTCACTTTCCTCGGCCTTAGAATTTGCGGCATCTCAACTTCAAGCACGAGCTCTTCCACCGAAGTTGCTGCTGTTGTCGCGGACTGGTTGGAGGCCAAATTCTGGACGATCTATTGCAGGGCATCTACCTACTTCTGTTGGACTGAGAATCGGGTCTCTAGATTGCTTTCAAACTTAGCTTGGCGAGCATCATCTCTTTGTCGTTGTGCTTCTAACATTTGCATCACCCGCTCAAACGGATCGACTTGAGATATGTCCCGTTGGCTCCGAGAGCTTCCCGAAGTGTCTGAACTACTTTCTTGGCCTTGAGTTTCGTCCGGTGCTAGCGCTGTAGATTGCAATGGTGCCATTCCTTCAAAAGAAGGTAAATTACATTAGGATCATAATGTATTATGGACTTATTGCATGAATGTATCTTATTTTGGCCTAGCGAGTTCAAGAGTTTGCACAGGAATTCGATCGTTAAAGGAACTTTTCCAGTACGAGAGTCTAAGAAACTTTGAAGCTGTGCATTGATACCATTATGTCACGACCCGATTCTGTGGAATCGTTGGGGCGTCCCCCGAATCGTGACCGTCCTACGGGCCTGGGGTTGTCCCCGCACAAGGCTAGAGTATTTTGTATAACGAGCACATATTCAGAGTACGCAGCTAAATTGAAACACATATTTGAAATATGGAAAAGTTCTCTTTATTGATAATGAACATCTATTACAAACTCCTGAATGAGTCAGCTAATTACCGCATGGGCATACAAAAGTGTTAACGCAAAATGAGATAGCAGTCCTATATATTACATCCCTTTACTAAACTTCAAAATGATAAAGACCTCCGGGCTGGAGGACGGCTTTGCCACGGAGCTGCATTGTGTATTGAGTTTGCAAGCTCCTTCCTTCAAGTACTTCAAAATACGGCACGATCAGGATGCGCCTACAGCTGGACTGGATCGGGAAGACGACTTCGGCTCCTCACTCGGTTTGCCTTAGTGCGGGAAACCTGTTTCAACGAGGGTCAGTATGTCGAAACATACTGGTGAAGGCGAGCTAACCGAACTATACCAATCAACACATTGTTTATATAAAGCATGCATATTATTTGTAGTTTTATATCTTGTCTTATTTCATTTACAAGTAAGCAGCATATATAATTTACTAAAATAAACTTGCCACCGTTCAGTAACTTTTACCTGCCCGTATGAACCACCTGCACAATACTTACTATGCCTTCCCTGCCACGAAGACACAAGTTAGTTTGTAATAGGTTTTAATATACACGAGGATCACTGGCATGATGCCATAATAGGCTAGTCCGGGACAAGGATAGCATGCAACGAGAGTACACGATGCCCTGCAAGCCATCCTGTCCCGTACACGATGACTATACACGAGTTCCTTCCGGATCGGATCGGTGCCAGTGCCCCAACGACCGTCCGCAGAACTAATACCTTGTGCACAAGTTGTCCAAGATCGAACACGATTATTAAGTTAACAATTTATGCAGTTGAGGCAACACGAGTACACGACAAGCAGTAATGTATGATTCATTTTGCATAGCCTCCCTGAACAATTATGCACAATACAAGGTATGTTCCATACTTAGCACAATTCATAGAAGAAGATGCATTCTAACTAAAAATTAAAGCATGTATAGAACAATAAAACATGCTAGCATATAATAAGATAACAGTTCACATGTTTGATTGACAAGCATAATATCCAAGTCTATTCCCTTTTTATCTTGACATCTTTTAGTTATTACTTGGTATCGTCTGATCGGAACAACAAGAATGCAAGAGTTTTAGGTGTGAAGACTTGGAAGCAGGGCTAGCTAATAGGGATGGTAGCCACTCACTGAGTTGGTTGGAAGGGAGAAGGAAAGAGGCGCTTCAAGACTCCGCTCGTAAGTCGCCTACTGCTCGTTCACCTGCATCCACGAACAGCTCGATTAATATCTCTTTCTCTCTTTCCATTCTCGGAATTAAAGTGCAGTTCAATAAACAAAAATAATAAAATCCATCAAAATTGTTCAAGAAAACCCAAGCAAAATTCGAAGGAACCGAGCATATTATCACGTGTCTAGTCCCTCGATATTTTGGGATTATGGCATGACATAATTTTTGTGGTGGCCCATGCAGGTCTACGACTATATTGCTTTGGTTTTAACGAAGGAACCGAGCAAGCCTGCGATTAGGATAGGATAAATTATAGGATCTCATCCACTTGTTGATCCATTCTTGACCTCTATATCGACTTTGAAATAATTTTTTGACTTGCATCCTGCCTTGATTCCTTTGTGCGCCACTCATAGTTTACTTTGTATGAAGAGTAATGGATCCACAGCCGACGATGAGACTTCTGCGGGTACACCACAAGGTATTGTGGTCACTTACGACGATGGGGTGATGCCACTAAGTCAAGATCCCTCCACTCAATAAAGCAATTAAGCAGATCAGCACGCCTCGAGGTTCCGGCGAGATAACATTTCACAACCATCGCAGTTTACTCCACCGATGCCTATTTTTCTACCAGGATAGCCAATGGACGGACAGTAGATATTCCAAATATTCTATGGCATAATTTTAAATATTCTAAGCTTTGAGCTACAGAGATTAATCGGCTCTGTTGCAACTACTTCTTATACGGACGTCCTTGTTGTAGCCTGACACATGGAGTGCATTATCAGGAGAGAGTCCTGACAGAAGCGACCGTATGCACTAGCACCAGACCGAGCGCAGCAGGGAGGAGCTGTAAAGTAACCACAGATGAATCCACCATAGAGAGCATTTATACCACTAGCACTAGTCCTTCCTACTTGTCACTACTGTGGCAAGGTAGGCCATATTGAGAGAGAGTGCAGACTTAAATTAGGATTATGTTTAGCTTGCAGATGCAGTCAGCATTTAGTAAGGGATTGTCCTGAGCGTCGATAAAAAATACCGATGGTAAATCGACAAGCTTTACCAACACTGGAAGGATATCAGCCGAGGCCACCCTTGGCACCACAGGTAGCACTCTTCCAACAGGCCCAGCAACAGCAGAGGGCACCACCACAAGGACGTGGAAAGACTTTTGCGATGACAGTAGAGGAGGAACAGACTTGAGGAGTAGCGAATATGAGTAAGATTTAGTTTTATCATAGCTAGCTATAATAGCGAATATCCTATTAATACTTTAGCATGTGCCTGTTAGTTTTATTTTCTAGCCTAAACCTAGTATTATGTTAGCATAAACTTGTTAGTCTAGATTAGTAATATGTCAGTGGTATCCAAGTTTTCATAAGCTATAATTGATCCTTGCTCTAATCAGGCTCCTTTATCCTTGAGTTACTTATCTCTCATTGCCTAAAAAAAAGTTCCCATTCCTTCCCTACGTGTTCTGCTTGATCAAAACCCTCACCCTTCATCTCGATTTCTCCTTGTTCATGGTTTCTTATTCTTTGTGTCATGCTTCAACAAACATGTCATGCAACCACATCATCTCTTCTAGAGCAAATATTTTATTGACTGGTTACATTTTATTTTCTTAATTGCGAGGATGCAATTCTTTTAAGGTGGGTACATTGTAAATACTTTAATTTTTAGAATTTAATTTTAGAATTTTAATTATTAAAATTATAAATTTTTGATATTTTGGGAGATTTTTAGTTAATTATAATAAATATTCTTTTATGAATTTATATTTTTTTGTAATAAATTAATTATTAAAATTTTACAAAAATTATATTTTTGGGTGTATAACAAATTATACAATATTGTATAATTTGTTTGGAATTTATTGGGCTCTATTTTTTATGGCCATATATGCATTGTTTTAATTAAACCAACCCAAACCGAACCAATCCAAACCAAACCGAACCATCCTAAACCAAACTAAATAAACCCAAACCCATAACCGAACCAGCAACCCGTTAACCCATAACCCGAACCCTCCATCTACTGTAGCAGCCCCGAAACCCCCGCAGACCCCCTCCCTTCTTATTTTAAATGGCACTGAACCCTCTTCTTCGTCTCCCTGTAACCGCCCACCCTCTATCCTATATAACTCCCAGCCTAGCCGGCCCTCACCACTAACATCTTCTCTCTCATTCCTGACCTACGCCGCCTCCGTGAGCCTCCGGACCGTCGTGTACCACCGTCGCGAAGACAGGCCGCCCAATTTCGAGCAACAGCAGTAACATGAGGTACCCTACTTTCTTCCCTTGTATCTCTCTGCACAGTAATCCAAATATCGATCTATCAAATCCTATATAAAGGACAGATAACCTCTTGAACTCTATATAATTAGTTCAGCCTATCGTGTCTTGTGTCGGTCGTAATTCGCGATGCAAAACAGGAAAAAATAATCCAATTTGTAGTTCAAAAATTGTCCCAAACACCCATGTTCATGTTTGTTTTCTTCTAACCTAGTTAATATTTTTAAATTCTACTTGAACAGTAATTTAACAACATAACCGAGATTTAATCTCTTTAATTAGTTTATTTTAATTCGTTCAACGCTGTATTTTATTCGCGGTTGAAATCAACAAAAACTTAGTTTTCTAAACCCAAAATTTTTCGAAATGGGGTACGTCCCGCTAAATGAGGAAACTTTGTCATGTGCAAATTATACCGAAAGGCACGTATCTTCAATACGGACGTGTAAGATTTTATGAAAGTTGATTTGGATGTGCGTGCATACCGAAAACAGCACGTATCCGTCAAAAATCTTCGTATCGACCTGTTCTGACACTCGTCATAATTTTGTGTGTGCTTGTTATTTCGTAACAAAACTTATATCATTGGATTTGCAGCATTATGATGGTCTTGTGATCCAAGTTTTTTTTAATTCAGAGCACATTAACGAAATACCATTTTGTGGGCCATACGGTTCCACTTGACGGACGATTTTGTGACCGGCTCATTAGAATCTAGTTTTTGATGTTCTATTGGGTTCGTATCATCTTTTTGGACTCATAGACACTAAGTTTGACAAATTTGAAGAACTTTATCTTTGTCAAAATTTTTGGTGCGAAATGGGCCATATGTGGACCCCACTTTGACCAAAAAATGTCAATTCTTTCCTTGTGTCCAAATTTGATTTATGGATAGTCAATCCTAGCTATTTTATATATTCTGAGAGCGATGGTAATATTTGTTTCATTATTCGGAGATGTACCTGAAGATTTTACTTATATCGGAGCAACTGACTGAGCTTAGAACACAAGCAAGTGTAACTTGCCAGCTTGCAGAAGATCTTGTGCTATTATTTGCTTATATTTTTTTTATATACTTCTGTGTTGTACCTGTTCAACCCAGGACCGTGAGACATTGCTTAACGTTCGAACAAGATTTGGGTGTCGACGCCGTACGCAGAGTCGTGTAACGTCACTTAGAGAGTTGATACCACGATCCTATATATTTTTGTGTGCTTGCTTTATCATGTACGTCATACCATAGGACACTTGACACTAATCATGTGACATAATCTTTTTTGAGTTATTCATGGTGATTCTGTATAGGTTTACAGGATTCGTGACATAAGATTTGCATATACATAGTTATCATTATGACTCGATGTACTAGATAGAGGTCATGATCCTACGTGTTATGGGCATGAGACGTGAGGTTACATAGGGTGGGAAGAGACACATAGGCTACAGGCTGATTATATATATACTTATGTTACTAGAGAGTGCCTTAGTCTCTGTATAAGAGCTTTGTCATATGTACTGGCCCTTCGAGATATTATATACTGCTATGGGTTTTCCCGACACAGAGCCTATAGTAGTTTCAACCTGAGTATGAGTAGTGCTCTTATTTGCATTTCACATAGCTGGTAACATAGCTTGTCTTGAGAATCTATTTTATTTACTGTAATTCATTTGGCTTGAGTGTTTATTGTACCTTGTTATGTCCCCTGAGAACCTGGATCCAAATTATGTTTCCAGGTACAGCAGAGAAGGATTACCCCGGGATATACGGGACATGAGCAAACGTTGGAGCAATACTGACACCAGAGGATGAGATTGTGCCAGAGGATTTTTTTCTGAGTATTATATTACATACTCAGTTAGTTATGCTTCCAGTTAATTCATATCTTGAATCATGGACTTTTGTATTGACTTATTCTCTTTTCTTATTTTATCGAGTTGTTCCCCGAGACACTACATATATTGACTTAATGATGGACTATTTCCTTTATCTATTATCTTGATTAGTCTATCATAATTAGTTATGTTTCTTTCTGTGAATGAGATTAGAATTCTTCTGTGATAGATGGTGTAGACTGTATTTTTACAGCTTAAGTGCACTCTAACGGGTCCATTAAATTGGGTTTGCCAATAGGAGTTGTACTGCTGCCATTGTCACGTGGATAGTCTCTTGGTATTTTAGAACTGGGACGTGACAACATGTGCTGAAGCACCTGAGTCCACTAGGCAAGAGTTATCATCGTAGGCGATATTCATAACTACCTCATCACCTACAATGATCTCGTCGCCTCCATGTGTTGAGGCCGACGCTGTAGTGTTCTCACTTTGCTTCCTCTTATCACCCTTCTTTTATCTCTTCCAAGCGAAACAGTTCCGCTTGATATTGCCCTTTTTGCCACAATGGTAACACTCCGAGTCCTCGTACCGACTCTTAGACCTTCCCCTGGTTTTGTCTCTGCCACCGCCTGGACTCCTGCTTTTACCCCTTCCACGGCTCTCTGAAAAAGTGCCTCTGAGTGGGATGTAGATGAAGTGCCTTGAGAACATCTCTGCATCTCTTTATTCAGTACCCCGCTATTGGAAAACTCCTGACTGACCATGCCTTCCAGAGCAGAAGCGATCATAAATACTCGTACGGTCTCCCACGAGTCTGGCAATCTACACAACAATCATAGTCCATGAACCTCATCGTCGAACTTGACTCCCATCAAGAATAGCTGGTCCACCATGCCCTAAAACTTACTCAAGTGATCCGTAATGGTCGTTCCATCTTTGTACCGCAGACCCATTGTAACGCCCCGTTCCTCCTATTCGAGGAGCGCGGCTAAGAAATACAAGACGGTATCGTTAGATCGGGATAGATTAAAACAAGAACTCATCCTCATTATGGATTTGTTTCTTCAGAATCGATTCCCATATTCAGTGGACCGTGCCCCCGGGATCGACTTAGCGGCAGAGTCAGGAGAGACCTCTCCACTGTTATCTTTTATTGCCTCAGATTTTGATGTCGCTTGTTGCTTTCGTGCCTTGAGTTGGTTTTCGGATTTGCTTGAGATTTCTTGAACGGTTTTGATGGAATTTATTATTTTTGTTTGTTGAACTGTACTTCAATTCTGATAATAGAAAGAGTGGTAAAGGTATTGATCAGCTGTTCATGGCAATGCAGGTGAACCAGCAGTAGGCGCCGCTCGAATGGACTCCTAAAGCACCTCTTTCCTTCTTCCTTCCAACTACTAAGTGAGTGGCTACAATCCCGATTAGCTAGACCTTCTTGCTAGTCTTCACACATATAATCTTTCATTCTTGCTTGTCCCGATCAGATGATACCAAGTAATAATTAAAAGATATCAAGATAATAAGGGAATAGGCTTGGATTAGTATGCTTGTCAATGAAACTTGTGAACGGTTACTTACTTACTTGCTTGCTCATTTGAAATGTTCATCATATGCATTAATACAAGTTAGAATATTTACTTCTTCTATAAATATGCTAAATATAGAACACCCCTTGCCATGCAACAATTGATCAGGGAGACTATGCAAAATAAACCATATAATGCTACCTATCTCCTGATTTCATTGCCTCAGTTACATAAATGGTAAACTTAACACAAACACCGTTGATCACGGACAAATTGTGCATAAGGCCTTCGAGTTCCTGTGGACAGTTGCTGGGGCACTGGCACCGATCCGATCCAGACGAAACTTCATGATAGTCTCATGTCCCGGGCAGGATTATGCAGCACCTCCTTTACTTCGTTGTATACCATCCTTGCCCATAGACTATATTGTCCATTATGGAATCAAGCCAGTGATCCCCTCGTATATTTAAACCTGTTGCAACTAACTTGTGTTTTCTTGGCAGGGAAGGCAGGGTAAGTATTATACAGGTGGTTCAGACGGACAGGTAAATATCACCGAGCGGTGGCAGGTTATTTCATTGATTTCTATATATATTGCTTGCTATAAAATGAACTAAGGCAAGATAGAAAAACCACAATAAATATGTATGCTTCATTAAAACAACGTGTTGATTGGTATAGTTGGGTTAGCTTGCCTTCACCAGTACGTTTCGATGTACTGAACCTTGTTAAAACAGGTTCCCAGCGCTAAGGAGAATCAAGCAAGGAGCAGAAGACAATCCCCCAATCCAGTCCAGCTGCAGACATGTCTTGACCGTGACACCTTTTGAAGTATTTTGAAGATAGAAGCTAGCAACCCAAGCAATTATGCAGCTTCGTGGAAAGGCCGTCGTTCCGACCAGAGGTCTTATATTTTGAGTTTTAGTAAGGGATGTAATGTACAGGACTGCTATCTCATTTTGTGTCAACACTTTTGTAAGTCCATAGAGGCAACCTTATGACTCAGTTCAAGGAGTTTGTAATAGATGTTCATTATCAATAAAGAGAACTTTTCTATAATTCAAATTTGTGTTTCAATTTATCTGCGTACTCTGAATATGTGCTCGTTAGGCAAAACATTAAAGCCTTGTGCGGGAGCAACCCCAGGCCCGCACGGCGGTCACGCCGGGGGACGCCCCTATGATTGGCTCACCGAGCTTAAAGACCATTTTTCTCTCCTAGAAGTGCCTGAAGACAAGTGCGTTGCATGCGCTCAACTGCAGCTTTGCCTCAATGCGCACGACTGGTGGGACGTGTATCGGCGATCTCTTCCAGTTGAGAATAGATGGGAGGCAATAGCATGGGCTACCTTCCGTGGTGCATTTGAGGAGGAGTTTATACCCCCGCCTGTACGACGCCTGAAGGAAAATGAGTTTGTACAACTACGGCAGGGCAGCATGACTGTAAAGCAATACTCTGCAGAATTTAACAAGCTTGCTAAGTTTGCTAGCTCCTACCTACCCGATGCAGCGAGTCGTGCCAGACGATTCAAAGGAGATCTACGTCCTGCTATCCATGCGCACGTAGTCGTTCCACAATATCAGACAATAAGGGAAGTTTTAAACCATGCCCTCTCCCTCGAACCGCAGTATCCTCACGTTGCTGCCGGCGCTGTGCAAACCTTCAATCATAAACGCCAAGGCAATGATAGAGGAAACACCGCTGCAAAGTGCCCTAACAATGGCGGTTCAAAAAAGGGAAATCCAGGGCCACCATGTTCCTTCTGCGAAAAGCTCTACATATGGCTCAGAAATGTCGTTAGAAACTCGACTTATGCCTCATTTGTGGAGATACGAACCACGGGATCAGTGATTGTCCTCAGAGCCGCCACAATCGTCGCACTCAACAACTAAATCAGGCTGCGGCAAACCAGTCCAACAGAGTTGCGCCTCAGCAAGGGCGTAATCAGGCTCAAGGTCGGGTCTATAAGATAACACGAGAAGAATCTTTGGCCTCGGACACCGTGGTGTCAGGTACTTTGCTTTTTAATAACATACCTACTCGTATTCTATTTGATTCTGGTGTAACACATAGCTTTATATCTATAAACTTTACCACGGAGAACAATATAGAAATGACTCTGTTGCATTTAGATTTAAGTGTTAGCACTCCATCCGATACGAAAATACCTGTCCGTTCAGTGTGTCAGGTGTTTGTGGTATTAAACGAAAGAATGAATGTGTATTTCAATGACGGGGCTTATACGAAACCCGTGCCCTTTGGTTTACAAACAAACTTGTACAATTTGATCCTATACGAGGATGTGGGAGTATAATTTATTTAATATGGGTATAAATTGCTATAGGTGTCTGATCCGCAGTCGATCACTTTAGCCGTTGGACCACACGATGTTGAAGAAGTGCCGTAGAAGACAGGAAGCAGCTTCGAAGGTTGCAAAGGAGGGTGGATGCGCGATGCCGAAGTCGTCGATCCCTACTCTTTGCCTGAGCTCCGGATTCTTCTCTTCCTCTCTCTCTCTCTCTTGACCTGGTATAGGTTTTTCTTGACCAATTTCCTGACGTTCGATCCTTCTTTTAAAGTTTTGACCCTTTTTTCCCCATTGATAGGGGTCTCTATTTATAGAGTTTTTGTGACAGTGACCACTCCGTTGGTGTAAAAACCGAGGAGTAGACAGTACAGCACCCTTTTACACAACGGTTAAAATAACCAATGCCTGCGTATAAATGACCTTTTGAGTGAGCATGTGATGCGTGTCCAACTAAGGGGACAAAATGCGTATATCTGCTGCGAAGATCACGGCGTAGAAGCCACGTAGGTAGGTATCCCTCGTGTAGAAGAGGTTGGCGTAGAAGCCAAATGACTGTCACCCTGGCGTAGAAGCCAAATAGGCGTAGAAGCCGAATAGGCGTAGAAGCCGAACAGCCGTAGAAGCCGAACAGGCGTAGAAGTCGAATGGTCGTAGAGACTGAGTGGGCGTTTGAAGCCGAATGGTCGTAGAGACTGAGTGGGCGTTGAAGTCGAATGGGCGTAGAAGCCAAATTAACGTAGAAGCCACGTGAGCACAGATCCTGAATGGGCGTAGAAGCCGCTGCGTACCATGCCAGAGTGCCGATGTGGACGTCTTAGCCGGAATTACGGCTTTTGAAGATATAATCAAATCTCTTACAGAGATTTGCCACCATCCTGTGCATTAAATGCGGAGACGTGTTTTGAAGGTCTGCAACCCTTCTGTGCATCCGTCGTAGAGACGTGCCTCGAAGGAAACTGTTATCGCTCTGTGCAATTAGACGTAGAGACGTGCCTCGAGCCCCGTACGAAGTGCAGCTTTTGACGTGGCATGTGGTTTGTCTACTGCGGAGCGTAAAATAGCTCATGTTTGCCTGTGTAAAATAAGGCAGCGTATTCCCTTGTACGCGAAAGAGCAGTTTACGCTGGGGGGACTTCAGTAAACGACGGTTCGGTGATATTTTAACCAAATCCTCTGCATTAAATGCAGAGATCCGCCATCATACTGTGGGGCACGTCCCGAGTGGTCTGCCATCGTTTCCAGCCGTCGTCTGGGTAGCCGTGCAGCACTTTTTGCCAGGAGTCAGAGGTCAGGTTCACTGCGTGACTTGACAGGTTTATTTCGGGGAAGACGAAGCGTTCCTCGTACGCTTTAACGCTGCTTTAAGAGCGGCTGAGTTTTACGCCATGGAGGCGATGAAGTACCCTGTTTTACGCAGGAGCGGCCTAGACGTACTGCACTCACGCGGATGGTCCTTTGAGCTTTTATACTTCACGCTATGTTTTAGCGGAAAAGCTATGTTTCACGCTTGATGGCTCTGAAGGCCTCTGTTTACGCTGCTCTGCATCAAGATGCTGCGTAGATCTTCTCAGCGTATTTTTCATGCTTCTACAAGACCCCCTTCAAAGCTTTTAAATTCCTCGAAATTTGAAATACTTTGAATGAAGCATGAACAGCCCCTCGTAACTCTAAACATTTCCGAATGGAGCGTTGAAACGGTCGATGCTGACTTTATGGCGAATTTATTGGGGACCGCTGTGATCTCTTTCGCCTATAAAAAGGCTGGGGGGTTAACCTGTTCTCCCCACATTTCCATCACCATGCAGAGATGATCGCCGGAGTTCGTCGGGTCGATCTGAGGAAGAAGGAGATCATGTTCTTCCAGTATGTAGGGAGCCAAAAAAGACGGTGTCTTCGAGCAAGTGTCCACTGCAACGATGGATCATGGAAGGATATCTTAGCCTCCCTTGCTCGGGATAATTAGCAACTTTGTATGGCGTTGCCCCAGGAGAGAGAAAGGGTCGTATTTGACCACACAGCTTGCAAGCGGTGTCTTCTCTCGTTGCCTCCGGTGACGAGAGTCAGACAGACTCGCTCTGTCCCGGCCTGAGCGGCGCTGGTCTGTAGGGAAGCAGATTTACCCTGCTTTCCTTCTGTTGGAGGATGGGTCTATGCCCAGTTTTGTATCCTCCCGCCACTGATCATCTTCTTGGAAGAAGAAGACCTCCGCCAATGCGAGAACCTGTCAGAACAAGCCCTGGGGGCGGCCTTCAGACGATGATGGGGAAGCCCTCTTGTTGACGGGGTTTCCCTCAGATGTAACCATGAAAAATGAAGAAAACCCTTGTAGATTGGATTTCCCTCATATGTAATCATGATTTTAATTTTTATAAAAATTGTCTTTTTCTCCATATGATCATCTTGCCATACGTTGCTGTGAAGTCTGAATATGTGTAGCTTCGACACGTCTGAATCTTTATGCCGACTCTGATAGAAAGAGTATTAGGCCCTGTCCTTTACGCATAGTGAATAGTCCATAGAACGATGTTGAGCATTTTGAACATTTAGAACTGTCCTTTTGCTAGGACTGAGGGACCGCGTAGAATTCTGAACTGTTGCTTCTCTGATGAGCAGAAATTTTGTTCATACTTCGTCTTCAAGAATGATCTCTCGAAACTCCCTTGGAACAGGGTCGAGGATTTTGGCAGTTAAACTGAGTTGCCACCTTGATAGACGAGATGTTCAGACTGGAGTCTGGATGAACCTCCAATTTTGGACCCGAGAAGAGTAATTTCTCAATGTTTGAACTCTGTATACTTCGGGTACTTGGGATGCTTTGGGTTCAAGAACGAGTATCTTCTGTGTGAACTCTTTGCAATTGACCGCTTTGGGGACTGTTCGGATATGCGAAAAGTCGTGGAGCGTGAAATCATCAGTCTGTAGCCTCTGAGCGTAAAAACACCATCGAGCGTAAAATCGTAGACTTGTGGTTCCTGAGCGTGAAGTCATAGGTTCGTAGCCTCTCGAGCATAAAAGCTACCGAGCACAAAGGCATCCGGGCGTAAAACCATAGACTTATAGCTGTCGAACGTAAAGCCGTAGATCCGTAGCTGTCGAGCGTAGAAAGCTCCTTTAGCGTAGGACTGTAGATCTGTAGCCTGTAAGCGTAAAAGACCATCGAGCGTGAAATCGTAGACTTGTGGTTCCTGAGCGTGAAGTGTAGGTTTGTTGCCTCTCGAGCATAAAAGCTACCGAGCACAAAGGCATCCGGGCATAAAACCATAGACTTATAGCTGTCGAACGTAAGTCGTAGATTCGCAGCTGTCGAGCGTAGAAAGCTTCTTTAGCGTAGAACTGTAGATCTGTTGCTCCTGAAAAGAAAATTTCTCCAAGCGTGAAGTTTGCGGATCTGTTGCTTCTGAACGTAAACTGAGCGCCACCGAGCGTGAGATCATCGATTTGGTATCTGCTGAGCATAAAGTCGTAGGTTTGTTGCCTCTCAAGAATAAAAGCTACCGAGAACAAAGGCATCCAGGCGTGAAACCATAGACTTATAGCTTGCGAGCGTAAAACCGTAGATCTGTTGTCGTCGAGCGTAGAAAGCTCTTTTAGCGTAGAAACCGCTGAACCGTCTTGCACGAAAAACTTTTTGAATTTGCTGACTGTCCGTCTTTCAAGGGTAGTGGGCTGACGTAGCATCCAATCATAACCAACTATTAATTGCGAGATTTGGTTAGGGTCTCGAGGAGTTCGTCCGATGATTCGAGGAGTCGACCCGAACTATATATATATCCCAAGCTTTTGAGAGAAAAACTTTTTATCTGTCTTCTGCGAAAGAGAGCTTTCGACTGTTCGAGTTTTCTCTTCGTTCCTTCTCCGAGCACTTCGAGTCTTCAGAAATGGCGCCGAAACAAACCCCCTCCATTAAGGGAAAGAGTATAGGTTCTTCTTCTCATTCTTCTGCCCCAGCGAGAGAGTCTTCGGTCGGGCAAGGTGAACTTCTTTCTGAGTGAAGTATCCCGCCGACGAGCAGCGCACCCGGTCTTAGAGGTAGAGCCTTCGGGATGACAAAAACAACGAAAAATCCTTCGCACACGTTGAACGTGACCGCGCTAGGTCGTCTTCTATGCTGATAGTCTCTTTTGAGGAAGATGATGCACGGAGACATTTTCATCTTTTACGCCCACATTTCTAATATGCCAGCGTAAAAACTCTATATTTTCGTAGTTCTGAGCGTAAAAGCTCTGGCTACCAAAAATTGGCGTATATCGTAAAATTTGAGTTTTACGCTTGTGGAGGAGACTTCCGGCGTAAAATGACCAAATTTGTACAGTCTTGGCGTAAAGCACAGATTGTCGTTTCTTTGGTCTGTATGTTTGTGCAAGATTTGCAATGACATATTTTCCTTGCACCTTTGCAGTTGATTTGGGCGAGTCTCCACTGGCCGAGGTGATGGGTTCCGCTGCCGGGATGCTGCACTCGAACTATCTGGAGGATCTGTCCCACGTAGCATTTCCTATCTCCGGACCCGAGTATCCTGAGGGAAGGGAGTTTCTGATATCGGCTCAGGGCGAGCGGACGCTGCTGAACATGATCAACGGCGAGCCCTTGACATATATAGACGGGGAGCAGTACATAAAGTCGACTTTCCTCTTTGGGGACATGATTGACAAACAGTCCCAGACGAAGCCCAAGAGGGAGCCCTGGGTTTTCCTTGCCGAAAATTTGGTCTTGTACTTGCCAACGATGTCGAGGGATTATCCCATCTCGGCTTTCTTCCATGCGACGCATCCCAGGAAGATGTCGTAGACGCTGACTCCGGATCTTCACGGCAAGCCGGGGAAGATCTTTCATCTGAAAGGAGCTGACCAGGGGTCGTTTGTCAACCGCCCTTCCGGCATTGTGATGTTGTTTCGGGGACTGTGCCCGGGCAGTGTCCCGAATGAAGACAGCTCAGTGATCCAGCCGGTCCAATTGTCGACCTTCTGCAATGACTTTATGGGACGAGGTGGGGTATATCCCAAGGAGAATCCTCGGTGCAATGGGAGGATCGCCCCAACAAACTCCCGATGGACTTGCCTAGTTGACTGGGCCTTGAAGCACTTCCGGAGAGAGCTGGAAGGCATTGGACTATATGCCGCTGTGAGTGCGACAAGTGTTGGATTGCCTCCCAATGCTAACTTGTTCCTGGCACTGATGGAGCGATACATTTCGCTCACCGGGACCTTCGCCACTCCACTGGGGGAGTTGGGATTGGCCCTCCATGAGATGGAAGTAGTCTCGAGACTGCCGATGGGGGATACCCCATATGAAGAGTATGTTCCCACCAATCGGGAGTTGGGGGACTTGGACCCTCGGGTGGCTGAAGTATATCAGGAGCTGATGTGTCAATACTTCGCGTGCACCGCTTTTTATAACGAGCTTTCTGATTTGGCTCACACCACCAAGTGGATGTCTTACCTCTTCTTCCACCGAGCTAGGGCCGCCAAGTCGGAGAAAGCCTCGGGGGGCAAGAATGAGCCTGTGAACTGTTTGGGCATTCTCAGTGCCCAGGTCGTCGAGGATCTTATGGAAGATGCCAAGGCTCCAGATCAGATTCTCGTTGAGGGGGTAGGAAAGTACCCCGAAGGCACTAAGGCCTATAGTTACTTGAGGCGCTGTCGCAGGCCTCTGTCTAAGGAAGCCCAGCTGGCCGGTTTCCTCTCCATATGGCTGCGTCGAGTAGTAGTGCCCGGTATCGCATCCGCGGACCGCATTCACCGGAATATCCTATGGCCTGCAGTGCGTCTGGTGTTCAGGGCAAGACTGGGTTTGCTTCCTGCCATGGTGTGTCGTATACAGGCTGGCCTGAGAGCCATGACTGATGGGTTGCTCGTCGATGAAGCTCGGCGCGAGAGTTTTCCCAGGGTGGAATTACCATACCTGTACTTGATGGGATGGTTAATTCTCCACAATCCCCGAGTGGTGTCTCCTGGCTCTGGTAGCAGCTCGGGGGGTATATTCTTGCTGAATTACAAGGACTCTCCCTGGAACGTGACCACAGTTTTAGACTGTCGGCTGGTGTTGAACCTCAGCCACGGCTGGAAGCTCCTCTGCATTGTCCCCTCCGTACATCGCAATCAATCAGGGATGAGGCTTGAGGATTCAGGTGGAGAGAAGACCGATCTTTCTCCGGAAGCTTTTAATTGGTTGGTCTATATTAGACCCTCCCATCTGCTGTACAGGAGCGAAGATCATTGCTTCTTCGAGCCCTACTTGCCTAGTCAGTTTGCCAGGCAGTTCGGGTACGATCAGTTGCACGTGGGCAATGCCGTCACCAGCTTCAGGTCCAGGGGCGGACTCATTGATGGAGCTAGAGGGTGGCGATATTTTATCATGGGTTGCACGGGGGCAATCTTCATCGTGCCGGTCGTTACAACCACCACGGAGCTGCGCATCCTTCATTCTTACGCCCAGTTCTACGTGGCGATTAACACCTTCCATCGCAATTTTGACATGCGTGGAAGCTTCAGGGTGCCTTCTCCCAAGCCTGGGGGAAGAGTTGAAGTCCCCTCGGTTTCTTCTGACGAGGGTGAGGAGTCTGGCACTCTGGATGAGCCTCTGGTGTCGGTGCCGAGGTGTGAAGTACCTTCGCCTGCGGGGGCTTTGGTAGTCTCTTCTGGGAAGCGACGGGCTTCTGCTCCGAAGGAAACTTCTCTTCGTAAGAGGAGGAAGGAGACGGTTGCTCGTCCTCTCCGCATTCTTGGTATTGAGGTTCCCGGGAGTGAGCCTGCATCTCCCCATATCAGGGATAATTCTTTGGTTGAAGGTTCCTCGCCTTTTAGAGAGGGACCTTCTACAGTTCCGGCTGGCGGTGCCGGAGAATCCTCGCTAGAGGTTGCTGTTGTTGCTACTGCTCCAGGTAGCAGAACTAGATTGCCTGCATGGCCGAGGCAGATGGGAGAATCTTTCCCTAGGCCAGCAGCGGGTGAAGTTCCCGCTGTGTCAGCGAGCACGCCTAGCGAGATTCCAGCTGACGAACCTCGATCGCGTCTTGGTGAAGGCTTGACAGAACTCTTGGCGATGTCGGTCGGCCCACCTCCTTCTCCAGGTATGATAGTTCGCATCGCGTCATTAAGGCGTGGTTTAGCTAAATCGGCTGCAGATGCGCCATATATACCATTGGCTCCGGGTAAATGTCGTCTTTATGTCTTCTCTTAGAAAGATTACCATCGTATTGATATCAGCTTTCTTGTCCTCTTCTCAGGGGATGGCGTCCATGGGGAGTACAGCGTTGAAGCGCCTTCTGGCTTTGCTCCGGCTCCTGGCGATGATGTGGAGGTACCCAACTTCGAGAAGGAAATACCTTCGGGGGCTAGCTCGCCCGGAGTGATTTCGTCGTCTCAAGAGGAGGACGAACCCGTCATCGTGACCTCGCCCCTCGCGAGTATGCCGATGACTTCGATTGTTGTCATCGCACCTCCTTCGGTCGTGCCACCCGTCGAGGCGACGGCTGTGGCCACCTCGTCTACAATCATTCCTGGAGAGGGACTCGCTAGTATCACGGCCACTCCTGGCGTTCAGTCGGATCTAGTTGCGTTGACCGAGCAACATACCAGCCTCTTTTATACCGGTTTGAAAACGATGATATCAATGGTGTTGGCGAAGAATCTAGACTTCGAGTGCCTGAAGAAGACTTCTAAGTTTTCGATTGGGGCTGTCAGGGAGCTCGGCGATCCTGGGGTAGCTGACGCCCTGGAGGCGGTGGTTAATGGTTTAGAGCAACCCATTAACGAATACTTGCAGCTGACTCGGGGCAGCTTTGATGCTGATGTCCATGCTAGATACGACCTCATGACTGGGCGGCTCGCTACAAAGCTGGAAAGCCTAGACAACTCCATCAAAACGCATAAGCTGGAGATGGATAGAAGAAAAGCTGTCTTGGAAGAGGCTCTTGCTCTTGAGACGAAGTGCCGATCCGAGCATGAAGGGAATGCAGCGAGGGCCTCCAAGCTGAGGGAAAAACTCGCTCTGGCAGAGAAGTGGGCTTCTCAATCGTTGGCAGGTCTAGATGTAGCGACTGGTCGACTGAGCGCAGCGCGACGGGATTTGGACCGTGCAGAAGCTGCCCGTGCGGGCTGCCTTCGGGCAAGGGCTGAGCTGTCCTTTGCGAATACCCCTGAGGCACGGCTGGAGCGGGCTCGCGCCGATGCCTTAGTTCTTAGGAATGAGAGGATAGCTGCACTGGAGCGGCTGATTCGCGATCTGACTACTCCGCCATCATGATGTATCCTTTCTCTTTTTGCTTCCCCAGATGTAATTCTGCTCTCTTTTGGGAATAAATAAAAGCGACTCTTTTCTGACTTTTGTGGACCCATCATTTCGAAATATAAATGACAGTTTTTAGGCGAGAGTGATATCAGAGGTAGTATGGACATGATAGACTCTCGATAAACTTCTTAGCAGGATATATCTATTCAGAGGTCATACAGACATGATAGGATATGACCCAACTAGTTTCGTTTTGGGAGTAGTTTTGTCAAATTGAGATCCTCGCTATATTCCACTCGAGCAGGGGAGATTAAGCATAGTACCTTTTCAGGAATTTGCCGTTGATAGGAGCCATTAACAGGTCTCCATTAGGCTGGGCTATCCTGTAGGCGCCGTTTGAGAACGTTGTCTCGATCACATAAGGGCCTTCCCACTTGGGCTGGAATTTTTCTTTACTTCTGTGAGTAAGAATCATCGACCTTTTTACGGCTAAAACTAGCTCGCCGACTTTGAACACCCTTTCCTTTACTTTATGATTGAAAGCTCTGGAAATGCGTGCTTGGTAGAGCGCGATGCGCTGTTGAGCTTGGAGGCATTTCTCGTCTAACCCCTCTAGCTCTTGGAGCCTTAACAGGTCATTCTTTTCTCGAGTCAGCTCATTAGTCACGGCTATCCTGAGTGACGGGATCTGGATTTCAATGGAGAGAACTGCTTCGCTCCCGTAGACCAGCGAGAATGGGGTGCAGCCTGTCGATGTTCGTACCGTTGTGAGGTATGCCCAGAGACATTCGCCCAGCTTCTCATTCCAATCTCTCTTGTTTGAAGAGACGAACTTCTTCAAGAGTTTGATAATGGTTTTGTTGAAAGCTTCCGCCAAACCATTAGCAGCTGGATAGTATGCCGTAGAGGCAATATTGTGTATCCGATTTTTATCGCAAAACCAATGAAATGCTTGGCTGATGAACTAAGGCCCATTATCGTGAATTATCCTCCGGGGTACCCCGAAACGATAAATGACGTGATGTTTGATGAAGCTGATCACATTAGACGCCTTCACCTCAGCGAGAGGGATCGCCTCTTCCCATTTGGAGAAGTAATCCGTGATGGCCAGTATGAACTGGTGACCCCTGGAAGAAGACGGGTGAATAGGACCGATGATATCCATACCCCATGCTTCGAAAGGCCAGGATGCGACCGTAGGATATAGATGTTCAGACGGTTGATGTATGAAGTCTGCATGAACCTGACAGGCTCTGCAATGTCTTGCATACCGTATTTCATCTGCGATCATAGTAGGCCAGTAATAGCCCATTCTCCTGATACGATCCTGTAGCTTAGGACCGGGTTGATGCGCTCCGTATACGCCATCGTGAGCTTCATGGACAATCTGCTGTGCTTCGTCATTAGAGAGACATCTCAATAGCAGTCCGTCGTAGGTCCGGCGATATAGGCATTGTGAAGATGCATCAAAGTAGAAGCGTAATGATCGTCTCTTGATGGATACTGCTTCTTTGGGGTCCTCCGGCAAGATTCCGTATGCCACGAAATCTATGAAGGGACTTGTCCAATCTCTCGTAGGAGGATCGGTGTTTACAGCGTAGCTGCGTTCTATGTGACAGTTGTTCTTCACACAGAATAAATATCTGTTAAGAAGGATTACCGAATCCTGCCTTCTTATAGGAGTAGCTAAATCCGCAGCTAGACTGGCTAGGGCATCAGCTTCCAGATTCTGAGATCGAGGTACATGCTCTAGGAAGAACCCCTTGAATGTCATGGCTATCTCGACCATTGCTTGGTGATAGGGGATGAGGTCTGGATTCCGGACTTCATATATTCCCCTGACTTGCTTGACGATAAGCAGAGAATCACCGAAAGCCTCCAGGGACTCTACCCCCAGCTCCTTAGTGACTTGGAGCCCGATTAGTAGAGCGTTGTACTCTGCCACATTGTTGGAGCAGGGCTCGCTAAAAGAATATGCTCAGTAGATGACGAGCTGATCAGGGGTGACCAGGACGACTCCTACTCCTGAAATGACGTTTCCCTTAGGACCGGTTCTGGAGGCACCATCGAAGAATAGTCGCCATACGTCACTTTCCCTTGCGAAATTACATTCTGCAACTTCATTAGGGATGTCTTCGTATAGTTTGGAGGTCTCCTGGATCGGATGAGCAGCTAGGAAGTCGGCCAATGCTTGGCCTTTGATGGACTTCTGTGGGATGTATACCATGTTATATGGTGTTAACAGCATCGCCCAAGTCGCGAGTCGGGAATTAAGGGCACTTGGCTTGCTCATCAGTACTCGGAGAGGGTTGATCCTGGAGATGATATGAATAGTCTGGCCGGTGACATAGTACCGCGTCTTCTGGATAGCAAACATCAGAGCCAAGCATTCTTTCTCCACTGGATTGTACCGGTGTTCGGCTCCGACCATCATCCTGCTGAGGTAGTAGATAGCATGTTCATGACCCCTATCGTTCTTCTGTGGGAGGAGAGCTCCTAGCGAATGATCCATTGCTCGAACGTACAGCAAGAATGGTCTTCCCATGACGGGAGGCACCAGAACTGGCAGACTAGTGAGGTAGCGTTTGATATCTCCGAACGCTTGCTGACAGGTTTTGTCCCATACGAAGGATACACCTTTCTTCATGAGATGAGAAAAGGGCTGACATCTCCCCGAGAGGTTGGATATGAATCGCCGGATATAAGCCAGACGTCCTTGAAATCCCCTGAGTTCCCTCAGATTATGGGACGATCGCATTTCCACGATTGCCTGGACTTTGTCAGGGTCCACTTGGATACCTTTGGCGGTAATGATGAATCCCAGGAATTTGCCACTAGATACACCCAGAAAGGACTTCGTAGGGTTCATCTTGAGTTGATGTTGGTGCATTAACTCGAATACCGTCCTCAAGTCTTGAATGTGATCACCTTTGAGGCGGCTCTTGACGACTATGTTGTCCACGTAATATTCCACTGTTTTGCGTAAATGCTCACGGAATATGTTACTCATAGCCCGTTGGTATGTAGCCCCGACGTTCTTCAATCCGAAGGGCATGACCATATAGCAATATACCCCCAATGGTGTCCGGAAGGCAGTGTGCTTCTCGTCTTCAGGATGCATCTTGATCTGATTGTAACCTGAGAACCCGTCCATGAAAGACATGCGTTCAAAGCCGCAGGTGTTGTCGATCATGATGTCCGTGATGGAAAGAGGGAATTCATCCTTGGGGCAGGCCGCATTCAGATCTCGGTAATCGATGCAGATACGTACCTTCCCATTTTTCTTTATGACTGGGACAACGTTGGCGACCCAGTCGGGATGTTGTTCTTCCCGGATGAAACCGCAGGCTATCAACTTCTTGACTTCAGCTTCGATGGCGTCCATCATATCTGGGCGGAACCGGCGTTGGTGCTGCTTCACTGGCTTCGAATTGGTTAATATATTGAGCTTATGAGTAGCCACCTTCGGGTCTAGGCCTGGCATGTCCTCATAATCCCACACAAAGACGTCGATATATTTCTTTTTCAGCTGTATAATTTCTTCCCTTTCGGCTGGGGGAAGATTGTTACTGATAAATATCGGCTTTGGCAAAAGTTTACCCCAATATTAATTTGGATAACTTCATCTTTGGTGGGAGGTTCTCTCTGCTCGAAGTGAAATTCCCACTGCGTATCCATTTGTTGAGCCCAAGAGTCATTCTCGAACGGCTCAGAATCCTGTTCATCTGCTTCTGAGGGATCTGTCACCACCATATTTACTGATAGTGTTTGTTCGAGAGCATCAGGTGAGTCGAAGGGCGACGAGCTGTTCTGGGAAGAGGGAAAGATGTCCTCATCTGACTTGGAAGTCGTAAGGGATGTGGCATACCCTAACCCGAAACAAGTTTGTCGATAGCGGGGGTCGCTGCGCGGCGGAGTTCGTCTGCCTCTTCCGTAGTTGAGGCCTAGCTTCCGCTTCAAGTCGTAGCCCATGTTTTGCATGATCCTCAGTGCTTGCGGGCTGTATCGGTGAACCTGCATTTTCCTAGTATCGTCATCGAAAGGATCTTCCTGGACAGTCGGTTGATTGCGCATGCGACCGAAGACTATTGAACGCTGACTGCTGTGGGTAGGCGGGACAATGAAGATAGAATCCTCATGTGGTCCATATGTCGCGACGACGTTGGATGATGATGCTACTTCCCAGATATACGGACGGTAGGAGTTTATAGCTTCCAAGAATTTTTGTGCTATGGGTTCTACCTCGTCATAGGGAGTGGTATATACTTGCTCAGAGGTGAGATGGATATGACAATTGACGGTCGAAAGTTTATTCAGAGGTAATATGAACATGACAAACTTTATGATTGTGACTCCATTGGGGATGGAGGTACACATCTGCTCAGAGGTGATATGGACATGGCAGTTTTTGTGGACTTAACATTACTGGCGTACTTAGAATTTAAGTACGGATGTTAAGTGTAGACGACAATCGATATCAGAGGTAATATGGACATGACAATTGACGGTCGAAAGTTTATTCAGAGGTAATATGAACATGACAAACTTTGTGATTGTGACTCCATTGGGGATGGAGGTACACATCTGCTCAGAGGTGATATGGACATGGAAGTTTTTGTGGACTTAACATTACTGGCATACTTAGAATTTAAGTACGGTGTTAAGTGTAGACGACAATCGATATCAGAGGTAATATGGACATGACAATTGACGGTCGAAAGTTTATTCAGAGGTAATATGAACATGACAAACTTTGTGATTGTGACTCCATTGGGGATGGAGGTACACATCTGCTCAGAGGTGATATGGACATGGCAGTTTTTGTGGACTTAACATTACTGGCGTACTTAGAATTTAAGTACGGATGTTAAGTGTAGACGACAATCGATATCAGAGGTAATATGGACATGACAATTGACGGTCAAAAGTTTATTCAAAGGTAATATGAACATGACAAACTTTGTGATTGTGACTCCATTGGGGATGGAGGTACACATCTAGTATTCTGCCATAGTGATCGTTCCCTTGTTTTTTATAAACGCAGAGTGATGACCTTGGCATCGATTAATTCCTGAATTCTCCTTTTTAGTACATAGCAGGCCCTTGTAGGGTGATGAGTATACCGATGGAAGAGGCAATAATCTGGGTCATCGACTCTGTCGGCCCTCTCAGGGTATCTGATGTCGGGTAGCTGAAGCTTACGTTCCCCCCTCAATATATTAAAGATTTCAATTATGTCATCTTCTTTGAAGAAGAAAGTTCCTTTTGGTCGTAGGGCTCCTGATGCCTGAGTTTCACGGTCTTCCGGGAAGATTGCCGTTGTTGCATCATCTTCGAATCTTGAGGACATTCTGCCCCTAGCCTTGGACGCTGCTTTGTTCTGTCGAGGTGAGTTACCCCCAGACATGCCGTGGCCTCCGGCCATAGAAACTGATTCAGCAGGAGCTGCCTCTGGTTGTACAGGATTAGATTTTGAAGTTTTGGGTTTTGCAGCATATCCCAACCCGAAACGAGCTTGTTGATGGTGAGAATTACCCTACAACGGTGTTCGTCTACCTTTTCCATAGTTGAGTCCTTGCTTTGATTTCAAATCATAATCCATGTTCTGTATAATCTTCAAAGCTTGTGGGCTATACTTGTGGATTTATATTTTCCCACTCTCAGACTCGCGGAATTCTTCCTGTTCAACCGGACTGCTCCTCTTGTGTTTGAAGACTATTGGATGTTGATCGCTGCGAGTAGGAGGGACAATAAAGGCATCATTTTCATATGGTTCATACATCATGATGACATTAGATGTTGATGCATCTTCCCATACGATCTCTTCCCGTTTGACAGTTAGGGGTTCTAAAACCTGTTTACGACTCCTGTCTTTGTCTTTCTGGATTAGATAGGTACGTAGGTCAGGAGGATTTACAGAAGAAGAAGACAAAGGCTTGTTTCTTCTGTTCTCATCAGTGGGCATGCGGAGACCGGGCACCATGGTTTTCCCTGCGCTACCTGTATACAACAGGTTGGCCATCTGGGCGGCGGATAATCCCCTGGGAGGGTGTCTTTCCGCAACCTGAGCTTGTTTTACGCCGAGGGACTTTGCCTGGCGTAACTTGGAGATTCGCTCAGTCTGGCGTAAAGCTGGAGAGACCCTCAGTCGGCCATCGGCTTCTCGTATAATCCAGAGGGTAGGCAGATCGTTCCCTTGCTGGCGTAAAGGCCGAGTAGTTGAGTACTCGCCCGCTTGCTTTCCCTTGCGGAGATCACAGCGCTCATCTGGTTCACCGTAGAGGTCAGATGTTGTCTTGCACGTGGAGCGTGATCTGTACTTCCGATTTGGCGTTGAGGCACCATCAGAAGTTTTGTCTGTACCGCGCATAGCGGGAGACTGATTTCTGCGCGTAAAGCGCAGTGGATACTTCTGGGTTAGCGCTGAGGCTTTGTCGGAAGTTTTGTCTGTACCGCGCGTAGCGGGAGACTGATTTCTGCGCGTAAAGCGCAGTGGATACTCCTGGGTTAGCGCTGAGGCTTTGCCCAAAGTTTTGTCTGTACCGCGCGTAACGGGAGACTGAATTTTACGTGCGGGGCACGGAGAGAGCGATGCTACTACCTCATTGGTCGGAGAGATCGGAGAGATCGGAGAGTCCACAGGAATGGCGAAGGATGTCTTGGGCATCCACACTTTGCGCAGCTTCCTGTTGTCTTGGACGGAGAGAGAGTGAGAGATACCCCCGGTCCGAAGCATGTCTTCGTAGGCAGACTGGTCGAAATGAACGACCAGTGTCTTCTTCACGGTTCCTACAGATACCGCATCGTGTTGAGAAATTACTTCCTCGTCAGAAGAGAAAGACATCCCCAGCAGAGTCGCCATCTTGTTTATGGTATTAAACGAAAGAATGAAAGTGTATTTCAATGACGGGGATTATACGAAACCCGTGCCCTTTGGTTTACAAACAAACTTGTACAATTTGATCCTATACGAGAATGTGGGAGTACAATTTATTTAATCTGGGTATAAATTGCTATAGGTGTCTGATCTGCAGTCGATCACTTTAGCCCTTGGACCACACGATGTTGAAGAAGTGTCGTGGAAGACAGGAAGCAGCTTCGAAGGTTGCAAAGGAGGGTGGATGCGCGATGCCGAAGTCGTCGATCCCTACTCTTTGCCTGAGCTCCGGATTCTTTTCTCCCTCTCTCTCTCTCTCTCTCTTGACCTGGTATAGGTTTTTCTTGACCAATTTCCCGACGTTCGATCCTTCTTTTAAAGTTTCGACCCTTTTTTCCCCATTAATAGGGGTCTCTATTTATAGAGTTTTGGTGACAGTGACCACTCCGTTGGTGTAAAAACCGAGGAGTGGACAGTACAGCACCCTTTTACACAACGTTAAAATAACCAATGCCTGCGTATAAATGACCTTTTGAGTGAGCATGTGATGCATGTCCAACTAAGGGGACAAAATGCGTATATCTGCTGCGAAGATCACGGCGTAGAAGCCACGTAGGTAGGTATCCCTCGTGTAGAAGAGGTTGGCGTAGAAGCCAATGACTGTCACCCTGGCGTAGAAGCCAAATAGGCGTAGAAGCCGAATAGGCATAGAAGCCGAACAGGCATAGAAGCCGAACAGGCATAAAAGCCAAATGGTCGTAGAGACTGAGTGGACGTTTGAAGCCGAATGGTCGTAGAGACTGAGTGGGCGTTGAAGCCGAATGGGCGTAGAAGCCAAATGGACGTAGAAGCCGCGTGAGCACAGATCCTGAATGGGCGTAGAAGCCGCTGCGTACCGTGCCAGAGTGCTGATGTGGACGTCTTAGCCGAAATTATGGCTTTTGAAGATATAATCAAATCTCTTACAGAGATTTACCACCATCCTGTGCATTAAATGCGAAGACGTATTTTGAAGGTCTGCAGCCCTTCTGTGCATCCGTCGCAGAGACGTGCCTCGAGGGAAACTGCCACCGCTCTGTGCAATTAGACGTAGAGACGTGCCTCGAGCCCCGTACGAAGTGCAGCTTTTGACGTGGCAGGCAGTTTGTCTACTACGGAGTGTAAAACAACTCATGTTTGCCTGTGTAAAATAAGGCAGCGTATTTCCTTGTACGCGAAAGAGCGGTTTACGCTGGGGGGACTTCAGTAAACGACGGTTCGGTGATATTTTAACCAAATCCTCTGCATGAAATACAGAGATCTGCCATCATACTGTGGGGCACGTCCCGAGTGGTCTGCCATCGTTTCCAGCCGTCGTCTGGGTAGCCGTGCAGCACTTTTTGTCAGGAGTCAGAGGTCAGGTTCACTGCGTGACTTGACAGGTTCATTTCGGGGTAGACGAAGCGTTCCTCGTACGCTTTAACGCTGCTTTGAGAGCGGCTGAGTTTTATGCCATGGAGGCGATGAAGAACCCTGTTTTACGCTGGAGTGGCCTGGACGTACTGCACTCACGCGGATGGTCCTTTGAGCTTTTATACTTCACGCTGTATTTTAGCGGAAAAGCTATGTTTCATGCTTGATGGCTCTGAAGGCCTCTGTTTACGCTGCTCTGCATCAAGATGCTGCGTAGATCTTCCTAGCGTATTTTTCATGCTTCTACATCAGGGTGGTCACGTCTATATTGGAGAAAGGAAGCTATCGCTTGATGTTTTAGTTCTAGATGTTTGGGACTACGATATTATTATGGGAATGGATTGGCTCGGCGCCTGCGTGACAACTATAGAGTGTGCAGAGAAACGAGTCCTTTTCCGTCTGCCTGGAGAAGCCGAATTCTGTTACACTAGTAGTCTAGCGACTGATGCGACCAGTGCCTGCATGGTGATTTCTGCAATATCTGTTCGGCGAATGTTACACTCAGGCTGTGAGGGATTCCTAGCGTCGGTTCGGGACACACAGCAGGACTACGCAAACGTCGATCCTACTTCCATTGAGGCAGAGTTCCCCGATGTGTTTCTGAGCGAACTACCCGGCATGCCGCCCGACCGAGAGATTGAATTCACCATAGATACCTTCCCAAATACACCGTTAATCTCAAAGCCTCAGTACATAATGGCCCTTGCAGAACTAAAGGAATTAAAATGCCAGCTTCAGGAATTACTAGATCATGGGTTTATCCGTCCGAGCGTGTCTTCTTGGGGTGTGCATGTGCTCTTTATGAAGAAGAAAGACGGAACGCTACGTCTCTGCATCGACCACAGGGAATTAAACAAGGTCACAATCAGAAACAAATACCCTCTGCCACGGATTGATGACATATTTAATTAGCTACAGGGGGCAACAGTGTTTTTAAAAATCGATCTTCGCTCGGGTTATCACCATCTGAAGATTAAGCCTGAAGATACGCTGAAGACTACCTTTCAAACCCGATACGGACATTATGAATTCATAGTGATGCCGTTTGGACTGATGAATGCACCTGCTGCATTCATGGATATAACGGATCATGTATTTTGTCCCTTCATCGATAAATTCGTGGTAGTTTTTATCTATGACATCTTGGTGTACTCAAAGACTAGGGATGAGCACGCAGGACACCTGCGGATTGTGCTGCAAACCCTTCGAGACAACAAGTTTTATGCCAAATTGAGTAAATATGAATTTTGGCTAGACAGTATATCCTTTTTAGGGCATATCATCTCTTCGTAAGGCATTTCAGTTGATCCGAAGAAGGTAGAAGCCATTATGCAGTGGAAACGACCGGAGTTAGCTAGCTATATCCGAAGTTTTCTTGGACTGGCAGGCTACTACCACAGATTTATACGAGACTTTTCTAGAATTGCTTCGCCCTTAACTCAGCTCATTCGGAAGGGAGTAAAATTTACTTGGACTGATGAATGTGAAGCTTCGTTTACGGAGTTAAAGCAGCGCCTCGTCTCTGCCCCAATCCTCACCCTGCCGAACGGACCGGATGATTTCAAAATATACAGTGATGCATCAGGTAAGGGTCTAGGATGTGTCCTGATGCAAAGGGATAAGGTGATAGCCTTCGCGTCGAGGCAGTTAAAGCCTCACGAGAAGAACTATCTGACTCATGATTTAGAATTGCCTGCAGTAGTGTTTGCACTGAAGCTGTGGTACCACTACCTTTATGGTGTTCCGTATAAAATCTACACGGACCATAAGAGCTTGAAATACCTGTACACACAAAAGGATTTGAATCTTCGGCAACGGCAATGGCTTGAACTCCTTAGCAATTTTGACTTGACGATCAGATATACACCTGGCCAAGGAAATGTAGTAGCTGACGCACTGAGTTGAGTATTCATAGGGAGTTTGATTATTGATGACAGGCTACGCCGAGATCTTGAATCCTTGGGCATTACTCTAAAAATCAGATAAAAAAAATGGGCGCAGGTGGCACAACTGCGCCTCGAGCCCGACTTGATACAAAGGGTTAAGGCCGCTCAGAAGGATGACCCATTCCTGCAAAAGATTCATGCTCTTATCTTGGCATGAAAGGCGTCCAACTTTATGATAGGCATGGACGGGATGCTCCGAGTGTAGGAAAGACTGTACGTTACAAATGACGCGACCCTCAGAAAAGAGATACCCACTGAGGCCCATTATGCTAGTTATACTTCTCATCCAGGTAGCACAAAGATGTATCAGGATCTTCGTACGATTTTTTGGTGGCACGGCTTGAAACGGGATATGGCACAGTTCGTGTCGCATTGCATGGCTTGTCAGAGAGTAAAGGCCGAGCACTAGATACCAGGCGGAGAGCTGCAGAATCTCGCTATTCCGGAGTGGAAATAGAAACATATAACAATGGATTTCATTATTGGCTTGCCAAGGACGCAACGGGGATATGATGCTGTTTGGGTTATTGTTGATTGCCTCACCAAGTCTGCTCATTTTTTGCCTATCAAATCTACTTGGAGTACTGATCGTTTGGCTCAAATCTACCTCAACGAGATCGTTCGGCTCCACGGCGTGCCCGTATCCATAGTCTCTGATAGAGATGGTCGATTCATATCGCATTTTTGGAAAAGCCTGCAGTCAGCAATGGGAAAAAGTTGAAGTTTAGCTCTGCCTACCATCTACAGACCAACGACCAAACAGAACGTGTCAACCAGATCCTCGAAGACATGCTACGACTCTCCGCCTTGGATATGAAGACTAGTTGGGACCTGCATCTACCATTAGCTGAATTTGCATATAACAACAGTTTCCAATCCAGCATTCAGATGGCACCGTATGAGGCGTTATATGGGCGGAAGTGTCGATCTTCGATCTGTTGGGATGAAGTTGGTGAACGGCAGATACTTGGCCCTGAACTGGTGGAACAGACTGTCCAGAAGGTTCACTTGATTCGGAAAAGACTAAAGGTAGATCAAAGCCGTCAAAAGAGCTACGCGGATATACATCGAAGACCACTTGAGTTTCTAGTAGGCGACCGGATATTCCTTAAAGTCTCGCCCATGCGAGGAGTTAGCAGATTCGGAGCAAAGGGGAAGCTAAGTCCGAGATTTGACGGTTGCATATCAAATTGCCCTACCACCATCCCTATCCGATGTATACGATATTTTCCATATTTCTCAACTTAGAAAATATGTGTACTACCCGAGCCACATGGTAGACCTTGAACAACTGAACCTTCAGGCCGACTTGACGTATGTAGAACAACCTGTGCAAATTCTGGATAGGAAAGAAAAGCTACTTCGGAGTCGCTCGGTTCCTCTCGTGCGCGTGCTTTGGCGGAATCACTCTGTCAAAGAATCTACTTGGGAACTTAAATCAGAGATGAGGGAAAGGTTCCCCTCATTATTTTCTAGTGGCTGGTTCTATTCCTAAGTTTCGGGATAAAACTTCCAATAAGTTGGGTAGGATGTAACGCCCCGTTCCTCCTATTCGAGGAGCGCAGCTAAGAAACACAAGACGGTATCGTTCGATCGGGATAGATTAAAATAAGAACTCATCCTCGTTATGGATTTATTTCTTTGGAATCGATTCCCATATTCAGTAGACCGTGCCCCCGGGATCGACTTAGCGGCAGAGTCAGGAGGGACCTCTCCGCTGTTATCTTTTATTGCTTCGGATTTTGATGTCGCTTGTTGCTTTCGTGCCTTGAGTTAGTTTTCGGATTTGCTTGAGATTTCTTGAACAGTTTTGATGGATTTCATTATTTTCGTTTGTTGAACTGTACTTCAATTCCGATAATGGAAAGAGTGGAAGAGGTATTGATCAGCTGTTCATGGCAATGCAGGTGAACCAGCAATAGGCGCCGCTCGAACGGACTCCTAAAGTACCTCTTTCCTTCTTCCTTCCAACTACTTAGTGAGTGGCTACCATCCCGATTAGCTAGCCCTTCTTGCTAGTCTTTACACCCATAATCTTGCATTCTTGCTTGTCCCGATCAGACGATACCAAGTAATAACTAAAAGATATCAAGATAACAAGGGAATAGGCTTGGATCAGTATGTTTGTCAATGAAACTTGTGAACGGTTACTTACTTACTTGCTTGCTCGTTTGAAATGTTCATCAAATGCATAAATACAAGTTAGAATGTTTACTTCTTATATAAATATGCTATATGTAGAACACCCTTTGCCATGCAACAATTGATCAGGGAGACTATACAAAATAAACCATATAATGCTACATATCTCCTGATTTCATTGCCTCAATTACATAAATGGTAAACTTAACACAAACGCCATTGATCACGGACAACTTGTGCACAAGGCCTTCGGGTTCCTGTGGACGATTGTTGGGGCACTGGCACCGATCCGATCCGGACAGAACTTCATGATAGTTTCATGTCCCGGGCAGGATTATGCAGCACCCCCATTACTTCGTTGCATACCATCCTTGCCCATAGACTATATCGTCCATTATAGCATCAAGCCAGTGATCCCCTCGTATATTTAAACCTGTTGCAACTAACTTGTGTCTTCTTGGCAGGGAAGGCAGGGTAAGTATTATACAGGTGGTTCAGACGAACAGGTAAATATCACCGAGCGGTGGCAGGTTATTTTATTGATTTCTATATCTATTGCTTGCTGTAAAATAAACTAAGACAAGATGGAAAGACTACAATAAATATGCATGCTTCATTAAAATAACGTATTGATTGGTATAGTTGGGTTAGGTTGCCTTCACCAGTATGTTTTGATGTACTGACCCTCGTTGCAACAGGTTCCCCGTGCTAAGGAGAACTAAGCGAGGAGCAGAAGACAATCCCCCAATCTAGTCCAGCTGTAGGCATGCCTTGACCGTGCCACCTTTTGAAGTATTTTAAAGATAGAAGCTAGCAACCCAAGCAATTATGCAGCTTTGAGGAAAGGCCGTCGTTTCGACCAGAGGTCTTATATTTTGAGTTTTAGTAAGGGATATAATGTACAGGACTGCTATCTCATTTTGTGTCAACACTTTTGTAAGCCCATAGAGGCAACCTTATGACTCAGTTCAAGGAGTTTGTAATAGATGTTCATTATCAATAAAGAGAACTTTTTCATGTTTTAAATTTGTGTTTCAATTTATCTGCGTACTCTGAATATGTGCTCGTTATGCAAAACATTAAAGCCTTGTGCGGGCGTAACCCCAGGCCCGTACGGCGGTCACGCCAGGGGATACCCCTATGATTGGCTTGCCGAGCTTGAAGACCATTTTTCTCTCCTAGAAGTGCCTGAAGACAAGCGCGTTGCATGCGCTCAACTACAGCTTTGCCTCAATGCGCACGACTGGTGGGACGTGCATCGGCGATCTCTTCCAGTTGAGAATGGAGGGGAGGCGATAGCATGGGCTTCCTTCTGTGGTGCATTTGAGGAGGAGTTTATACCCCCGCCTGTACAACGTCTGAAGGAAAATGAGTTTGTATAACTACGGCCGGGCAGCATGACTGTAAAGCAATACTCTGTAAAATTCAACAAGCTTGCTAAGTTTGCTAGCTCCTACCTACCCGATACAGCGAGTCATGCCAGACAATTCGAAGGAGGTCTACATCCTGCTATCCATGCGCACGTAGTCGTTCCACAGTATCAGACAATGAGAAAAGTTTTAAACCATGCCCTCTCCCTTGAATCGCAGTATCCTCACGTTGCTGTCGGCGTTGTGCAAACCTTTAATCAAAAATGCCAAGGCAATGATAGAGGAAATACCACTACAAAGCGCCCTAACAATGGCGGTTCAAAAAAAGGAAATCCAGGGCCACCATGTTCCTTCTGCAAAAAGCTCTACATACGGCTCAGAAATATCGTCAGAAACTCGGCTTATGCCTCATTTGTGGAGATGCGAACCACGGGATCAATGATTGTCCTCAGAGCCGCCACAATTGTCGCACTCAACAACCAAATCAGGCTGCGGCAAACCAGTCCAACAGAGCTGCGCCTCAACAAGGGCGTAATCAGGCTCAAGGCCGGGTCTATACGATGACACAAGAAGAATCTTTGGCCTCGGACATCGTGGTGTCAGGTACTTTGCTTTTTAATAACATACCTACTCATATTCTATTTGATTCTGGTGCAACATATAGCTTTATATCTACAAACTTTTCCACGGAGAACATTATAGAAATGACTCTGTTGTATTTAGATTTAAGTGTTAGCACCCATCCGATACGAAAATACCTATCCATTCAGTGTGTCAGGGTGGTCACGTCTGTATTGGAGGAAGGAAGCTATCGCTTGATGTTTTAGTTTTAGATGTTCGGGACTACGATATTATTTTGGGAATGGATTGGCTCGGAGCCTGCGCGGCAACTATAGAGTGTGCAAAGAAATAAGTCCTTTTTCGTCTGCCTGGAGAAGCCGGATTCTGTTACACTAGTAGTCCAGCAACTGATGTGACCTGGGCCTGCATGGTGATTTCTGTAACATATGCTCGGTGAATGTTACACTCAGGCTGCGAGGGATTCCTAGCGTCGGTTCGAGACATACGGCAGGACTATGCAAACGTCGATCCTACTTCCGTTGAGGCAGAGTTCCCCGATGTGTTTCTGAGCAAACTATCTGGCATGCCGCCTGACCGAGAGATTGAATTCACCATAGACACCTTCCCAAATACACAGCCGATCTCAAAGCCTCCGTATAGAATGGCCCCTACAGAACTGAAGGAATTAAAATACCAGCTTCAGGAATTACTAGATCATGGGTTTATCCGTCCGAGCGTGTCTTCTTAGGGTACGCCTGTGCTCTTCATGAAGAAGAAAGACGGAACGCTATACCTCTGCATCGACTACAGGGAATTAAACAAGGTCATAATCAGAAACAAATACCCTCTGCCACGGATTGATGACATGTTTGATCAGCTACAGGGGGCAACAGTGTTTTCAAAAATCGATCTTCGCTCGGGTTATCACCAGCTGAAGATTAAGCCTGAAGACACGCCGAAGACTGCCTTTCGAACCTGATATGGACATTATAAATTCACAGTGATGTCGTTTGGACTGATGAATGCACCTGCTGCATTCATGGACTTAATGAATCGTGTATTTTGGTCCTTCATCGATAAATTTGTGTTGGTTTTTATCGATGACATCTTGGTGTACTCAAAGACTAGGAATGAGCACGCAGGACACCTGTGGATTATGCTGCAAACCGTTCGAGATAACAAGTTGTATGCCAAATTGAGTAAATATGAATTTTGGCTAGACAGTATATCCTTTTTGGGGCATATCATCTCTTCGCAAGGCATTTCAGTTGATCCGAAGAAGGTAGAAGCCATTATGCAGTAGAAACGATCGGAGTCAGCTAGCGATATCCAAAGTTTTCTTGGAATGGCAGGCTACTACCGCAGATTTATACGAGACTTTTCTAGAATTGTTTCGCCCTTGACTCAGCTCATTCGGAAGGAAGTAAAATTCACTTGGACGGACGACTATGAAGCTTCATTTACGGAGTTAAAGCAGCACCTCGTCTCTGCCCCAATCCTCACCCTGTCGAACGGACCGGATGATTTTAAAATATACAGTGATGCATCAGGTAAGGGTCTAGGATGTGTCCTGATGCAAAGGGATAAGGTGATAGCCTTCGCATCGAGGCAGTTAAAGCCTCACGAGAAGAAATATTCGACTCATGATTTAGAATTGGCTGCAGTAATGTTTGTGCTGAAGCTGTGGCGCCACTACCTTTATGGTGTTTCGTGTAAAATCTACACGGACCAAAAGAGCTTAAAATACCTGTACACACAAAAGAATTTGAATCTTCGACAGCGGCGATGGCTTGAACTCCTTAGCGATTTTGACTTGACGATCAGATATACACCTGGCAAAGGAAACGTAGTAGCTGACGCACTGAGTCGAGTATTCGTAGGGAGTTTGACTATTGATGACAGGCTGCGCCGAGATCTTGAATCCTTAGGCATTACTCTAAAAACCAGATACAAAAAGTGGGCGCAGGTGGCACAACTGCGCCTCGAGCCTGACTTGATACAAAGAGTTAAGGTCGCTCAGAAGGATGACTCATTCCTGCAAAAGATTCATGCTCTTATCTTGGCAGGAAAGGCGTCTAACTTTGCGGTAGGCATGGACGGGATGCTCTGAGTGCAGGAAAGACTATGCGTTCCAAACGATGCAGCCCTCATAAAAGAGATACTCACTGAGGCCCATTATGCTAGTTATACTTCTCATCCGGGTAGCACAAAGATGTATCAGGATCTCCGTATGACGTTTTGGTGGCACGGCTTAAAACAGGATATGGCGCAGTTCGTGTCGCATTGCATGGCTTGTCAGAGAGTAAAGGCCGAGCACTAGAAACCAGGCAGAGAGCTATAGAATCTCGCTATTTCGTAGTAGAAATGGGAACATATAACAATGGATTTCATTGTTGGCTTGCCAAGGACGCAACGGGGACATGATGCTGTTTGGGTTATTTTTGATCGCCTCACCAAGTCTGCTCACTTTCTGCCTATCAAATCTACTTGTAGTGCCAATCTCTTGGCTCAAATCTACCTCAACGAGATTGTTCGGCTCCATGGCGTGCCCGTATCCATAGTCTCCGATAGAGATGGTCGATTCATATCGCATTTCTGGGAAAGCCTACAGTCAGCAATGGGGACGAAGTTAAAGTTTAGCTCCGCCTACCATCCATAGACCGACGGCCAAATAGAACATGTCAACCAGATCCTCAAAGATATGCTACAACTTTGTGCCTTGGATATGAAGACTAGTTGGGAAATGCATCTACCATTAGCTGAATTTGCATATAACAACAGTTTCCAATCCAGCATTCAGATGGCGCCGTATGAGGCGTTATATGGGCGAAAGTGTCGATCTTCGATCTGTTGGGACAAAGTTGGTGAACGGCAGATACTTGGCCCTGAACTGGTGGAATAGACTATCCAGAAGGTTCGCTTGATTCGGGAAAGACTAAAGGTAGATCAAAGCCGTAAAAAGAGCTACGTGGATATACATCGAAGACCACTTGAGTTTCTAGTAGGCGACCGGGTATTCCTCAAAGTCTCGCCCATGCGAGGAGTCAGCAGATTCGGAGCAAAGGGGAAGCTAAGTCCAAGATTTGTCGGTCCGTTCAAAATACTAAAGCAGGTTACCTCAGTTGCATATCAAATTGCCCTACCACCATCCCTATCTGATGTACACGATATTTTCTATGTTTCTCAACTTAGAAAATATGTGTACTACCCGAGCCACGTGGTAGACCTTGAACAACTGAACCTTCAGGCTGACTTGACGTATGTAGAATAACCTGTGCAAATTCTGGATAGGAAAGAAAAGCTGCTTCGGAGTTGCTCGGTTCCTCTAGTGTGCGTGCTTTGGCAAAATTACTCTGTCGAAGAATCTACTTGGGAACTTGAATCATAGATGAGGGAAAGGTTCCCCTCATTATTTCCTAGTGGTAGGTTCTATTCCTAAGTTTCGGGACAAAACTTTCAATAAGTTGGATAGGATGTAATGTCCCGTTCCTCCTATTCGAGGAGCGCAGCTAAGAAACACAAGACAGTATCATTCGATCGGGATAGATTAAAATAAGAACTCGTCCTCGTTATGGATTTGTTTTTTTGGAATCGATTCCCATATTCAGTGGACCATGCCCCCGGGATCGACTTAGCGGCAGAGTCAGGAGGGACCTCTCCGCTGTTATCTTTTATTGCCTCGGATTTCGATATCGCTTGTTGCTTTAATGCCTTGAGTTGGTTTTCGGATTTGCTTGAGATTTCTTGAATGATTTTGATGGATTTCATTATTTTCGTTCGTTGAATTGTACTTTAATTCCGATAATGGAAAGAGTGGAAGAGGTATTGATCAGTTGTTCGTGGCAATGTAGGTGAACCAGCAGTAGGCGCTGCTCGAATGGACTCCTAAAGCACCTCTTTCCTTCTTCCTTCCAACTACTAAGTGAGTGGCTACCATCCCGATTAGCTAGCCCTTCTTGCTAGTCTTTACACCCATAATCTTGCATTCTTGCTTGTCCCGATCAGACGATAACAAGTAATAACTAAAAGATATCAAGATAATAAGGGAATAGGCTTGGATCAGTATGCTTGTCAATAAAACTTGTGAACAGTTACTTACTTGTTTGCTCGTTTGAAATGCTCATCATATGCATAAATACAAGTTAGAATGTTTACTTCTTATATAAATATGTTATATGTAGAACACCCCTTGCCATGCAACAATTGATCAGGGAGACTAAGCAAAATAAACCATATAATGCTACCTATCTCCTGATTTCATTGCCTCAGTTACATAAATGGTAAACTTAACATAAACGCCGTTGATCACGGATAACTTGTGCACAAGGCCTTCGGGTTCCTGCGGACGGTTGCTGGGGCACTGGCACCGATCCGATTCGGACGGAACTTTATGATAGCCTCATGTCCTGGGCAGGATTATGCAGCGCCTCCATTACTTCATTGTATACCATCCTTGTCCACAGACTATATCGTCCATTATGGCATCAAGCTAGTGATCCCCTCGTATATTTAAACCTATTGCAACTAACTTGTGTCTTCTTGGCAGGGAAGGCTGGGTAAGTATTATACATGTAGTTCAGACGGACATGTAAATGTCACCGTGCGGTGGCAGGTTATTTCCTTGATTTCTATATCTATTGCTTGCTGTAAAATGAACTAAGGTAAGATAGAAAAACCACAATAAATATGCATGTTTCATTAAAACAACATATTGATTGGAATAGTTGGGTTAGCTTGCCTTCACCAGTACGTTTTGATGTACTGACCCTCATTAAAATAGGTTTCCCACGCTAAGAAGAACCAAGCGAGGAGAAGAAGATAATCCCCCAATCCAGTCCAGTTGTAGGCACGCCTTGACCGTGCCACCTTTTAAAGTATTTTGAAGATAGAAGCTAGCAACCCAAGCAATTATGCAGCTTCGTGGAAAGGCCGTCATTCCGACCAGAGGTCTTATATTTTGAGTTTTAGTAAGGGATGTAATGTACATAACTGCTATCTCATTTTGTGTCAACACTTTTGTAAGCCCATAGAGACAACCTTATGACTCAGTTCAAGGAGTTTGTAATAGATGTTCATTATCAATAAAGAGAACTTTTCCATGTTTCAAATCTGTGTTTCAATTTATCTGCGTACTCTGAATATGTGCTCGTTATGCAAAACATTAAAGACTTGTGCGGGCGCAACCCCAGGCTCGCACGGCGGTCACGCCGGGGGACGCCCCTACGATTCGGCAAAATCGGGACGTGACACCCATCATCATCGGATCAGAAATAATTTATTTATCCCAATCTTCTTCGCATACAAAGCTTCCAGCTTATCCCATAGCGTCTTCGCGTGCTCAATATTGGGAACATGATTGTACACGTTCTCGTCAACGAATTGCCTGATATATCCACATACATGTATATGCTCGAACTTCCAGTCCTCTTCGAATTTCTTACTGGACTTCTCGGACGCAAATACTGGAATATGCAGTTTCTTGACGAACAGCAAATCCTTCATCTTGCTCCACTAATAATGGTAGTTGGTACTGTTCAAGTTTACCATACGCACCGACTTCGCGTCTATCTCTACTCCCTGGTTTGCCTGTCAACCCTGACATATCTTTGAAATCAAAGTTCTGATACCACCTGTTGGGAACAAAAGTGCGAGAACCGTTTCCCAAATTAGAAAGTACCTGAGAGAGAATTGAGCAAAACACACAAATCAAAAAAACCCCAAACATAAATCGTAGACACAGAGATTTTTGACGCGGAAGACTTTTTCAAAAAAAATTACGGGACGATCGAAGTTCAACTCTGAAAAGTCTCCACTAATGGAATAAAAAATACACCGACTCCTTACAAACTTCTTACTAATCCAAACGGATCACCACAACTCTTTGGAATAGAAAATAGATCACAGACACACGAAGAACGGAGATGACGAGAAAAGAATTAACCGAAAACGATCTCTTCTTCGAAATTCCCTTCAATCTCTTCCTCTCTCCTTCCAATGTTGTAAAAGCACTCTTGCCTCATTTTGCAATATTTTTTAGATGATATGTTAGGGTTAGGGTTTAGAAAAACCTAATATATATCCCCTAATCCCGTAATAAATCATGGACCGTAGGATACGATCCAACGGTATATAAAATATCTCTGAATTTTCGTCCAGTCCACCGACCGAACTCGGACCAAATTCGTCCGAGTCGGTAATTTGCGAGTAAATGAAGACAATAGCTTTCTGGAGTTTCTGGAGCACCTGGACCGAACTCTGTCTTCCCCTAGATAGCAGCTGCTCCTCTTTCTTCCTAAACTTCTTCGACCTCTCGAATGACTCTTGTCGCCTCCCCGAACTTCTCTGACCACTGACGACGTTCGTCGCACTCCAGGATGTTCTCCATATAGGTTGGAAACCTCACCCACTCCAACAGAGAGGACTATAAATGAGAGTAGATACTTTGAGTAGTTACGGTGATCCGTTTGGATCGGATGAAAAAGTTTGTAAATGATGTAACCTTCTATTTCATTAGTGAAGACTTTTTAAGAATTGGACTCCGATTGTCCCGTAGTATTTTTAGCAAGAATTTTTCATGTCAAAAATAATTGTTTTTACATTGTGTTTTTTTTTGTGACTTTAATAAGTTGCTTTTGTGTTTTTTTTTTCCGGTTTTCTCTAAGTATCTTGGTTTGGAGACGTTTCCGCGTTTCGTAAGCTCCCAAAATTTTTGACACTACCATCAAACAACTCTCTTATTTTCACAATCTCATGGTCTACATCTCCTCCTCATATTTCCAATGTCCAAGACTATCAAGCACACCAAACCTCCTAGAAAAATCAAGTGGAATCCCCCTTGTTGGTTTCAAGCTCAACACTGATGGCTCGATGAAAAACTAACCACTGGGGCTTCAATATTAGCATGCAACTGCAGAGCAATAACATTCACTTAAATTTGCTGAGATACAAGCCCTTCTGGTAAGGGGCGGATTTATATAGTCCAAGTGTGGCCACGGCCCTCCAATTTTTTATTATTTTTTTAAATATTTATTACTACATAGAATTCTTTTACAAGTTTAAAATATATAATATATAAAGAATGAGTTTATTCTAGTGGTAGCACTTTAAATTTTTTATTAAAATATATAAGTTTGAATTATCTCTGTTTTTATTTTTGTTTCTATATTTTTTGTTACTGAAGTTCAATTAATATAACAAAAAAATTTAATATATAGTACCATAATCTTTCTAGAATTTTAATCATGTTCTGTCCCTGCTTCTGGTTGGTCTTAAAATTTCCAAGAGCATTAACATTCACTTAACTCAGATTGAAGTGGACTTCCAAACTGCCCAAAGCATCATCAGCAAAGAAAGCCACCTCCCCTTGGAAGTATTGTTAATATTTATAATATATATATATTTCTTTTTTCAGAGATTGATAAGAGAACAAAGAAAGTAAAAAATTGTTACCGGCCTCCGAAAAAGTAGTGCACGAAGCACTGTCCTAAGAGTTCATCCGAGGTCTATGTGCAGACTTTCTCGGAAGCTCCTAGTGGTAAAATTCCCTGACTACCGGGTTCTCTTCGTTGCACACAACTCGAAGAGAGAGACCGAACTTAGCTCAGTCCAGAGTAAGGATTTAGAGAACAAAATGTGGTTTGAGAGAGAGAGAGATTTCACGTAGGAGAATTTTTTGTAAAAAATAAAGAAGGAGGAGACAACAATATATAGGAAGTCCCAAGACACAGCCACAGGACAGGACAGTAAAAGGCTCATAAACAGGCCATTAAGGAGCAACTATAGAAGGAAAGAAACGTAGAAAAAAGCTGTCAAATGAGCTGTTGCAGAAGCTATCACTAGGTTCAATGAACCTGGACATAGAGCCTCAACGTTCAAAACTTGAATGAGTCAAATGGTTCAAAAATTAAAGAAGAGCAAAAAGATTTTTGGATCCCAGCCTGAATCCGAAGAGAAAAATTGGATCGACATTCGGCGCCCGCAGGTGTAGGTAGGTACCCGCACCCGTTATGCGCGCTGAACCGAAACGAGCCGAGCCGAGCAGGGCTGCTATGGTGGGGCGCGCGTGTGGCCCAGGGGGTCCCCACACAACATCTTTAAGAGAGCAATGAAGAATAACTAATATATACATACAAGGGAGGGGTGGTCCAAACGATGTGGGACTAAAGAAAAAAAAGAAAGTTGAGCTTTAGCTCAAGCATAGCTAACAATCCCCCCCCAAAGGTCAAGTTCCGAAATAGAAGTGACAAAGAAATTAAAAGAAAGAGTTTCTGGACAGGTATATACTATGCATAGATGAGATGAACTACAGCCTTGAATCTCACTTAGTGACTATTGTCTTTGTCTGAAGAAGTACTTGATGGACTATGCCTTGAATCAAACTTCTTTTACCAGATTCAGAAAAATAGCACACGTAGTACGGTAGAGGTTCTGGGTCTAACGGGTGGCACTTTTGGTTGGCCATGCGCACTAATTCATGAGAGTTGTCTAGGATCGTCCTGTATCATAGTTGTTGCCTTACGACCTCTCATAGAGGTAAATCCTTAAGGGTTGGTGATAGGTTTCATCCCTGTAAACACCTGAATTTTTTTAAAATTAAAAATGAATTTTTGGAAATTTTCTGTAATTTTTAAATAATTAAAATAAATGTATTCTGGTATTAAATATTTTTTGTGATTTTAAACAAATATTAAAATATTATAAAAATAATATTTTTTGGTGTAAAATAATTAATTAATTTTACTGAAATTTTTTGGAATTTATTGAACCCCAGAACTATTTTTAAAGACCAAAAAATCAAGTTTTTAAATAAACCAATATAAACCAACCTGAACCGAACCAAACCAACCGATTTAATTCTGAATTAAACCAAACCAACCCAATCCTGACTCAAACCAACCCTAGCGGGTCGGGTCGGATCCGAAACTCGAACCCCGACCCAAACCCGCAACCCAAAACCCGAAATCCCTTTTACCCCAACCCGCAGCCCCACGACCGTTTCCCCCGCGCCGCCTTGCCTCCCCAACTACCGCAGTCGCCCCGCGACTCTCCGCCTTCTTCGCGGATAACCCCCGCCCATTACGCATCTGTCATCTCCTCCTCTCCCCGTTGCCAACGGCCGTCCTTCGCCCTTCTTCTCCTCCTATATAAACCCGAACTCCGCCGCACCCAACTACTCTGGCGATGATCTTAGACCCGACTCCCCCGGCCATCCGAGCCTCCGGCCGACTCCGACCTCGCCACCGGCGAGCACGGCCCCCAGCAGCAGCAACTGCGGCAACCGTCACCTTCGTGCCCCGCCGCGCCGTGTTCTTTCGCGATATTATACAGCCTCAAGGTACCTGTCTTCATGCTCGTGTAACTCCCTGTGTATTGACTCATTTTTTGTTCTGTCGAATCATGTGTGAATCTTGCGTGACCCTCTCGAAACCTGTGTAACTCGTTTAGGATATCGCATCATGTGTCGGTCGTAAACTGCGACGAAAAATCAGGAAAAACTTTCCAATTTCTGAAAATTCAAAATTTGTCCCGAACTCCCCAGTTCGTGACCGTTTTACTACCAACCTATTAATTATTTCTAAAATCCACCTAAACAATTTTTTAGACCATATGACCAAGTTTTAAACCCTATTTTTAGTTCAATTTATTGTGCTGTAATTTGTATTTAATTTGAGGGTGAAAATGACCGAAATATTGATCATTTAAATACCCTAATTTTCTCGGAACTGGGTGTGCCCCGCTAAACGAGGCGACTTGGTCGTGTGCGAACTTTACCGAAAGTTGTTCTCCATTAATACGGACGTGTAGGAATTTACGGAAGTTGATTTGGATGTGCGTGCACACCGAAATTAACGTGTATCCGTTGACAACACCCCGTATCGACCCTATTCTGAAACTTATTATAATTTTGTGTACGCTCGTCATTTCAAAACGAAACTTATGCCATCGGACTCGTAGCAGTACGTTGGTCCTGTGACCCAAGTTTGGTTCGATTCTGAGAACGTTGACAAAATCCCGTATCGTGGGCCCTACGGCTCCATTTGACGGGCAATTTTATGATCGGCTCATCGAAATCTAGCTCTGGACATTCCGTTGGGTTAGTATCGTCGTTCTGGACTTGAAGACACTAAGTTTGACAAATTTAGAGAATATTGTCTCTGGCACATTTTTTGGTGCAAAGCGGGCCACATGTAGATCCTGCTTTGACCAGAAACTATCACTTTTGCCCCTGTGTCCAAATTGGACTTATGGACAGGCAATTCTAGTTATTTGATATCTTCTGAGCATGATGGTAACATTTATTTTAGTAACCGGAGGAGCACCTGCAGATCCTGCTGATATCAAAGCAGCAATTGGAGTCCGAATCTCAAGCAAGTGTACCTTGTCAATCTTGCAGTTCTTGTTACATAACATTCCTTTGATATATTTATATGTTGTATCTATTCATCCTAGGACCGTGCGACATTTCTTAGCGTCCGAATAATATTCGGGTGCCAACGCCGTACGCGGAGTTGCGTAACGTCACTAGAGATGGATATCGCGACCCTATACTTTTACGTGTTTGTATTATCAAGTACGTCATACCACAGGACGCCTGACACTATTCATGAGACAGAATCTTTCTGAGATATTCACGGTGATTCTGTATAGGATACAGGTTTTATGACATATACTTTATTCATATGCTTAGCTTTCATTATGACTCGTTGCATCAGTTAGAGGTCATGATCTTGCATGACATGGACATGAGACATCGTGGACATGAGACGTATGATTACATTGGGTGGAAAGAGACACACAGGATACAGGCTAATTTTATTTATGTATTTATTATTATGAGGCCGTAGACTCTACATCTGAGCTAGGCATATTACGTAATATTACTGCTATCGGCTCCCCGACACCGAGCTTGTAGTGGTCTCAGCCTGAGTCTAGTGTTGCTCTCATCTTACATATCACTTAGCTGGTTTTATAGTTTACCCTATTAATTCATTTATTATTGCACTGCATTTATTATGGCTTGAGTTATCCTTGTACCTTGCTATGTCCCCTGAGGACCTGGAATCCGGATTATGTCCCCAGGTTTAGTAGAGGATTTTTACCCCGAGTTATACGGGACAGGAGCAGACATTGGAGCAGTACCAGTACCCGAGGACGAGATGATCGCTGAGGATTTCTTTTGAGTATCTACTTTATCTATACTCAGTCTTTGCTGTTATTATACTTTTTATTTCTTGACTATTGACTGTTGTATCAGACTTATTATCGGGTTGTTCCCCGAGATATATTTTATTGAGACTTGATGTTGATTTATAATTCTTATTGAATATATTTACTTCTGTAGATAAGATTAGTAGCATTGCCCATATTATTATTTTACAGCTTAAGTACACCCTGATGGGTCCAATAAATTGGGTTTGCCCATCGGTGTGTGCTGCTGGACATTGTCACGTGTCTAGTCCCGCGATATTTTAGGACTGGTACGTGAAATAGTTTTTGTGGTGGCCCATGCAGGTAAACGACTAAATTGCTTCGGTTTCAACTTAGGGACCGAGCAAGCCTGCAATAAGGATAGGATAAGTTTTTAGGATCTCATCCACTTGATTGAATCGTTCTTGATACCAATATCGGATTCGAATTAAATTCTTGACATGCATCCTGTCTTGATTCCTCTGTGCGCTTCTTATCATTTATTTTGGATGCAGAGTAATGTATCCACCAGCAAGCGATGAGATTCCTGCAGGAATACCACAAGGTGTTGTGGTTACCCATGAAGATGAAGTGACACCAGTTAGTGGAGGTCAATTAGCTCAACAACGCAGTCAAGCAAATCGGCATGCCTCGAGAATCCAACAAGATAATATTTCACCATCGTCGCAGTATACTCCACAATGTCCTTATTTCTACAAGGGCAGACTATGGACGGACAACAAATGTTTCAAATATTCTACGCGATGATGCAAGCCCAGTAAAGTCAAGCAGAGAAGTTCTTTGACGAACTTAGCTCTGAACTACAGAAGTTAATCAGATCCGTTGCAACTACTTTAGATACGGACGTTCTTGCTGTAGCATGGCCCATGGAGTGCATCACCAAGAGAGAGTCCAGCCAGAAGTGGCTGTATGCATTAGCACCAGACCAAGCACAACAGAAAAGAGCTACAAAGCGACCACAGATGAATCCACCACAGAGAGTATTTTCTCCACTAGCACTAGTCCTTCCTACTTGTCAATACTATGGCAAAGCAGGTCATCTCGCCAAGGAATGCCGACACAGATTAGGATTGTGTTTAGCATACGGATCCCATCAGCATTCAGTAAGGGATTGCCTTGAGCGTCGAGAAGGAGCACCAATGGGAATCCGACAAGCTTTACCAGCACCGAGGCTAGTCTATCCAGCATTTGGAGCACCACAGACAGGAGTTGAAGGAGTCATACTACCAGCTCCAGGAGGATATCAGCCGAGGCCACCTTTAGTACCCCAGGCAGTACTCTTCCAGCAGGTCCAGCAGCAGAGAAATCCACCACAAGGACGTAGACAAGCTCTTGAGATGACCATGAAGGACGCGCAGACTCGAGGATTAGCGAATGAGCGTAAGATTTAAGTTATTCATAGATATCTACCATTGCTTTAGCACGTGCTTATTAGTTCAATCCTTATCCCTAAAGCTAGTATTTTGAACTTGTTAATAATTGATAACCTGGTTTTCCTAAACTGTAGTTTTCCTTGCTCTATCTAGATTTTCTTCACTCTTGAATTACCTAACTTTTATTATTTAGAAAAATATTTTATTCCTTCCCTATGTGTTTTGCTTAACCCTCATCCTTCGAATTCTTATAAACTCCCTCATTTATTTCTATAGATAGTCTGGTTATGGGTTAGAAAATTTTGGTTTAGCAGAAGATGTTTGAGGTTTAGAATTAAGGATGCAGAAGTCTGATTCTTTAATTAAACCCTTGGTGCGTCCTACCGTTGTTGCAATATTCGGAGCTCAATATCAGCCCATAATTTCCAATAAGTTATTGCATTCTAGACTTGATACGCCAACTTAGGCGCTGGACTTTTCCGTCACTCAAAATCATAATCCCTTGTGCTCTAATTTAATTGTACAACTTCCCGTATCCAAATTCTATTATTTAATCCTGTGTCGCATACCTGTGTCATTGTCATCAATTTTGAGACACCAACTCAACCTGTTGAGCCGGACCAATTAAAGGGTCCAAGACTGACACCAAGCCTACACCTTTCAGGACTTTTGTGTTACTCCCAATTGAGACCCCATGTGCCCCCATTTAATTTAAGAGCGCATGATATTTTATTTTAATTTAATTGGGGATACCAACTTTGACTAATCCTATTTTTAATCCTAACTTAACCCAATGCCCCATGAATTAAGCCCATGCAAAACACACAATACCCCCTCACCCTACAAAATACCAAATACCAATTCCTCCACAAATTTTTTATTATTTTATGTGTCTGTGCAAATACCCAAATTTAGGAGACTAATTTGCAAAAGTTGCACTAGGTGGCAACACCCCATTGGTTTAAGCCAAATGGAGAAGCCCTACATTCTTTGACTAGTCAACACCCTCTCCTTTGAATGAAAAATCTCCATGATCAATCCTGGCCATTCATTCAAATAGGGAGCATCATCACTACACATTCCCACTCACCATTCCCTATAAGATGTCTCTTCCTACACACATCCCAAGCAGGCTCTAATCTCTAAACTTGGGAAACCCCCCCCCCTTTCTCTCTCCTTCCTCCTCCTACATCAAGCCACAGCCGAGTTCCCTTTCTCTTCTTCCATTTTTTCCCTTTCTTCTTCTTCTTCTCCTCTTCTTCTTCTTCCTCATTATACTCCGGCAAACCCAACCCGACTCTGGCCGAGCTCTCTACTCCGGCCAAGCAACCACCTCCTAACCCTACGACCGCGGCTACTTCAACTGTTACCACCGCCATCTTCCATTACCATCACCGAGCCACTGCTTGAAGCTTCTCCGTCCTGCTGCATCATCAGCTACACCACCACACGACTGCACTCCCTCGACCGCTTGCAACCTCTCTCCCCTCCGAACATCACTATCTCCATCCTTGCACCACCGCCATCCATCATGAGCCACCGTGACCACCACTAACAGCACCACACCACCCCAAGGGCCCGAACCCCGATTTCGGCCAACCATCCTCCACTTGCTTCTCCTTGCACCATCATCCGCAGCTCCACCGCCAATACTTCCTTCCCTCGTTTGTCGGTTGAGCTCCCCCTACTCCAGCCAACCACCACGTACTGCCACCACCCCCACATCATCATCATCATCACAGCACCAACCCGACCGACTACTACGCTTAACTCCGGTGAGCCACTCGCTGTCGACCGTGTCTCCTCCGACCACACGCTGCCAACTGCTCGACAGGCCTCTTCCCGCCATTGACGAGCATGTCTGGATTTCCCGTCGTGAGTTCGTCGATGATCCATTGCAGCCGACAGTGACAGATGGAGCAGCGGTCGTCAAACTCTGACTATAATATGATCCAGTTTAGGTCTGATCGATCGTTCCGTGAAGAACAAATTCAGATCGGGGTTTTTTGACCTTCAGATCTAGGCTTCGTTCGAGGAGGAGTTCGTCGGTAAAAATTACTTCACCCCTGATTATTTTCATTTACTTCAGAGAGGTTCAGATTCGGTCATAACGTAGGCACACCTGTATTCTCGATCACTAGGATAAATACTGTTCAGGTATGGACTATTCCCTATCCTATTGTATCAACTTGACACAAGGAAGCCCTTGTGCTCAAATACCTGACACTGTCACTAAAGGCCAGTATCCAAACGGCACAGAACATGGTTTAGTAACTGAGTTTAGGATTTGAGTTTGAAATAGATTTATGTTAGTGTATTATATGCATGTGGGATTTTAGGTTTAATAACATGTTACAATATGCATTGATGGTGAAATACTAAGTTGAATAATTATGGTTTAAATATGAATTAATTCAGGACATGGAATATATATATATATATATATATATATATATATATATATATATATATATATATATATATATATATATGATGGTTGGAATTGGGATTTATTTTGAGGTTGGATTTTTAAGTGTCATACGAGACGGTTAGGGTGTTATCCTATTTTAATATACGCATATTGGTTATGATTGATTGAACTGATTTAAACTATTGCTGAATAATAATATGATATTAAAATATTGATGGACATTGGAAGCAGGTGATTGATTGTGAAATAGGTATAATATCAAATCATGAGATAGTGATTGAGGACTGAGAAATATAAATTATTTATTGGAGAATGAGATACGTCAATATACATGTTAACGTCTGTGAACACTGAGGTAAAACTGAGAATTTGGATCATGTTTGAAACTACTAAATATAGTGATGAAGATAGTAAGATTGAGGTTTGGTTTGATGATATTGTATGGAGGATAAAAATTGACTAGATGTAACGTACTCCGAGTCAACCTTGGTCAACCCTCTAGCGTCGTGTCCCTGTGAGTTGTAGTTGAGTTTGAACATATATTTAGACGTGTGTCACATCTTATTTCAGTCTCGTGATAGTTTATTGATTGAGTTTGTATCTCGTCTCTAGGTACTACAGGACCTGCGGACTTGGACGCTGTACCGGATCTCCATCATCAACAGCCGAATGCAGGCAAGTGTACCTTGCTACCCTGTATTTCAGTTATCAGATATTTATTGATTTATTATATACATTGTGCGCATGTTTGATTAGAATCATTACTTCACATCCGGATCATAGTCGGGTGCAGACGTTCGTCGGTAACATCTAGTAACGAATGATAGATGATTCACAATGCCTTGATGTACGTACCTGCGTATATCATAACCCTAGGACACATTCAGACACTGTCATTATGCCAGATTTCCTGTATCCTGATACTGACATCATGACCGGAACCTGGGATGACCTAAGGGTCGCATTTATTGATAGTTACTCCAGTATAACGAGACTGCTAGATAGAGGTTCAGGTTCAGCGTACCATCGTTGATCGCTTGGGATGGGGAAGACAGTTACTAGACGTTTGGACTCATCTGCACGCGCTTTATATATGTATATGTCCTGTTGATGTAGTGTTCCTGTATCCGGAGTAGTAGTATCACCCGTGTGACTCTGTGCTCGGAGCTACGGTACGTCCCGTGTGTCTCTGTGTTCAGAGCTACAGTTTTATTTTGGACAACCCACGCGTCGAACATTGTCTTCAAACTGTGTCTCACTTAGGTGGTTATGCTAGATTACACCGTATTTGTACTTGTATTTTATGTTGTACTTTGGTATGATATATTTTTATACTTTGTTACGTCCCTCTGAGGACCTGGTCCCCTGCCAGTTTTACAGCATAGACGATTACGGAGCATTTTGAGTTGCCGATGGAGTTGCTTGTCTTGCGGGCATTGGTACCAGGTACTCATATCATTTCTGCCGGCATTATGGTTACTTTATTCATATTGATTATTCATCCGCTGCTGTAGCCTAGTTTTTGTAGACTTATTTTTTCTCGAGTTTATTCGAGTTTTGTGTGTTATTGGGCGGCCGACTTTAGCACATGCAGCTCTTTCTTGTATATTTCTGTTCATTGTAGATTGAGACTTAGATGTTTATATTTACTGGATTATTTAGTTAGTGACCCTTATTATACAGTTTATACGTATTTGAGTCAGACCAGAATCTGGTCAAATATGTAGCTGGCATGTTGCGTATTCCTAGTCCTATGTATCTTGGGACGGGCGTGACAATTCTTCTTGTTCAAGATTCTTTGATTCTGTCGTGCTTCGAACATGTTTCGCAAACCGTGTCATCTCTTCTGACCTATTATGTTTCGTTATTCTTTGATTGAGAGGACGCAATCCTCTTAAGGAGGGTAGATTGTAAACACCTGAATTTTTCTAAAATTAAAAAAAAAAATTTGGGAATTTTTTTTAATTTTTAAATAATTAAATTAAATATAATCTGGTATTAAATATTTTTTTGATTTTAAATAAATTTTAAAATATTATGAAAATAATATTTTTGGGTGTAAAATAATTAATTAGATTTACTAAAAAAATTCTGGAATTTATTGGACCCCAGAACTATTTTTAAAGACCCAAAAACCAAGTTTTTAAATAAACCAACCTGAACCAAACCAAACCAACTGGTTTAATTCTGAATTAAACCAAACCAACCCAACCCTGACACAAACCAAACCTAGCGGGTCGGGTCGGATCCGAAACTCGAACCCCGACCCGAACCCGCAACCCGAAACCCGAAATCCTTTTTTCCCCAACCCGCAGCCCCGCGACCGTTTTCCCGCGCCGCCTCGCCTCCTCAACGGCCGCAGCCACCCCGCGACTCTCCACATCCTCCGTGGATAACCCCGCCAAATACGCCTCCGCCATCTCCTCCTCTCCCCGTCGCCAACGGCCGCCCTTCGCCCTCTCTCTCCTCCTATATAAACCCGAACTCAGTCGCACCCAGCTACTCCGGCGACGACCTTCGACCCGACTCCCCCGGCCACCCGAGCCTCTGGCCAACTCTGAACTCACCACCGGAGAGCACGGACCCCAGCAGCAGCAACTGTGGCAACCGTCACTGCCGTGCCTCACCGCGTTGCGTTCTTTCGCGATATTATACAGCCTCAAGGTACCTATCTTCACTCTCGTGTAACTCCCTATGTATTAACCTATTTTCTATTCTGTCGAATCCTGTACGAAACTTGCATGACCCTCTCGAATCTAGTGTAATTCGTTCGGGGTATCGCGTTCTGTGTCGGTCGTAAACTGCGACAAAAAATAGGAAAAACTTCCCAATTTCTGAAATTTCAGAATTCGTCCCGAACTCTCCAGTTCGCGACCGTTTTACGACCAACCTATTAATTATTTTTAAAATCCACCTACACAATTATTTAGACCATATAACCAAATTTTAAACCCTATTTTTAGTAAAATTTATCGTGCTGTAATTTATATTTAATTTGAGGGTAAAAATGACCAAAATATTGATCATTTAAATACCCTAATTTTCTCGAAACTGGATAGGCTCCGCAAAATGAGGTGACTTGGTCGTATGTGAACTTCATCGAAAGGTGTGCGCCATTAATACGAACGTGTGAAAATTTATAAAAGTTGATTTGGATGTGCGTGCACACCGAAATTAATGCGTATCCGTCGACAACATCCCGTATCGGCCATATTCTGAAACTCATTGTAATTTTGTGTATGCTCGTCGTTTGAAACAAAACTTGCGTCATCGGACTCGTAGCAATACGCTGGTCCTGTGACCCAAGTTTGGTTCGATTCTGAGAACGTTGACAAAATTTTGTATCGTGGACCCCACGACTCCACTTGACAAGCGATTTTGTGGTCGGCTCATCGGAATCCAGTTCTGGACATTCCATTACGTTCGTATCGTTGTTCTAGACTTGTAGACACTAAATTTGACAAATTTGGAGAATATTATCTCGGGCACATTTTTTGGTGCGTTGCGGGCCACAAGTGGACCCCGCTTTGACCAGAAAATGTCACTTTTGTTCCTGTATCCAAATTGGACTTATGGACAAGCAATTCTAGATATTTGATATCTTCTGAGCATGATGGTAACGTTTATTTTAGCAACCGTAGGAGCACCTGCAGATCCCGCTGATACCAGAGTAGCAATTGGAGTCCGAATCCCAAGCAAGTGTACCTTGCCAATCTTGCAGTTCTTGTTACATAACATTCTTTTAATATATTTATATGTTGTATCTGTTCAGTCTAGGACCTTGCGATATTGCTTAGCGTCTGAATAATATTCGGGTGCCAACGCCGTACGTAGAGTTGTGTAACGTCACTAGATATAGATATTGCAACCCTATATTTTTTCGTGCTTGCATTATCAAGTACGTCATACCACAGGACACCTGAAATATTCATGAGACAGAATCTTCCTGAGATATTCACGATGATTCTGTATAGGATACATGTTTCGTGACATATACGTTATTCATATTCTTAGCTTTCATTATGACTCGTTGCATCAGTTAGAGGTCATGATCTTGCGTGACATGGACATGAGACATCGTGGACATGAGACATATGATTACATTGGGTGGGGAGAGACACACAGGCTACAGGCTGATTTTATTTATGTATTTATTATTGTGAGGCCGTAGACTCTACATCTGAGCTAGGCACATTACGTGATATTACTGCTACCGGCTCTCCGACACCGAGCTTGTAGTAGTATCAGCCTGAGTCTAGGGTTGCTCTCATCTTGCATATCACTTAGCTGGTTTTATAGTTTACCCTATTGATTCATTTATTATTGTACTGCATTTATTATGGCTTGAGTTATCCTTGTACCTTGCTATATCCCCTGAGGACCTGGAATCCGGATTATGTCCCCACGTTTAGTAGAGGATTTCTACCCCGAGGTATACGGGACAGGAGCAAACATTAGAGCAGTACTAGTACCCGAGGACGAGGTGATTGCTGAGAATTTTTTTTGAGTATCTACTTTATCTATACTCAGTCTTTGATATTTTTATACTCTTTATGTCACGCCCCAGTCCCAAAAATATATGGAACCAGGCCACGTGGCAATAGCCAGCTGACACATCTCCGAGGATATCCCAATTTAATGGATCCACGAAGAGTGCTACGCTGTCCTATGATACTAACATGTCCAATATCAGTCAATAACAGGTAAACTAATCTCATCCACAATATAAAGAGCAAGAAACACTAAATAAAATGCTGGTTAATAAATACCAGTCTCAAGGTATCATAGTACAACCTGTAATGTCTGGTGGGAACAAACCCACTACTATGACGAAATAAAGTACTGAAATGAGATATAAAAGAAATGGCTATGGCATCAGCTGAGAGGATAATGATGCCCTCCATCTAGGCTAAAGGCCTACCAACTGGTCACGGAAACTCTGACGGCTGCACCTCCAACTCCTCGGCTGAAGCGAATCTCGTCTCCTGTCCTGGGCCGTATACTGTGGGGTAGTAAGCCTCGTCTAAATCTGGAAAGGTACCAGGTCCTCAGAGGGACGTAACAAGATACAAGAAAACAACATGCTATATATGAATACTGAATAAAATAAATACAATAAGGGTGTGCTAGCCATCTAAGTGAATGCAATGTGAGGTCAACTCTGATGCGTATGAGTAGGCGTAGGCATAGCGTCCATACTCCGAAAAAATGGCATCTGTATAGTTTATCGTCCATATCGCTCCGAAGAACGTGGCATCAGTATAAAGGGAAATTCATTGGACCCGGGTTCCTCCGAACTACGGCTCCAATGTGTGTATCCCATACGCCTCCTAGTTGTCCTCCCCGCCCAATGTAGATACGCAAGTCGACTACTCGACGTACATACCATGAATCTATATGCCAAGTCACTAAATTATATCCTGACTACATGCTAGCCGTGATGTAGGATGTACGCAACGATAGCTAGTCGAGTGCGTAAGCCCGCATCCCAATATGAATGTATCTCAGTGTGCGTGTAAGGTGTCAGGTCTCAAACAATCACAGAGTATCGTCCAATGGGTTGAGTCTGCTAAGATCTAAGTCCATCTATACTAATCATCGACATAACCGTCGAATGCAACCGAGACAACTCGGACGCGCACAGTTGTACCAACAACAAGAATACAATACGACATATGCATATTTAATTTAGACAGTAAATATAGCAAGGTATCTTGCCTGTATCCGGGAGCTGTGAATGCCAAAAGCTGGTTCCTGCAATGTCTCCTGGCTGATCCAAAGGTCCTAAACAAAAATATAATATAACAGATCTAACATCAGACACTAACATACATAAGAAATTATGGCGTTGCTCCTAGATATTGTTACAGGTTTACTGCTGACCGATTACAGCATCACAGGTGCACGTAGCTAGGGTGTGCCCATGTTCTGTCTTTGGTCAACGTTTCTCTTGTGACAATATCTATCGGTTTATGGTTGAAAACTATTTCTACTCTGTATGGAAACATGTCCTTGATTTCCATATTCAACCATACTTGGCGATGTCTAAGTTTTATTGTTGAATTTCAGGTTTCTAACAATAGATCTTATGATTAAGAAATAGTTAGTTATTAACCAATTCTAATTCTTTTCTATCAACATGCCATCACATACCTAGTTAGGGTTAACTGATTTTGTGTCCAATATTACCAGTCTTGACACGACGACACAATGATCTTATATGGATACAATACAAGGAGGGTGAGTCGGGTGTTTACCTAGTTTGACAGGACGAGAGTCTTCTCGCTGACGGATCGTTCTCCGGCTAGTGGTGGCTTCGGCGTCAGTCGGCGGCAGATCGCAACGGCAGCGGCAGCGGCGACTTGGACAGCGGCGGGGTGACGGAAGGGGGTGCGGAAACTCGGAACAGCGGCTAAGGGACTCGGGGCAGCGGCTGATGGGGAACTCGGGGGCAGCGGATGACGGGTCGGGAAGCAGCGGCTGATGGGGAACTCGGGGGCAGCGGATGATGTGGTGTGGCCGGAAGTATGGGAGGGGTCGGCTAGGGTTTGGAGAGGGTGGTATAGATTTTTCTAGGGTTTCAAGAAGGAACTTCATATATATATACATATGGAGAATTTGTGGGCTGATCTTGGCTTGGGCTTGTCTGGTCTCCTTGAGATGGGCTGGTCCAAAGGGAATGAGTATTGGTGGGCTACACAAGGGTTGCTTGAGGTGAACTTAGTCTTAATTATAATTAACTAACAAGTTAACTAGATAATTCATTGTGTATTTAAAACATTTGAAACTATTTTATGAGTGGTACACCGGTGTCGTGGCATACCGCATTGAGGTAGACTGATACCTAAATTTTGGGTTTGGGTTGGGGTTCTACTCAGTAAGGTAATTGATTAAATTCATATTTTTAGACGAGGGGGTTTACAATCTACCCTCCTTAGAGCATTTCGTCCTCGAAATTAAAACATACGTAAGGTAAGAGCTAATGACTGAAAAGGAAATTCTAACGCGTACCTAGTCCTTCGAAGAGATGGGGATAACGTTGACGAATATCTTCCTCGCGTTCCCAAGTCGACTCGCCTGGTGCATGGTACCTCCATGCGACACGAACTAGGGGAATGGTCTGCCCTCGTAATACCTTCTCACTTCTGTCTAGAATCTCCACAGGCTCCTCTTGGTATGATACTCGGCCCGACTGTGATCTCGGAATGGTCAAGCACGTGACTAGGATCCGATATGTACCTCCTTAATTGAGATACATGGAAGACGTCGTGGACTCCTTCCAAGGTCTGCGGTAATGCTAATCTGTAAGCAACCTCTCCGACGCGTTCTAAGATATCGAATGGTCCGATGTACCTCGGACTCAGCTTCCCTCTGCCTCCGAATCTAATAGTCCCTCGAGTAGGTGAGATTCGTAAGAATACGTGATCTCCTACCTGAAACTCTAAGGGTCGACGATGTGCATTCGCCCAATGCTTCTGTCGGTCTTGTGCTGCTCGAAGGTGTCCTTGGATCTTCTTTACCTTCTCTACCGTCCGAACAACCATCTCTGGTTCGAGAATCTGTCGCTCGCCTATATCACTCCAGCATACTGGAGAACGACACTTCCTGCCATACAACGCTTCATAGGGAGCCATCTGAATGCTCGCTTGATAGCTGTTGTTGTAGGAAAACTCGACAAAATGTAGGTGGTCCTCCCATGATCCTCCGAAGTCAAGCATGCACGCTCTCAGCATGTCTTCTAACATCTGAATGGTGCGCTCCGACTGGCCATCTGTTTGGGGGTGATATGCTGTGCTAAACTTTAGGCGAGTACCAAGGCTCTCCTGTATACTCCGCCAAAAGTAAGACGTAAATCTCGTATCCCTGTCAGACACAATGCTAACTGGCACTCCATGTAGGCGCACAATCTCCCTCATGTACATGTCTGCTAAAGCCTCCGTCGATTGTCCCACTCTAAAGGGTAAAAAGTGTGCGGACTTGGTGAGTCTATCCACGATTACCCATACTGCATTTCGCCCACTAGGACTCCTCGGGAAGCCTGTAACAAAGTCCATAGTGATATGCTCCCATTTCCACTCCGGTATAGGAAGCGGTTGAAGCAATCCTGCAGATCTCTGGTGCTCGGCCTTGACTTGCTGACACACCAGGCACTTGGCCACAAAACGTGCTATCTCTCTCTTCATTCCGTGCCACCAGTAGTACTGTCTTAGATCTCTGTACATCTTCGTGCCTCCTGGATGAATGGAATAGGTGGAACTGTGTGCCTCTGACATCAATTCTTGCCGAAGTTCTCCATTTGGAACATAGAGACGATCTCCGCATCTCAGTGTTCCGTCTTCATGCATCCGTAGTCCTGTCTGTAATCCAGCCTCTGTCCTCTGTCTGAGCCTCTGAAATCTGGCATCTGTCGGCAAGGCAGCCTTGATTCTCTCCACTAGTGTCGATTGCAATTGGAAACTCGACAACTGTCCGTCTACTCCGGGTATGACAACCTCTATACCCATCTGCTCTAGATCTCTCAACAGATGTTGTTGGGTAGTCAAGAAGAATGCCATAGGTCTTCTGCTCAATGCATCTGCTACTACGTTGGCCTTTCCCGGGTGGTACTGTAGCTCAATTTCGAAGTCTGTCATCACCTCGAGCCAACGTCTCTGCCTCTGATTAAGATCCTTCTGAGTGTAGACATATTTCAGGCTCTTATGATCCGTAAATATCTCCACTCTTTCTCCATATAGGTAATGCCTCCAAAGCTTTAAAGCAAAGATCACCGCGGCAAGCTCCAAGTCATGGGTGGGATAGTTCTTCTCATGTGTCCTCAACTGCCTAGAAGCATAAGCTACAACCTTTCCATGCTGCATCAAGACGCATCCTAATCCTTTCCCGGATGCATCGCTGTAGATTACAAATCCTCCGGGTCCAGAAGGTATGGTCAAGATAGGTGCTGTAGTCAAGCGTTTCTTCAGCTCATCGAACGCCTTCTGACACTCCTCTGTCCAAGTGAACTCTTGCTCCTTACGGGTCAAGCGGGTCATTGGCTCTGCAATCTTTGCGAAGTTCTCTACGAACCTCCGGTAATATCCGGCAAGTCCTAGGAAACTCCTCACCTCTGAGACATTGGTAGGGGTTGGCCATGTCTCTACAGATGAAATCTTCGCCGGATCTACTGAGATACCGTTTCCTGAGATGACGTGTCCAAGGAAAGCGACACGATCTAGGAGAAACTCACACTTGCTCAGCTTGGCATAAAGTCTCTCTTTCCTCAGTGTCTCTAACACTAGTCTCAAGTGCTCTTCGTGCTCCTCGTGGCTCTTCGAATACACCAAAATGTCGTCGATGAAAACTACCACGAACCGGTCTAAGTATTGGTGGAATACTCTGTTCATCAAGTTCATAAATACAGCTGGCGCATTCGTCAGTCCAAAAGGCATCACTAAGAACTCGTAGTGACCATAACGAGTCCTGAATGCTGTCTTTTGAATGTCTTCTCTTCGCACATTCACTTGATGATAACCCGATCTTAAGTCGATCTTTGTGAACACTACTGCTCCTGTCAACTGGTCGAATAAATCGTCAATCCGCGGCAGAGGGTACTTGTTCTTGATAGTCAAAGCATTAAGGGCTCTATAATCAATACACATACGTACTGTTCCATCCTTCTTAGGCACAAACAATACTGGTGCTCCCCATGGTGATGCACTAGGACGGATAAATCCCTTGCTCTGAAACTCCTCCAATTATAGCTTCAACTCGTCTAACTCCTTCTTCGCCAATCGGTACACATTAGAAGATACCGGTGCTGCTCCTGGTACTAGCTCAATGGTGAACTCCACGTCTCTATCTGGGGGTAAGCCTGGCAATTCGTCGGGGAAAACATCCTCGAATTCTGCAACTATAGGTGGGGGCGCAATCTCCATAGCCATCCAAGTTCCAGCTGTCTGTCCTACTCCTTGTTCGACGGTCCCTCGCATGTACTCGAACTCCGGTTGATCTGGTGGTCTAAAAGTGACGCTACCCTTCCGGCAGTTCAGTATGGCGTTATACTGGCTTAACCAATCCATACCTAACACAACATCAAAGTACGGCATAGGCAATACCAAGAATCGCGCTCTCATCTCTCTACCACATACGACTACCGAGCACGTTCTAATAGTGCTGGTAACCGGCACGATACCTCCTCCGGTAAGAATCTTCCAACTCCTAGGTAAGGGGGAAGTCGCTACTCTATGCATTGCTACAAATCTACTAGATATAAATGACAATGTAGCACCAGAATCAAACAATGTTGTCGCAGGTAGAGATGCGACTAAAATGGTACCTGTGATTGCCTCTCCTTCTGTTTCCTCTTCGGTGGTTGCTAAGGCAAAGGCCTGTCCCTGTCTCTGTCCTCCTGCCTGCTATCGGGCACGATCAAACTGTGCCTGCTGTGGGGGCAAGGGTGGTCCCCTCTGGAATCCTCCGGGTGCTGGTGGACGCTGGCCTCCTGGTGGGGGTAGTATCCTCGGGGCTGGTGCTGCTGGTCTCTGTCCGGCCTGTGGGGCTGTCTCCCTGCGCTGTGGGCAGTCTCTGGCAAGGTGCTGGCTGGCTCCACAAATCATGCATGTCCCAAGTCTCTTTCGGCAGTCCTTCTCGAAGTGACCTCTCTTACCACAGAAGTGGCAAGTCGGGAGTTCCTGGTGTGGATATGGTGATGCTCTCTGCTGTGTCTGCGCTCCAGGACGACGGATGGGTCCTCCTGCTCCGGGCTGGACTCTAGCTGGCGTGGTCGTGCTGGAACGTCTAGATCTTCTGACAATGGCCTCCTGGATCCTTGCCTCTGCTAGGACCTCCTCATAAGAAACCCTTGCCTGTGCGGTGGTATATCTCTGTAGCTCGAAATTGAGACCGTGGTGGAATCTCTGAGCCTTCTCTAGATCATTGGGTATCAGGACGGCTCCAAATCTGCTAAGGCGGCTAAACTCTGCGTCATATGCGTCAACAGTCATATTCCCCTGTTCTAGATGTAGGAACTGGGAGTATAGGGCATTTCTGACTGTTGCTGGAAAATACTTCGCATTGAAGTACTCTAAGAACTGTTCCCAAGTCTGGTTCTTACCTACACTGCGCTCAATGGAATCCCACCAGTGATGGGCGTTGCCTTTTAGTTGGGCCCTTACTGCGGTCATCCAAAGGTCTGGTTGCAGTTGTGAGGCCTCTAATAGCATCTCCGTGTTGGCGATCCAATCGGAGATCTGTTCTGCAGTCTCATTGCCTGAGAAGGTATCTGGTCCCATCTGTCGGAACCATCTAACAGTGCCACCTGTCGGGGCTGGTGGAGGTGCTGGTGCTGGTGCTGGTGTCGTGACAGGTGTCCTCTCTAGTACTGCCATCAGACTCTGTCGTAATGTCTCTGTCTGCTGCCACTGTGCTTGTATCATTGCCTGGAAGAACTGAAGCATCTGTGGCTGGCCATCTAGCTGCGGCATCTGGGGCGGATAAGGTGGAGGCGGGGGTAGTGGAATCTCTGGTTGTGCAGTAGGCGTCTCCTCAGATGTCGGCCTCTCAGTCTGCGGCATCGGTGTAGCTCCTGAAGTCTGGCCCTCATAATGTTGCGTGGGGATGGTCTGGGAAGTCTGTCCCTCAGGTGGTGGTGTAGGATCGCCCTGTGGTGTCTCGTGCCAATGTATCAGTGGTGTCTGCAGCGGGTGTTGCCCTTGGGGTACCTCATCTCCTTGAGTGGTGTTATCCGGCACCGCGGCACGGGGTGCTCCTCGTCCACTGCGCAAATTTATCTTGCTGCAAGGGATAGAGCTTCATTAAAAGAGTACGAGAACAAACAAACAGGATGCATATATTTAGAAGCAGTATGAAGGAAGTTCAAAGGCGAATCAAAGTGGATGAGACCTAATAATTTCTATCCTATTGCAGGCTCGCTGGGCATGTTACCATACCACAAGCGAAAAAGTCGACCTGCATGGGCCACCACTAAAACCATGTCACGCCCCAGTCCCAAAAATATATGGAACCAGGCCACGTGGCAATAGCCAGCTGATACGTCTCCGAGGATATCCCAATTTAATGGATCCACGAAGAGTGCTACGCTGTCCTATGATACTAACATGTCCAATATCAGTCAATAACAGGTAAACTAATCTCATCCACAATATAAAGAGCAAGAAACACTAAATAAAATGCTGGTTAATAAATACCAGTCTCAAGGTATCATAATACAACCTGTAATGTCTGGTGGGAACAAACCCACTACTATGACGAAATAAAGTACTGAAATGAGATATAAAAGAAATGGCTATGGCATCAGCTGAGAGGATAATAATGCCCTCCATCTAGGCTAAAGGCCTACCAACTGGTCACGGAAACTCTGACGGCTGCACCTCCAACTCCTCGGCTGAAGCGAATCTCGTCTCCTGTCCTGGGCCATATACTGTGGGGTAGTAAGCCTCGTCTAAATCTGGAAAGGTACCAGGTCCTCAGAGGGACGTAACAAGATACAAGAAAACAACATGCTATATATGAATACTGAATAAAATAAATACAATAAGGGTGTGCTAGCCATCTAAGTGAATGCAATGTGAGGTCAACTCTGATGCGTATGAGTAGGCGTAGGCATAGCGTCCATACTCCGAAGAAAATGGCATCTGTATAGTATATCGTCCATATCGCTCCGAAGAACGTGGCATCAGTATAAAGGGAAATTCATTGGACCCGGGTTCCTCCGAACTACGGCTCCAATGTGTGTATCCCATACGCCTCCTAGTTGTCCTCCCCGCCCAATGTAGATACGCAAGTCGACTACTCGACGTACATACCATGAATCTATATGCCAAGTCACTAAATTATATCCTGACTACATGCTAGCCGTGATGTAGGATGTACGCAACGATAGCTAGTCGAGTGCGCAAGCCCGCATCCCAATATGAATGTATCTCAGTGTGCGTGTAAGGTGTCAGGTCTCAGACAATCACAGAGTATCGTCCAATGGGTTGAGTCTGCTAAGATCTAAGTCCATCTATACTAATCATCGACATAACCGTCGAATGCAACCGAGACAACTCGGACGCGCACAGTTGTACCAACAACAAGAATACAATACGACATATGCATATTTAATTTAGACAGTAAATATAGCAAGGTATCTTGCCTGTATCCGGGAGCTGTGAATGCCAAAAGCTGGTTCCTGCAATGTCTCCTGGCTGATCCAAAGGTCCTAAACAAAAATATAATATAACAGATCTAACATCAGACACTAACATACATAAGAAATTATGGCGTTGCTCCTAGATATTGTTACAGGTTTACTGATGACCGATTACAGCATCACAGGTGCACGTAGCTAGGGTGTGCCCATGTTCTGTCTTTGGTCAACGTTTCTCTTGTGACAATATCTATCGGTTTATGGTTGAAAACTATTTCTACTCTGTATGGAAACATGTCCTTGGTTTCCATATTCAACCATACTTGGCGATGTCTAAGTTTTATTGTTGAATTTCAGGTTTCTAACAATAGATCTTATGATTAAGAAATAGTTAGTTATTAACCAATTCTAATTCTTTTCTATCAACATGCCATCACATACCTAGTTAGGGTTAACTGATTTCGTGTCCAATATTACCAGTCTTGACACGACGACACAATGATCTTATATGGATACAATACAAGGAGGGTGAGTCGGGTGTTTACCTAGTTTGACAGGACGAGAGTCTTCTCGCTGACGGATCGTTCTCCGGCTAGTGGTGGCTTCGGCGTCAGTCGGCGGCAGATCGTAACGGCAGCGACAGCGGCGACTTGGACAGCGGCGGGGTGACGGAAGGGGGTGCGGAAACTCGGAACAGCGGCTAAGGGACTCAGGGCAGCGGCTGATGGGGAACTCGGGGGCAGCGGATGACGGGTCGGGAAGCAGCGGCTGATGGGGAACTCGGGGGCAGCGGATGATGTGGTGTGGCCGGAAGTATGGGAGGGGTCGGCTAGGGTTTGGAGAGGGTGGTGTAGATTTTTCTAGGGTTTCAAGAAGGAACTTCATATATATATACATATGGAGAATTTGTGGGCTGATCTTGGCTTGGGCTTGTCTGGTCTCCTTGAGATGGGCTGGTCCAAAGGGAATGAGTATTGGTGGGCTACACAAGGGTTGCTTGAGGTGAACTTAGTCTTAATTATAATTAACTAACAAGTTAACTAGATAATTCATTGTGTATTTAAAACATTTGAAACTATTTTATGAGTGGTACACCGGTGTCGTGGCATACCGCATTGAGGTAGACTGATACCTAAATTTTGGGTTTGGGTTGGGGTTCTACTCAGTAAGGTAATTGATTAAATTCATATTTTTAGACGAGGGGGTTTACACTTTATTTCTTGACTATTGACTGTTGTATCAGACTTATTATCGGGTTGTTCTTTGAGATATATTTTATTGAGACTTGTTGTTGATTTATAATTCTTATTGAATGTATTTACTTCTGTGGATGAGATTAGTAGCATTGCCCATATTGTTGTTTTACAGCTTAAGTACACCTTGATGGATCCATTAAATTGGGTTTGCCCATCGGTGTGTGCTGCTAGCCATTGTCACGTGTCTAGTCCCGCGGTATTTTAGGACTAGGACGTGACAAACCCCGCATATCAGCTTGGACCTATTAAGAGTTTTAAAACTCATCCTAACCATATCACTCAAGAACACTGTCACCATAGGTATGGAAAAATATTGTACGCATGTACATCCATTTGGGTATTATAGAATAAGATTTTAATCTCGGGTTTGTGTTCCATAAAAGTCACCTAAGTCCAGCTTGTTCCTACCCATTGAACCGGCTTCTTGGGATCTCCAGTCAAACTCAGTTGGGTTGCCACTACTGGTGACTTTAGTTATGGGCTTAACCCCATCCCCCTCGATGATTCTAGGATCAAAGTCCTAGACAAACCCTTCGTCAAGTGGTCTGCAAGGTTCTTTTCTGACTTTATATAGGCAAGAACCACATATTTGTCCAATAGGCTCTTTATAGACTTAAAGCGCAATTGCAGGTGCCTGTTCATCTTAGCATTCATAGAATCATGCTTTAGTAGTTCCATAACAGATTTATTATTACAGTTTATAGAAATTGTAGGAACAAGACTAATAGAAACAGGTATATGCATAATAAGGTTTCTTAGACATTCGACTTTTATGCATGTAGTGTCCAAGGCTATCATTTTGGAGTCCATTGTACTCCTAGCTACGATAGTTTATTTGCATGATCCCAAGGAGATTGCAGCTCCTCCTAGAATAAAAATATATCTAGTAGTGGATTTTACATCATGTGGGTCAGTTACCCAGTTTGTATCTGAATAACCTTCTATGATATCAGGGTGTCTAATATAGTGCAACATATAATCTAGAGTACCCCTAAGATATCTAAATACTCTTTCTAATGTTGTCCAATATAACTGATTTGCGTTACTAGTATATCTACTTAGTCTCCCAATAGCAAATGCAATATCAGGTCTGGTCCTGTTTGATATATACATAAGAGAACCTATCATCTGAGAATATCTGTGTTGTTCCATAGGAGAACCCTCATTCTTCTTGAGAACAACACTGCTGTCATAAGGAGTAAGTGCAGATTTCTTATCAAAATACTCAAATTTTCTTAGCATTTTTCGATAGAGATGCTAAGGATAGAGTATAGACCTCCTTGAATTTGGACAGTTGCATGCCTAGAATCAATTTGGCTTCACCTAGATCTTTCATATCAAACTGGCTGGATAAATAATCATTGGTATTAGTAATCAATTTTAGTGATGATCCAACTATAAGGATGTCATCTACATACAAACATAAGATGACACAACTTTCATCTAAAGTTTTGGAGTATATACATTTGTCATAATCATTTGGCACGAAACCATATTCCGAGATGACTATGTCAAATTTGTTGTGCCATTGCTTGGGAGCTTGCTTTAGGCCATAAAGAGATTTAACTAATCTGCAAACTTCATATTCTTGACCTATAGTAATAAAACCTTCAGGTTGCTCCATGTAGATTTCTTCATCTAGGTCCCCATTTAGAAATAATGTTTTTACATCCATTTATTGGATTAACATATTATAAATAGATGCTAAGGCTAGAAGGGTTCCAATAGTGGTGATCCTAGCTACAGGAGAGTATGTATCAAAATAATCTAGTCTTTTTTTCTAGTTAAAACCTTTGGCTTGAATATGCCTAAGATATTCTTGGAATTCATGTATTTGGTCATTCATAGGTTTATTATCTACCATAAAGTATCTGTTGAATGAGGAGGAATTGAATCTTTCGATTCCAGCATCATTACAACTATATTCATCTTCCAAAGCTTCCCAAAGTTCTTTAGCACTCTTATATTCAAAGAATATGTCATATAATGATTCAGACAAAGCCTTATAATTCTATGGAAGCAGTGATAGTCTATTTCCTTAGGTGTTTTGGGTTTAGAGGATCTGGTGGATTTGGACATTCCTACGTCAGACTCGATGTCATCAGAATCATTTGTGATGGATGTGGAACCATCAATGGCTGAGATCAGCCCTAAAGTTGTGAGCCAAAACTTTATTTGACTCTGCCATCTCTTAAAGTAGGTCTCGTTGAACTTAGCAGGTTTAGCAGTGAAAGTCTCATCCTTGCCCGTCATGATTGCTATTGAGAAAAAACTAAAATTGAAAGATATGTATTTACTCAATAACAATGTCCAATGATTTAGGAAATAGTTCAAGTGATTTTGCTAATCAATCTTAAAATCTTTAGTCTATCAAGTGTAGATTAACTTGGGTTAGCTGTAGGGGCCGGTTTTCAGCTAATGGTGGTCCGAAGACACTTAAATACCGTGTCGCTTAGGGCTAATTACACCCGGTTGACAGAAGGACCCTTTCGGATTATTCCCAAATTTATTTCTACATTTTGAATTAAGACTCAAAGGAATTTGCAGTTTCACTTTAACTATTTATTTACTTCTAGAAAATAATTTCTATTATTCTAAGATGCAGTAGAAATATGCTCAAACACTATTTTCACAAGACAAGGTATTTAAACAACTTGATATGTAAGAAATTGTTTAATTATAATTGAATTTAAAAAAAATAGAAGTTGTTTCAGAATCTTATTCAAATAAAAAACTACTAAAGTTATTTAATTATTTGCTAGTCTCAAAATTGCTATAGTGTCTTTAAACAACTATGAACAATATAGTTGCAAACAACCAGATTAAGCAACCAAGCTACAGCAGAAATAATATTTTTTTGCTAGAAATAATTTTATTGCAAACAACCAAAATAAGCAACTACGAACTTGTTATTCTATTGCTACAGTAGAAAAAAAAATTTGCTATAAATAATTTTATTGCAAACCACCAGAATAAGCAACTATGAACTTGTTATTCTATTGCTACAGTAGAAATAATTTTATTGCTACAGTACAAATAATGTTATTGGTAGAAATAATTTTATTGCAGATAACCAAATTAAACAACTATGAACTTGTTATTTTACGATTAACAATTATTTTACTTAACAGAAAATTGGGTTCAACTCTTATATTGTTGTTAATATTTATAATATATATATATTTTGTTTCAGAGATTGATAAGAGAACAAAGAAAGTAAAAAATTGTTACCGGTCTATGGAAAAGTCGTGCACGAAGCACTGCCCTAAGAGTTGATCCGATGTCTATGTGCAGACGTTTCTCGGAAGCTGCTAGTGGTAAAATCCTCTGACTACCGGGTTCTCTTCGTTGCACACAACTCGGAGAGAGAGACCGAACTTAGCTCTGCCCAGAGCAAGGATTTAGAGAACAAAATGTTGTTTGAGAGAGAGAGAGAGAGAGAGAGAGAGGTTTCACGTAAGAGGATTTTTTGTAAAAAATAAAGGAGGAGGAGACAACAATATATAGGCAGTCCCAAGACACAACAATTGGACAGGACAGTAAATGGCTCATAAATAGACCATTAAGGAGCAATTACAGAAGGAAAGAAACGTGAAAAAAACTGTCAAATGAGCTGTTGCAGAAGCTATCACTAAGTTCAATGAACCTGGACATAGAGCCTCAATGTTCAAAATTTGAATGAGAGAGAGAAAGAGAGGTTTCACGTAAGAGAATTTTTTGTAAAAAATAAAGAAGGAAGAGACAACAATATATAGGCAGTTCCAAGACACAACCATTGGACATGACAGTAAATGGCTCATAAACATACCATTATGGAGCAATTACAGAAGGAAAGAAACGTGAAGAAAAATTGTCAAATGAGCTATTGCATAAGCTGTCACTAGGTTCAATGAACCTGGACATAGAGGCTCAATGTTCAAAATTTGAATGAGTCAAATGGTTCAAAAATTAAAAAGGAACAAAAAGATTTTTGAATCCCAGTTCGAACCCGAAAAGAAAATTGGATAGGCATTCGGCGCCCGCATGTATGGGCACCCGCACCCACACTGGGCCAGGCGACGACGCATGCATGTGGCCCAAGTAGTCCCCACACAACATCTTTAAGAGAGCAATGAAGAAGAACTAATATATACATACAAGGGAGGAGTGGTCCAACCGATATGGAACTAAAGAAAAAAAAAATTTGAACTTTTGCTCAAGCATAGCTGACAGTAAGCTCATCTGGATTAGGCAGATTCATAACCTGCTACGTAGTGGTCTTCAAATCCAGCATACTTTCAGAGAAAGGAACTTTGCAGCCTACAACACAAATCAAAACCAGGTCTTTAACAACGTTTCTCAGCTCCCTACTGCTGCGAAGCAAGCCTATCTTGGTGATGTTATATTATATGTGGAGTAAAACAAAAAATATAATAAAGTTCTCATTTTAGTCGCACATTGAAAATGAGATCTCATCCCCTTGTCCTTATATTACTTCCTCGTCATTCCTCTTTTGTAAGTTACTGTGAGCTAGCTATGTAGACTACACGCATCACCGCCACCATTCAGCTCGGATCAACATCACATCCACTCACATTAGTGGATGTATCGAACGTCGATCCGATTTCTGATCCTACCGTATTAGTGAGAGACTCAAAAGATTTTTTTGCTCTTTTTATTATTATTATTATTTTTATATTCTGACAGTTGAAAATTTATTTTTCAATAGATGAATTATTTCTTGCTCTAATGGCTACTGTTTATCCCATTAAATTTAATTAAAAAATTTGTCTTGGAGGTTGGTTATTTATCTGCAGCTTATTACCATTAAATTTAATTTTATTATCGAATTTGGGTTGAGATCCAAAAGAATTTTTGCTCTTTCTTATTCCTTTATTTTTCTGGCCTTTTTTATTCTAATATTTTGTACATTGGAAATTTATTTCCCAACGGATAAATTATTTATGGCTCTAGCGGCTAATTTATCTGTTGTTTATCACCATTAAATTCAATTAAAATTTTCGTTTTAGGTAAAAAAAAATTCTTTATGTGCATAATCTCTACGTAAAAACTATAAGCCAAAATTCTATCTTTTTCTCTCTCGTAAACAACAACCAAACATTGTTCTCCAAATTATTTTATCTGGACAAAAGTTAAGTTCGTATCGTTTCTCTTGAAGTTTGTGTGCAGTAACGAAAAGTCGATAGCAAGAAAGATTTTACCTCTAGGAGAGATTCGAAAAAAAAAGCATAAATCTGGAATATTTCTCTTAGAACAACGCTTCGTAATATGATTTTTCACGAAGACGGATAACACTAAAATGTTTTTGTTTGCTATTCCATTACATGAAACTTCGGTTGTATTTGATTGAGCTATTTTTTATTGAAAAAAAAAATCATCACAAAAATTTCACTGATTATGTAGTGGTTGATAGCTTATATTTTTCATAAAATTATTTTTCAAAAAATTATAATTTTTCATATATTTTTCAAAATGATAGAAAATGAAATTTATCCATGGAAAATAATATTTTTTTATTAAAAATAATGACAATCAAATATCAAATTAAGTTTTCCATGAAAAAATCTAAAAACTTCTATACAAAAAATTTCATAGAAAAATAATTTAGTAGAATTTAATTATTATTTTTCTTATATTTTTGACATTGCAATCAAACGCACTTCATGATTTATATAAACAGGTGATATCATTTGCCATGGACATTCCAGACTCTAGTCTTTGTTTATCTTTTGTTTTCTTATTTTGCATGGGTTGTAAAAATTTGGAGGAAAGGGATGTTCTTTTTTCTCCCTTCCGTCGTACCAATGCAAATGTGCAATTTGTTGATTTCTGGACAGCGAGCAATACTTAATTTAATCTTATATAGTGGATTACTGGAAACTCCTCCCCCTCGTAGAAACATTAACCAATAGTCAAGAGCACCAAGTTATGACCAGTAAAAAAATAATTTTTATAAAAATACTATAAAACTTACATTGTCCAATTTTTTAAAAATTGCTAGATATTGTCCACTACATAGTATAAAAGTAATTTATTTTTTCTTCTTCTTTTTCATCTTCTTTCCCTTCCTCTCCCAAATTCTAAATATTGTTCTCAATTCATGCATAAATTTATTTTCTAGTAACTAAAATTTGGTTTAGGTTACATTTTGGACGAATTTTCGAAGTTTCAAACTCAATTTAGGGTTTTGAATTTCAAAAATTCTTCTACAGTCGCGACAGAGATGATGATAGACTGTCAAATATTTTGACAGTCCTGTCTATAGTCAAGACTGTCAAATTTTTTGTTAATCCTTCCAATTGGTAGAACTGTCAAAAAAAATTTATAGTCCTAAAGAAAATATGTTGTTAATAAATAGCATATTTTCTTTCGGACTGTCAAATTTTTTGACATTCATATTAATTGGGAGAACTATCAAAAATTTTGACAGTCCTAATTACTTCTTATTTTTTGCTTTGCTTCCTTTAGGCTTTCGTTTGGAAGGAACGATGAAAAAGTGGAATGAAAAAAAAAATAGAATGTATTTTCCATCCATAGAGAAAGGAAATATTATTTTCTTTCTTTGTGTTTGGTAGGAAGGATGGAAAAGAGAAAAGATTACCTTTTTTGTTTGTTATGGAAGAAAATAAAATAAAAAGAAAATTTTTGAGTTATACCCAACATTTTTTTACTACAAGTCAAGGTACACTCCACCGTATTACCATAATACATGACACCCATATTTCTGACGGAAACAGTTAATAACTAACTGTCAACTAAAATTTATGATCAAAATATCCTCACTCTCTTCTCTTCTCTCTCTCCTCCCATCTTTCTCTGACGCCCCCCACTGCCTCCCTCCCCGTCGTGGTGGCGGCCAATGCAGGTCTCATTTCGCAATTAGTGCGATGTCGTGGTAGTACAACGATTTAGTTGTACTGCTGCGAGCCTGCTCTAGGATATAGGATTTAGGATGAGAGTGTACTCAATCACGACTAGGAACAATTACAATCTAATTATTCTAAAATTGCTTTCTTTTGAAATATTACTGTCCTTCTTTGACGATATCGTATCTTGCACCGTATTGACTTCTTTTGATCTGTGTTCAGGATGCTTCCAAAGATACGATCCCATCATACCGTTCCAGCAGTTACCACCGAGAGGTCTGCTACCTCTCGTCCAGCTCGTATTCAGGCAGCTGCTACCGCTCCACTCACCACTCTTGCGGTTGAGGGAGCATCTGCTTCTCTCGGGGATCCTCCTCTACCTGTCGATCCGAGGACTACCCCAGTTGTTCTGGTGGTACCTCCTCCACCACCTCCTGCACCAGTAGATGCCGCGCAGTTGTTTGCGTTCTTCAGGGAGATGATGGACGCGCAGCACCGCCAGGTGGATGTGATGAGACTAGACATTGAGAATGCCCACCAGGTGGCCATGACGACAGTGGACAGAGTGGCATAGATCCAGCCACAGGCAGATCAGGCACAGCATCCGAGGCCAGAAAATATTATTGACTTCCAGAGGATGCAGCCCAAGGAGTTCCGTGGTACAGAGGGGATCCTGTACGCGGATGACTGGATAGAGCAGATTGAGGGAGTTTTTTGGCTGGCACAGATTCCAGACAGCATACAGATAGAGGCAGCGGACAGCCAGATGTTCGACCTTGCTTTGACATGGTATCGTACTAATACGAGGATCGTGGCACCAGGGCTTACTTGGGAGGCTTTCAAGAGGCTTTTTAAGGAGAAATTTTTTCAGATGTGGCGCTCAATACTTTGGAGAGCCAGTTCGAGGCACTCGTCCAGGGGAGCATGCTAGTGGACGAGTACGCAGCGGAGTTCTGCCGTTTGGACAGATTTGTGGAGGGCTTGAGTGAGGCAGCAAAGGCGAGAAAGTTTCATAAGGGCTTGGTCATGGCGGTCAAGTCTTTGACTAGGAGTGACCGCGAGGCGACTTTCGAGCAGATCGTAGGGGACGCTCAGAGAGCAGAGGATGACTTGGAGCTCAAGTCTAAGAGATACAGGGATGATTTAGGTAGTGCGAGTGGTAATGCGGGACCGGCTAAGCGTCCCTATGGGCAGAAGACAACGCAGCAGGGTCAGAATCAAAGGGTGCCCACTTGTGCCTACTGTAGGAAGGCAGGACACACTTGGGACATTTGTAAGAGGAGGCTGAAGGTGTGTTTGTTCTGTGGATCCGCTGCTCACCAGATGCGAGATTGCCCCACTGTACCTCCATTTGGTAGAGCACAGGATTGGAGAGTTGGAGCTAGGACATCTGTGGCACAGCATTATGCCCTGCACCAGCAGAGGGAGATACCCCAGGGGGGCAGGGCTTATGCGTTGATGGTCGAGAAGGCCGATGCTACAGGTGTCGGATTAGCAGGTCTGTCTCTTTATTTTTCTTTTTGTCCTTTTCCATTCCTTGTGGTGTGCTTCATTAGTACATGTTAGACTTTTCTTTGTGCTGTGTTAGATAGTGTAGCGATCCTGATTGAGACTGTGATAACACGACCAGTAGGACCATGATCTTGCATGTTGTTTAGGTAGAATTTCTTGACTGTGTTTGTTGGGGGTTTAACCTAGAAGAAGTGCGATCGACTTTAAATTTCGAGGACAAAATTTTCTAAGGAGGATAGGCTTGTCACTACCCCATTTCCAGAGCAGGGTATTTTTTATTTTAATTTGATAAATTATGTATTGATCATAAATATTTATATTAATATTAATTAGTTGGTTGTATTATTTTTTTATTAGTTATTTTAGGGTTTTGGCTAGTCTGGACCCATGTCAGACCCTAGTGGACCCATGTCAGACCCAACCAACACCCTTGTCATACCTATTTATTGGTTTAGAATAGTTATTTATATTTTAATTAGTTAGTTAGAGTGATTAGGGATTAATTAGAGTGCATTTGGAACCCAAAATCCAAATCCTATTTTAGCATAACTAAAATGGAGGGCATTTTAGTCATTGTGTTAAACCACAAACCCTAACCCTAACCTATTTCCTACATGGCCGGTTCCCCCCTCCCTTTTCTTTTCATTCTTCTTCTTTATTTTCTTCTTCCCACTCCATTTTCTTCCTCCATTCTCTTTCTTCACTTTATTTCTTCACATTTTCCAAATTTCAAGTAAGTTTTCTCAACTTTCTACACTTTTTTCATCAATTTCTTCCTTAGATACAAACCCTAACCCTTTGCTTTCCTCTAACCTAGGTGTGTAGAGCTTAGAATTGGTGTTGGAGTGTCACGCCCCGATCTCCCGCAGGCAAATCGGCCATTCCCGCTAGGCGAGAATCACCCTCGCCAGCGCTCCCGCGGAACGATCGCTTGACCCATCTGGGCATGATGCCGCACGAGCGTCGAAATCAGCATATCGCTTAGACTGGATCGTGCGCACTTTCGAAGTGCACTTCTAGCGTGAACACGTCAACCAGATCAGTGATAGCGAAGTCTTAGCACTCGAGTTTCACCTTTCCTTAAGTCTTGGATGGTGCACTAGTTCAAGGCCTCCCTCGAATAGATGCATTCAACCAAACTTAGAGTTAGTGAAAATCGGACAAGCTACTAGTGATACTCTCAAGGGTTTGCACAGGTTGGCACAAAGGCCACTCACAGTACAGCAGCAGACAAGCAATCATATCAATCAAAACGCATTTTGAAAGTATTTAGACTTATTGTTAGAACATCCCATCAAGGCATTGAGAGATATCATGCATATAACCCACGAACGAGCTTTCGAAACAGAGATATCAAATTGAAGTCCAAAGGCGTAGAAGCCAGGCGCTCTGATACCACTATGTCACGCCCCGATCTCCCGCAGGCAAATCGGCCGTTCCCGCTAGGCGGGAATCACCCTCGCCAGCGCTCCCGCGGAACGATCGCTTGACCCATCCGGGCGTGATGCCGCACGAGCGTGAACCGTGCCCGTGCAAGGCCGTGATTCATTGGCTGGAGGTAAGAGTTCTAAGCCATAGAGTCGCACAGATTGTCTTAGTGCAGCGGAGTCATGAACGCATAGGCGATCGGTAACAGGTTCACTGAGTCGACAATATAGCGGAAGCATTGAAACACAAGTTTGAAGTAAAGCAACTCTTTTATTGATATAAACATGTGTTACAGGCGGCGTATAGCCGAGATTACAAGTCTCTCAAGCCTCTCTCTCTGAAACGGTAAAAACGTGCCAAGTGGCTACAATTGTGGACAATTGTACAGGCGATGATCAGGCGATATTCACAACATTATGTCTTGTATATGTGCTTCAGTCCCGAACGCACCGTTGCTAGGCTTCAGAGGGAACTCCTGGCCTTAGCACGCACGAAGGAGGCATCCGCACCGAACGAGGTTCTCCCGCACCCTGCACACAAACTGGTGGATTATCAGTACATTGAATGCACTGGTGGGGAAGCTACTCGCCCGCTCGACAAATCCAAACACGTAATACAGGTTCCGTGCACAACTATTAAGTTGTCTTTCTAGTTGCCTTAGGATCAGTTTCATGCAAATATTGAATAGCCTAACGTGTCGGGCAGTACGTCGTACAACATGAGAGAAAACACGGCGAGACTTACCAACTTACCATCTCCTTCCCTGTCCAAGGCAAACATTGTTAATTTAAGCAGGGGCAAGTATAACATTCAGGAGGCATAGCATATGCAAACACAAGGGTCGTTTTAACATGATCGTTCAGGTGTTCAGTTATTTCTTGATGCGATGCAATGACTCGCATGCGGATAGCCGCTAAGCGATGATGACTTATCTATATGAACACGGTCGCTGGCAAAGCCATTATGGACGTAATCGAGGACAAGGATAGCATGCTACGAGAGTATACGAGGCGCTGCAAGCTATCTAGTCCCGAACACGACGACTACACACGAGTTCCATTCGGATCGGATCAGCCCCGGTGACCGTCCGTGGAATAATACCTCGGGTCCGAGTTGTCCACGACATACAATTATTGGGTCTTTCCAATTATCACGAGATACACGAGAACACGAGAACATGCGTGCACTTGAACAAGAGAACACGAGTGCACGGGAACACGAGTACACGGGATACTTGAATCATGATTCTGTACAGTGAATAACTTGCCCTGATGCATTCCCCTGGTTTGGGGCTGCCTGGTGACCTAACGGTCCCAGATACTTGCAGGGTCAAACATGCACGGAACGACTACTTAGTAGTATCCCGAAGTTGGATGAAAATAAGGCAACATTCAAGCAGACAAGCATGCGTTTCTAAGGAACATAAGCAGGCACGTTGCTCGGACCCGAAGGTAAGCCGAGAGTTGAAATCGTTAAGGGACTTAGCATGCGAGGGTCTGAATACAAGCAGTATTTCATTTTCCATGTTCTAGCAAGCAATACAAGTTGGGATTATTCCCTTAGCTAGGTGCGTTGGATTTATTAGCATGCAGGGGGTGAATCACCTAGCGACTAGCTTGAATATTCCAGATTTTATGTGTGCTGGCTAAGCAAAGACAAGTTCACCGTAGCCACCCACCTTAGCGATGATTCGCCTCGGTAGAGCGATACGTCTAGCGAGTCTCTGAAAGCCTAAGCCGAATTCCTGTAGGGACAAGTCTGGATATCTTTTATTTCTCCTTGAGGCAAAGCGGGTCGGGACAGCTGCACTATTGCCGATTGAAACGGCAGTCCGCCTGAGCGGAACGGGGTGTTACATGGAGCTTGGTTTGGAGGCTTGGAAGCTTGGTGTGGTGGATTTGGCCTTGGGATTCCAACTCCCAAGAGGTAAACCCTAAATTTCCTCTTAGTGATTGCTCTAATATAGTGTAATTAGTAGATTAGAACTTTTTTAGACCTTAGGGCTACCCATGGGAGAAAGTTGGAGCTTGTTTGGATGTGTTTGGAGACTTTGGCATTAGATTTTGTGTCAATTTTGGGTAAAATCCCAGATTGGCCCAATTTTTGGTGTTGTTCTAGGTTAGAAGGACCTAGGTAGATGTGCTTGGGTGTCTTGAGGGTAAGTACGTGTCTTCGATCGGACACGTGAGATCGTGTCGCGGAGATTTGAGCGTTTCGAACGATTTGGAAGTTTTTCGTCTTCGTGGGTTCCACATGCTTGTAGAATTTTACCACAGACCTAGAATCGAAGAGTTATCATTTTTTTAGGTTCTAGACATCGATTAGAACTCGTGAATAAATTTTGGGTCGATTCCGAGTAGGTTTGGTATGCGTTTCATGAGGTATCGTGAATCGCACTCCACATGTTCGTCGAAATGACCGAATAGCCATTTCGACTTGGTTTCTAAGTTTTGGGCTTGTGCACGGATTGGTTTAGCCTCGAGGAGTGTGTATTAGAGTTTACGAGTATATATATATATATATATATATATATATATATATATATATATATATATATATATATATATATATATATAGGGGGTGAGTGTGGTCGAGTGTGTGTGTTGGTGTGGTTGAGTGTGGGTAGTGTGTGTGTGGTTGTGTGAGTGTGTAGTGTGTATGAGTGTATATATATATATATATATATATATATATATATATATATATATATATATATATATATATATATATATATATATATATATATATATATATATGTGTGTGTGTGTGTGTGTGTGTGTGTGTGTGTGTGTGTATATATATATATATATATAAGTGTATAGATATGTATATGTGTATATGTGTAGGTGTGTGTGTGTGCAGTTGTGTGTGTGTTAATGAGTGTTTGTGTGAGCGTGTGTTTATGACTGTACGTGTGAGTGTGTATATATATGTGTTTGTATATATATATATGTATATATATATATATATATATGTGTGTGTGTGTGTGTGTGTGTGTGTGTGTGTGTTATATATATATATATATATATATATAACACACACACACACACACACACACACATATATATATATATATATATATATACGTATGTAAGTGTGTGTGCGTGTATATATTTATGTGTGTGTGTTGGTGTGTGTCGAGAGATAGTGAGGTAGAGCGAGATAGAGTGATAGAGGGATAGAGATAAGAGGGAGAGAGATTGTGGAGAGTGAGATGGAGTGAGGGAGAGGAGATTAGATAGAGCAGTAGGGCAGCAGCATTTTGCAGCAGAGCAGCGCCGCGACAGCAGTGGCAGCGACCGCTGGCAGCAGCTGTAGCTGCAGCAGAGCAGCGTCGTGGGAGCAGCAGAGCAGCTTTGCGGCAGCAGCGGCCGCTGGCAGCAGCAGTAGCAGCGGCAGTGTGCATCAGCAGCAGCGGCAGTATCAGCAGCTAGCCCCCCTTTTCATATATATATATATATATATATATATATATATATATATATATATATATATATATATATATATAGAGAGAGAGAGAGATATGTATATATAGAGAGATAGATATAGAGATAGGTATATGTATGTGGATATGTGTATATAGAAATATATAGATAGTTAAAAGTATATGTGTATATAGATATATAGATAGATAGGTAATAGGTAAATAGGTATCGGATTAGTATGTATATAGATATGTGTATATCTATATAGTTATAGTTATATATATATATATATATATATATATATATATATATATATATATATATATAGCTAGCTAAGTTAGATAGAGTTAGAGGGTAAGGTATCTCGATACCTTGAGATATCAAGGTATTGAAGGTAAGTTGGGTATCAGAGGTAAGTGTAAAATCCCTAATTCTGAAAATCGTATTAATTATTTATTTATAATAATTTATGAGCTAAATAGAGGGAATATATTTTATTTAATTTTTATTTGAGGTATTTGTGCACTTAGGAGATTTATGGAGCCATTATAAATTTTTTTCTAATTTATTCCATGTAGGAGATCCTTTGGACAGTTGCTAGCTTAATGATGTGCACCAATATAAATTTTTTAGAATTTTCTATGTATAGATATGTATATATATATATAATTAATTAGAAAAGAAATTCCTATTGGATCTCTACCCAAAACCCAAACAACCTACCCGCCGGAATCCACTACCCGTTTAACCCCTACCCGGACCCGTTAGGAGAAGAAAAATATCAATAACAGCAGTAGCAAAAACCAACTTTTCTTTCCCTTCTCCGCGCGTGTGAGCCGACTCATTCCACCGCCTCTTTATCTATTATTACTAAACTCTCCTCAACCGAAACCAAAACCAAAGAAAGAAAGAAACAGCAGCAGCAGTGGTTTCCTATTACCCCATATCCTCTTATCTCTATATATATTACAAACTCTCTCAAACCCTAACTACAATTCTTCTACTAAACTTAACACCGTTTTGGACGCTTGCAATATACATAATTCTTTCCCGGCAAGTATACCTTGTCATCGTACTATTATTTACATTCCATATGATGTCTGCATAATTATTTTTGCTTATTTAGTTCAATTATTGCTATATAAATTGTGCGTCCAAGGAAACTTGGGTGCAACGACGATGTCGTCGTATTATGTTTTATTTACGTATATTTTTGGATCTACTTTATGAGACCACCCCATTATTATGGAGCATCATTAGGTTCATTGGCCGTGACACAGATGTTACACGAGTTGTGAGTCTCATATAGATCACGGACTGCGTGCAGGTCTGGCCTCCTGTAAGCATGGGCCGTGCGTTAGGGATGACTGCTGATAGAAATTTTGTATGTTAGTTGACCTGGCAGTTATTTAGAGGTTTTATCGTGTCATAGATGTGGCATGCTTAGAGCATGGGGTTGGGAGAACAACAAATAAGACATTTGGGCTCCTTTGTACTTTTCTTTTATGTAACCCGTATGCTCCACCGGAGATACGCGGTCATGATGACCCCTATACTACTTGGCGGCCTCTGCCAGTCAAAAGACGACATACTTTATAGGCCCCTGATTCTCCGAGAGAATCATGTCAATCCCACTATATGGCCAAATAGCCCACTTGTGGAAAGTTGTTCTCAAACTGTATTCACTTAGATGGTTAGGCGACCCATTGGATGTTTATATTTCAGTACTTTATTGGCATGTTTATATGTATCTTGTTACGTCCCTCTGAGGACCTGATCCCTTTCCAGATATGGACGAGCAGGAGTATCCGCAGGAGTACGATCCTGGACCTGACGCTACTTACCAGACTGAGGAGGTCTTACCCTCGGAGTATCTGTGATTTATTACCGCTGTTTAGAGATCCTTGTTGCTACTTCAGTATAGTCATTTTGTAGTAGATTTGTTTCCATCCGACTATCAGACTTGATACTCATCTTGATATTCAGATATTATTCAGCTCTTTATTCCTACTTATTATTTGTGTTGTGGATGAGATATAGATTATGTGTGACTTATTGTGACACTATATTACCACTGGTGGATTGAATATTCATGTACAGCGTACGTGTGTATATGGTTTCCATATATTGGAATTCGTATAAATACAGCTGGGCGTGTTACGTATTTCTAGTCCTACGTATTTTGGGACTGGGGCATGACATATTTTTGGTGGTGGCCCATGCAGGTCAAGAATATATTGTCTCGGTTACGTAACTGTACCGAACAAGCTTGCGTATAGGAATAGAGTATAAGGATCTCATCCATGCTTGACTGAAATCTCATTCTTCCTTTCAACTATCCTATGTTTGGATAAACAAAGTTTTACGCCAAATGACCCTTGTTGGCGTAAAAGCCAAATGATTGATTATTGGCGTAAAAGCCAAATGACTGTTGTTGGCGTGAAAGCCAAATGACTGTTGTTGGGGTAAAAGCTATGTAACTGTCTTGTTGGCGTAAAAGGCCAAACTATGAAGAAGATTATCTCCTTTACGATGCGGTTATGATAACTGCTACCCACGTTCAATCTACATATGACATGTATCCCTTTATAAAATTATTGCATACAAGCCACGTAGGTAACTGCCCCTGCGTAAACTTGAGGATTCATGAATAAAAGATAACCAGCGTAAAATAGATTGGCGTAAAAATGCAATGATGGTGATGTGAGCGTATTTGGCACAGCCTTAGCTTTCCCAGTCAAGAACACATCTCGTACATTAAATACAGAGATATGCCTCAATCTCTGTACAGAAATAGCTTTTTGACGTGGCGTCTGATTTTGTTTTGTCTTAAGCGTAAAAACTCATTTCAGTAGGCAGCGTATTCAGAAGACTCCATTTTCTTCCTTTGAATGCGTAAAAATGACTTGTGTCAAATATGTCACTAAATGACAACTTGGGTCTCTGTGCAAAAATTATCATCACAGTCGTCCTCTCGATCATCGTGCAGTACTTTTGTCAGATGTCAAGTTCACTGATTTGTCTGACAAATTCATTCAAGGAAATACAAAGATTTCCTCGTACAACTTTACGCTGCAACGTATGCTAGACTTTACGCAGGCAGACTTTGACGCGCAGACTTTACGCAGACAGACTTTACGCACGCAAAATTTACGCAGACAGACTTTTATACAAACCTTACGTACGCAGATTTTACGTGTAAACTTTTTACGCAGACTTTACACAGGAAGTATAGCAGACTTTTCCGCGGATAGCAAGCCATATTTTACACCGACAGTTTTGAATCTCTGTTTTACGCTTCTTTGCTTTACGCGGACAACTCTGAAACTCTAATTTACGCATCTTTGTTTTACGCAGACAGCTCTGAAGCTCTACTTTACGCTTCTCTACTTTATGCGGACAGCTCTGAAACTCTACTTTACGCATATCTGTTTTACACGGACAGTTCTGAAGCCCTACTTTATGCTTCTCTGCTTTACGCGAACAACTCTGAAGCTTTACTTTACGTCAAACTTCCTTAAATCTCTGTTTTACACGGACAGTTTAGCAACCTGTTTTATGCCAACTACCTTGAGTCCCTGTTTTACGCAGGGAGGGACTTCATGTATGTTGAGGGTTTTGACTGTAAAATACACGAATAATTTTCCAGCATATTTTATACTTCCACATTCTATTTAATGCTTGCATCCTATTTGATTCATGTACTTCGTCTAATCGTTGTGTACATCACCTGCAGAGAGAGGGATATGCAGAAGGGATGTACTATCGCTGATGGCGACACAACTCCTGGAGTCAATGGTCAGACTCAAGGAGGGACCGCCACAACTCCTAGACTTCCGGGACCAGATGGACAGATTCACAATCCAGTTCCATCTGATCTTTTCGTTCCACCTAATGGGAACCTTCCAGTCTCATCAACATCGCAAGATGGCCAGACACAACTGTTCCAATTCTTCCAGATGATGATACAGGAACAGAGACAGCAAGCAGCAGAATAGAGACAAGAGTTCCTAGCAGCACTTGAAAGGATGGCTGCAAAGACTACTGTACCAGCTCAAGCACTAGCTCCAGTACCTCGAGCTAGAGTTAGTTCAGTAAAGGACTTTATACAGATGGGTCCAAGTCCGTACAAAGGCATTGAGAGCCCAGATGAAACTACCAACTGGATCACTCACACTCGGAAGTTATTAGAGGCATCATAGCTACCTACAGACCTATAGATGATAGGTATAAGGACGCTTCTAGATGGTAATACTCATCACTGGTAGAAATCCATGGAGCGCCAGCTGGGTACATACCAGACATGGGAGCAGTTCTTGGAGTACTTTGAAAAGAAGTACTTCCCGGACACCGTCAGAGATGCATTGTACGATTAGTTTCTTCACCTGGAGCAGGGAAATAGAATAGTGGACGAGTATGATGCTGAGTTTAGTCGCCTTAGTAAATATGGCGCTGCTCTGATACCAGATGACTTGGCCAAGGCTAAAAGGTTTCATCGTAGACTGACTCAGGAGCTCCAACATTACACAAGCTCACAGTCCCGGATCTCTTATACCGAGTTACTGACATAAGCCAGATTGTAAGAAACCATCAGCAGAGAAAAAGAAGGTCAGTTGAGGACGCAGCAAGGACCAGCAAGAACACAACAAGGATGACCTATTAGACGTTATTTAGCTCAGCAACAGCAATACCAGCACAGAATAGGACCGTTCCAGATCCCAGAGAAGCCCTACTACCATTATTGTTGGAAACACGGACATATTATGAGGGACTGTCGAACTCGCTTAGGACAATGTATGAGATGTGGTTCCTGACAGCATATGATAAAATACAGTCCTATGCAACAAGTATTGACACTTCTACAGCCAGCACAGAGGCTAGCGCTTCCAGCACCGAAGCCAGCTCAGCAAATGATGAGACCAGGAGCACCTCGACCTCCAACAGGAGGGGGATTTCAGCGAGGACCACCGCTACCTGCACAGGAGGATCAATTCGCGAGAGCCAGACAGGGACAACCACAGAGGAACGGACAAGCTTTTACAATGGAAGTGGATGACATGAATCAGGAGATTGATGTCATAGCAGGTATCACTCTTGCTTTTACTTTTTCTGCTGTGATATTGTTTGATACGGGAGCCACCCACTCATTCATATCATCTAGTTTTATTGCCAAACATAATATTTTCTCCATATCTTTACCTAGTTGTATTAGAATTCTTACCGGAGGAGAAGTTGTACCTGTTAGTAGAATTTGTAGATCGTGTCCTATAGTGATACGTGGCAGAGAAATGAACGTCCGACTCTTAGTCCTTCATATGCCGACTTTTGATATTGTTCTTGGAATGGACTGGCTAAGCAAGTACCACGCTTTCTTTGATTGTTTTGGAGGAAGCATTCTTTTCAAGGTACCATGCCAGCCTGAACTTGAGTTTGCACGAGGATCCACAGAAATCCTTGATGGTATGCAGCTCGCAATAGACGATGTTGTCTATCATCCCATTATTTCAGAATTCCAAGACGTCTTTCCAGAAGAATTGCCAGGACTACCCCCAGACAGAAATGTAGAGTTTTCAATTGAATTAACACCGGAAGCAACACCCATAGTATCACATGTTTATAGACTGGCAAAGAAGGAGATGGATGAACTAAAGACACAATTGAAAGAACTAGAAAAGAAAGGTTTCATCCGACCAAGTGCATCACCCTGGGGAGTACCAGTGTTGTTTGTACCAAAGAAGGATGGGTCAGTGCGTATGTGCATTGACTATAGAGCCTTAAATACAGTGACAGTAAAGAATAAATATCTATTGCCATACATTGATGACCTATTTGATCATCTTAGTGGAGCCAAGATGTTCTCAAAAATAGATTTGAAATCGGGATATCACCAGGTGAAGGTATGGAAGGAGGACATCCCGAAGACCGCATTCCAGACAAGATATGGGCACTACGAGTTTCTGGTCATGCCATTTGAATTGACCAATGCTCCAGCTATCTTTATGGACTTAATGAATCGAGTCTTCCATCAGTATTTGGACCAGTTCGTGGTCGTCTTTATAGATGATATACTTGTCTATTCAAAGAGCCACGAGGAGCACGAGAAGCACCTGTAGATTATTCTAGAGACCTTGAGGAGAGAGCAATTATATGCAAAGATCAGTAAATGTGAGTTCTTCTTGGACAGGGTCTTATTTCTTGGACATGTTGTTATAGGAGTTGCTATTTTTATTGATCCAGAAAAGATCTCGGCAGTCGAGACATGGCCTATTCTAAATCAGCAGTTGAGGTAAGAAGTTTCTTTGGACTTGCAGAATATTACCGAAGGTTCGTGGAGAACTTCTCAAAGATAGCAACACCTATGACTCGGTTGACTTGCAAAGATCAAGAGTTCATATGGACCAACGAGTGTCAAGCCACTTTCGAGGAGTTGAAGAAGCGACTGACTACAGCACCAGTAATGACTATTACATCAGGATCAGGAGGCTATGTGATCTACAGTGATGCATCAGGGAAAGATTTGGGATGCGTATTAATGAAGCATGATAAGGTGATTGCATATGCATATAGACAGTTATGAGTACATGAGAAGAATTATCCAACTCATGACTTAGAACTTGCAGTCGTTGTATTTGCTCTGAAGTTATGGAGACATTACTTATATGGAGAACGGGTAAAAATATATACAGACCACAAAAGCCTCAAGTATGTCTTCACGCAGAAGGAGTTAAATATGAGGCAACGTCGATGGCTCAAATTGATGAAAGATTTCAAAATAGAGCTACATTATCACCCAAGCAAGGCTAACGTTGTAGCAGACGCGTTAAGCCAGAAACCAGTAGCTTACTTTTTGACAACACAGAGGGAATCATTGAAGGACTTGCAAGGTCTTGGCATTGAAGTGATATTATCCGGAGCAGACGGGACACTAGCCAACTTGCAAGTACAATCATCACTAGTGGAAAGAATCAAGGCAGCATTGCCTACCGACGCCAGATTCAGAAGATTAAAGAAAAGAACAGAGGCCGGAGAGCAGACAGGACTGCGCATTCATGATGACAGGATATTATGATGTGGTGATCGTATGTATGTTCCCAATAGAGAGATTCGACAAGAACTGATGATAGAAGCTCATAGTTCGATATATTCTATTCATCTTGGAGGCACCAAGATGTATCGTGATTTACGACAACACTTTTGGTGGCATGGAATAAAAAGAGAGAGAGCTCGCTTTGTAGCTAAATATTTGGTATGTCAGCAAGTAAAGGCGGAGCACCAGAGAACAACAGGGTTATTGGAACCACTTCCGATTCCAGAGTGGAAATTGGAGCACATCACTATGGACTTCGTCACGGGTTTTTCCAAGAGTCCCAGTGGAAGAGATGCAGTATGGGTAATAGTGGACCGACTCACCAAGTCAGCCCATTTCTTACCTTTTAGAGTTGGCCAATCTACAGAAGCTTTGGCTGACTTATATATGAGGCAGATTATGAGATTGCACGACGTACCAGTCAGTATTGTATCAGACAGGGATTTATACTTTATATCGCACTTTTGGAGGAGCATACAATAGAGTCTTGGAACTCGTCTGAAGTTCAGTACATCTTATCACCCGCAGACAGATGGGCAGTCAGAACGTACTATTCAGACATTGGAGGATATGTTGAGGGCTTGTATGTTAGAATTTGGAGGATCATGGGAAGACCACCTACACCTTGTAGAATTTTCTTACAACAATAGCTATCAGGTGAGCATCCAGATGGCTTCGTTTGAAGCATTGTATGAAAGAAAATATAGGTCTCCTATGTGTTGGAGTGACGTAGGAGAATGCCAGATTCTGGGACAAGAATTAGTAGTCAACACCGTTAAGACAGTTAAGAAGATACAATGACACTTGCGAGCAGCACAAGACAGGCAGAAACAATAGGCAGACCTTCATCGTCGTCCCTTGGAGTTTAAAGAGGGCGATCATGTCTTCTTAAGGATATCACCTACCAGAGGCACCATTCGATTCGGAGGGCACGGTAAGTTGAGTCCAAGGTATATTGGACCATTTGACGTGCTAGAGAGAGTGGGAGAAGTGGCATATCAACTTGTGCTACCACCTTCACTTGAGGGAGTACATGATGTATTCCATGTGTCATAGCTCAGGAGAAATGTGGCAGACAACAGTCATGTTCTCGACCATTCGGAGATCACCATTGGGCCGAGCTTGTCATATCAAGAGCAACCCGTGGAAATTCTCGATCGTCGAGAGAAAGTATTGAGGAACCAGTCTATTCCCTTGGTCCGCGTGGCATGGAAATATGGCGCGCCAGGAGAATCTACTTGGGAGCGCGAGGACGACATGCGCGAACATTTTCCGAACCTATTCGCAGACCAAGGTATGAATTTACTTTATAAATTTATATCTTCTACCATCCTTGACTTTCTACCGTGACTTAGTTTTAATTTCGAGGACGAATTTTTTATAAGTTTGGTAGAATATAAAACCCCTAATTCTGAAAATCATATTAATTATTTATTTATAATAAGTTATGAGCTAATAGAGGGAATAGATTTTATTTAATTTTTATTTGAGGTGTTTGTGCACTTAGGGAATTTACGGAGCCATTATAAATTTTTCTTAATTTATTCCATGTAGGAGACCCTTTGGACAGTTGCTAGCTTAATGATGTGCACCAATATAAAAATTTTAGAATTTTCTATGTATAGATATGTATATATATATAATTAATTAGAAAAGAAATTCCTATTGGATCTCTACCCGAAACCCAAACACCCTACCCGCCGGAACCTACTACCAGTTTAACCCCTACCCAGACCCGTTAGGAGAAGAAAAATATCAACAACAACAGTAGCAAAAACCAACTTTTTTTTCCCTTCCCCGCGCGTGTGAGCCGACTCATTCCACCGCCTCTTTATCTATTATTACTAAACTCTCCTCAACCGAAAGCAAAACCAAAGAAAGAAAGAAAGAAACAGCAGCAGCAATGGTTTTGAAACCACTGCTATTACTCCACCGCCTCTTATCTCTATATATATTACAAACTCTCTCAAACCCTAACTATAATTCTTCCACTAAACTTAACACCGTTTTGGACGCTTGCAATATACAGAATTCTTGTCCGACAAGTATACCTTGCCATCGTACTATTATTACATTCCATATGATGTCTGCATAATTTATTTCTGCTTATTTAGTTCATTTATTGCTATATAAATTGTGCGTCCAAGGAAACTTGGGTTCAACGACGATATCGTAGTATCATATTTTATTTTTGTATATTTTTGGACCTACTTTATGAGATCACCCCATTATTATGGAGCATCATTAGGTTCATTGGCCATGACACAGATGTTACACGAGTTGTGAGTCTCATATAGATCACGACTGCGTGACAGGTCTGGCCTCCTGTACGCATGGACCATACGTTAGGGATGACTGCTGATAAAAACTTGGTATGCTAGTAAACCTGGCAGTTATTTAGAGGTTTTATCGTGTCATGGATGTGACATGCTTAGAGCATGGGGTGTGGAGAACAACAAGTAAGACATTTGGGCTCCATTGTACTTTCCTTTTATGTAACCCGTACGCTCCACCGGAGATACGCGGTCGTGATGACCCCTATACTACTTGGCGGCCTCTGCCGTTCAAAAGACGACATGCTTTGTAGGCCCCTGATTCTCCGAGAGAATCATGCCAATCCCACTATATGGCCAGATAGCCCACTTGGTGTAAAGTTGTTCAAAAACTGCATTCACTTAGACGGTTAGGCAACCCATTGGATGTTTATATTTCAGTACTTTATTGGCATGTTTATATGTATCTTGTTACGTCCCTCTGAAGACCTGGTCCCTTTCCAGATATGGACGAGCAGGAGTATCCGCAGGATTACGGTCCTGGACCTGACGCTACTTACCTGACTGAGGAGGTCTTACCCTCGGAGTATCTGTGATTTATTACCGCTGTTTAGAGATCCTTGTTGCTATTTCAGTATAGTCATTTTGTAGTGGATTTATTTTCATCCGACTATCAGACTTGATACTCATCTTGATATTCAGCTTTTTATTCCTACTTATTATTTGTGCTGTGGATGATATGTAGATTATGTGTGACTTATTGTGACGGTATATTACCACTGGTGGATTGAATATTCATGTATAGTGTACGTGTGTATATGGTTTCCATATATTGGAATTCGTATACATACGGCTGGGCGTGTTACGTATTCCTAGTCCTACGTATTTTGCGACTGGGGCGTGACATTAAGGTATTGAGGTATTGCCTATACTAGATTATATATATATATATATATATATATATATATATATATATATATATATTGATATTGATATTACGTATAGTAGTATATATAAGTATATATATAGATAGTTAGTTAGTTAGCTAGTGTTAGTGAGGGGTAAGGCTTGAGTATCTCAATACCTTGATATACTCAAGGTATTGGACGTCCGGGCGAGGTATTAAATTTGTGCCTAGGATTAAGGTTAGAGTTATATATATATATATATATATATATATATATATATATATATATATATATATATATATATACGTGCTAGTATATATTATAGAGGGTATAGACGAGGCGTATCGCGTAGGTTGAGATATCGGATACCGAGGGTATCCCGGTATCTCAAGGAGGCGAGTTTGATGGTTTATTAGTTTAATGACCTAGTTTTGACCTAAAATTTTAGGGGCACCCTAGTTTGACCTAGAGTTGACCGTAATTACCCCGGTTGACCGCCAAAGTCAACTTTTGACCTAGATTTGACCTAGAGTTGACTTTTTGGACACATAGTTGACTTTTTGACCCAGATTTCACCGGTTTGACCTAGAACAACCCTAGAAGCTTATTTTTAGCTATTTTATATCTGTTTAACTCTTTAGAACCCCGTTTAACCTTATTTTTCGTAATAGGTCCTTGCGACGCCAGTTCGGATCGACAGTTGCTTAGGACGTCAGGCGAGTACATTCTCTGATAGTTTTCATTATCTGATGATTATTATGATTCAGCTTCTAGTATAGTATTATCTGATTTTCTGGCACGACACGGACTAATATTTCTGGATTCATTTACTTGCGACACGTATATTTCATGTTTCTGGCCTCTATTCTGGAATCACCTACTGGCATCACATCAGGACTCACTACAGGCATCACTCATGTTTCTGGCTGGACTCATACTTGATTTTCGTGTCGGGTCTTGGATTCACTTGTACTAGTCGGGACGAAAAAATACTCGAGTAAACATGTAAACATTCCCAGCTGAAATTACTGCAATCACCCCCTCTGGTCTAATCTGGAATGATTAGCAGCCGCACACCCAGTGTGCGGTGAGCCATACTTACCCTTAGCCGTTTACATGTCGAAACAGGTATTTCAGAGACACGAGTTCATTCTTTCTAGTCTGGACTCACTTGCATTTCTTGACGGGTCTCACTTACACTTTCTGGACTGGACTCATTACATTTACTCTTGCTGGACTCACTACACGTTCTTGTGCACACACTTGCTCTTAATTTAGATTTTTTGTATCCTGCAGTCATATTTATCATGCTTTTGATTTTCATGCATCTTTACCTTTATGCACCAGTTGATGTATATATATGTTCATACTTCATTTCCTTCACCTTGCTACTTGCTACAACTGCTTTATAGTTTTTATCATTTAACTGGAACTGCTGTTAGAGGTGTACCTGCTTCAATCCTGACTTGATATATTTTTCAGAGGATCCGGAGGATTGGTGTCCGGCGTTTTATGGACCTCAGCCTGTCGATGGTGCAGACAAGGACCCCCTAGTTTATGAGTGATTTTCGGGTTGGTAGCCAGGATCACTAGGACCTCAGTTGTTGTATTTATTAGCTTTTGGTACCGGATTTGTCCCCGGCTTTTGGTTTGAGACCTTGTATTGTATTTGATTCTGGATATTGTTGTATTATTATTAATGTGATTGCTTTAGTAGTAGTTGTTGTTTAGCTTTGTAGTTGCTAGATTTCTGTGTTATCTTATCGTGCTTAGATTCGTGATTGAATACTTGTGTTATCATCATCATATTGCTCCTCCGTTTGGAGTCGAGATCTTGACAGGTACTTATATATTGTTGTGTGAGATTGTTAGCTAGATAGTAGACCTAGACAGCGCTCTACCGTCGATGCTGCGGCGTAGGCTGGACGTACCCACGACTCATGTCCGATTTTTCGGATGCGGGTCATGACACGTCGTGTTGCCACCCGTCCCGCCGCACGCCACGTAGAGCATGTGCCGGCAATGTAGTCGAGAGGGCTTCAAGAGTTGAGCTGCAGAACTTGGTCTCCCAAGCATGGAAAAAGCTAGCTAGGGCTATTCGTGTAAGAAAGAAAGAAAAAACTTGGATGCTCAAATATGAGAGAGGAGGGGTTAAGATCTTTAGTTTACGTTCTGCCATTTCAAATTATCTATTTTTTTTTCATCAGAGTTCTCAATACAAGTACTAGGAACAATTGGCTGAACGTCACTAGTGTTTGATTGAACTCGCGACAGTATCATGACTCTTTGGGGGAGCCACAGGTGGTAATCTGGAAAGAAGCATCATTAAACTCCCCCCACTATTGATACTTCTGATTTGGTAGCCATTGATACCCAAACTAATGCCTTGCCTGTTACTTGATACCCTTACATGTCTCTGGTACTCTCTACAAACTCTTAGCACCAAAACATCAATATACCCATCAGTGACCAAAACACACAACTAACCTCGACACCACCTCTGTCAAAGCTGATAATCCTGATGACCCATCCACTCAACAAAGAATCTATTTACCTATCTGATGCAAAGGGTACTTCAATGTCATCAAGTGCCCAAACATAGGCTTCTCATGTAATCTCACTGAGTACATGCTAGAGAAAGTAAAATTCAAATTTTAATAATCTTAATCAGTCATTTAAGAAGAGTATGCTTTCAAAATAAATACATAGGCTAAGAACTAGAATTAAATAACTTCACCAAGCTGAATTTCTTGAATACATTAAAAAAAGAGGTATAGAACTGTTACTAAGTACCAGCATATCATATAGAAACTACAACTGAAGAATATTGCATATTGAGATTCTATGATCAAGTAGTGTTTCCCCTTCTAATAAGTTTAGCCTACTCCAGTTAAAGAGGACGAGCGTTCCCAATCAACTTTCCAGGCGAGATGAGGCTTTCTGAGCAAGAAATCATTGAATAGTCAAATAACTCTTCTTCCTCGCAGAGTTTGCAAAAAGATTTTTTGTTAGTATCATAAGATAAAATTGTCTTCCGATTCTTCCCGAAATCATAGAAGTCGATTAGAAGCTTCTCATCTTCAAGACCAATGACCCTAAGGCAACATTTCTGCGATTTCAAGTAAGTTGATGCATCTATATTGTCAAGCTCTGTCCATTCACAACTAGCAAAGTCTTTCATCATCCATATTGACAACTGAGGATTTGAACTACGTGCTCTGTGTATAAGACATAGATGTCCTCCCAGGTCCCTTAGCTTAGCATCAAACCAGGACCTGACTTGTGAAGATGGGGGACCTTGTATAATTCCAAACTTTTCTTTTCTGATGTCAAAAGCAAGAACTGAGTTATTAGATCTCTTCCAAAAGAGAGTTCCGTGTAGGTAAACAGAGTTCCTAGATAAGACCCGAGCAGGAGTCTTGCCAAGATATCTCCACTGCTGCTGAGCGCCTAAAGTGAGGATCTCACAAGAATAACGTTTCAATTTGTCACAGGAAAATAGTCTCACCAACTTGTATTCTCCTGTAGTAATATCACACCCAAATCCAAAACTGACATCAGAGTGAAGATAACCATCATTGTTGCTTCTAGGTAACTTTGCAAGCTCCCTACTGAAAGGATTCAACAAGTAGAAGCAGCAGTATTTGTATCGATAAGCACATGTCAGTCCATCCACAAAGTTAGACATGTTGAACATCGCCACCTTTCTAAATGCAATATGGATAATACTCGTACTATCCTCCGAAAAATTGTACATCTTTATCTTGTCATTGAGAGTTGATTTGGGGGTAAAATAGAGCTTAGCACGAGCTCTCTTGATATGTATGTTTATAAAGAAAGGATCGCAAGTCAAGGAGTTCCACTGCCTGCAGACGCAACGGAATCTTATGAGGGACTTCACCGGAAGTGCAGACAGTATCTCGGCCATAATGTCGAAAGGAAGGGAACTCTGTGACGGCATAACCTTCGGTGTCATCTGTTTGTTACCCTGCATAGATATAAGATATAAGAATGCTTAGTTCTCTTAGTTTTTAGGACAGCGTGATCTATCTACATACACATTCAACCCACCGAATTCTCAACACTACATAAAAATATGATCAGCAAAACTACGACGAAAACAATGAAAAGATTGGGTGTTGTTTAAAATTTGAAGATTGGACAACATGAAAAAGATAACTGATAACTCACTGCATTGTCATAAGATGATTGCATCTTCTTGACTTCTTCTTTTGAATTGGGAAGATTGGAAAACACAAAGGTGGACAACTAGGGTACAGGTGCAAAAGTATCAGTGCACATCACATAATAAAGCTACTTAAAACAAATTTTGTTTGACTATCTGCTAATATTTGTTACTATATTGTTGGATAGAAATCATAGAACATAATATGATTTAGATCAGGATAGTCTAATTTATATTTGATATTTAGATTTTGATAAGCTTAATATTTAAAGTCTTATTTAAACAGTAGATTAAGATGTAAACATGATTATCCAAACGAATTTAATTCTTTATCATTTTTGAGAAAACCGACGAAACCAAAAACTATTTATTAAAACCCCGTTTTTATTAAAACAAAAAAAATCGAACCGAAATTAAAAAAAAAAAAGTTTTTATTAAACGAAACAAAATCGAACCGAAATAAAAAAATAGGTCGTCGGTCGGTTCGATTTCTACAAAGATATAAGAGACTCCAATGGAAGTCATAAGAAATTAAAGTCATAAGACATTAAACTCCGCTGACAGTATCAATGGAAGAAGTAGAAGAAGAGCCAAAAATAGTTGCAATTCAATGATCTATTTATCTACAAAAAATTGCAATTCAATTAAAAAAAATCAGGAAAAAATTAAACTCTACATACATAATGTCAAATCCGGCGACAGTAAGAAGTAACAATAACCAATTTTTTACTGCAATTTTAACTTGGTACTGCAATTCAATAATGATACAGTGGTTTTCGGTGGAGAGCAACCGAATTGCTTCTTTACTGCAATCAATGATACATTGGTTTCCAAAGAGAAGTAGAAGAAAAGCCAAAAAATGACTCGGCATGTAGTAAACAATAACCAAATTTTTATTGGTTTCCAAAGAGAGGTATTTAACGCAATATAAACACAAATTAACCTAAAAAACCAAAGTTTACTGAAAAGCTATATAACGTAAATTATCAAAAAAAAAAAAAACAAGAACAAAGGATCACTTGTTTAGTGCTTACTAATGGAGGGGCAGATGGAAACGCCGGCATCGTCGAGAGAAAGAAATGCCGTCCGGATGAAGAGCAGCAGCACCGAGACGAGCGCCGTCGGGATCACCGACCGGTACAACTTTCAGATCTGGGAGTTGGAAAAGAGAGAAGTAGGAAAAGGGAGGGATTTTAGAACGAAAGGGAAAGAGAAGGATTTTATAAGGGGATTTTAGAAAGAGGGGGAGTTGGGGAGATGAGTTCTCCTGTTAGGTTTTTTTAAAGGAGAGAGAGGAAGAGGCGGCAGCCGGTGTATGAGAAGAAGTGTTCTTTTTTTTTTAGGTTTAGGATTTTTTTTCTGTCTTTTATTATTAACTAAATAAAAAATTGTATATAAAGCATTGAAATTTGATAAATTTGCGTTCAAAGCAAAAAAAAATTTGATAATTACGAAAACAGTAACGAAACAACCTTAAAAATAACGTTTTTGAGTTTTCAACAAAAGGTCAAAAACGTCCTTAAAATGAACATTTTGCACAAAAGAGAAAATATGGACCAAGAGAGTCGGAGAACTTCTAAAGTCCTCCGGCTCGTCGAAGGACGTTCTGCCCTCGGAGGAGCTGTCAGAGTGGAGGAGGATGGAGGCGGCCTCGTCAAGGGACTAAACGGTGGCGGAGGGGTGGGATGCGCAGGGGGCGGTGGACGCGGTCGTGACGTACTCGAGAGCGGAGTACGAGACCATGGGACCGACGTTCCTCGAGGCGGTCACGGAGTACGAGAGGCGGTGGCGGAGGAGTTGGATGCGCGTGGGGTTGTAGAGGAAGGGGAATATGACGGTTAGGTCCAAAAATGCCTATAAAAAGAACGTTTGGCACAAAAATACCCCTTTTAAGGGTATTTTTGGCATTTTGTTCAAAAAGTCCTTTTCAAGTACGTTTTGTTGCTGTTTTTATAATTATCAAATATCCATTGCTTTGAATGCAAATTTATCAAACTTCAATGCTTTATATGCAATTTTCTGTTAACTAAAGGATGTAACGATAATATATACACCACTAATCGGTTTTCGTTTTCGATCGGATTCTGAAATTCAAATCTGACATTCGAACTGAAAACCAAAAATTTTGACATTAAAATCGAAATTCGAATCGAACTGTAAATCCGATCCGATTCGATTAGATTTGCGGTTGAAAACCGAAAATTGGTCACCCATACGTATCTATCAAAATGTCATGTTAACTTAATGCCTCATCTGCAAGTGACCCTTGAGGCTAGTTTGGATGAAGATTTTGTATTCCTAGAAATTTATTTTTCATAACTTTTCCATGGAAAAAGAATTTAACATTTCCATATTCATGTTTGGTTGGTTATATTAGGTTGGGAATATGAAACAAAACCTTAATTTATATAGTTTTCCATAAATACTCTTTCATACTTCTATTATCTTAATTTTTACCTAAATTTACATGTTTAGGATATGAGTTAAAAATTTGAAGTAAGGTGAGGTTGTTATTGTCCAAACAAAATATTCAAGTAACATTTCTAGGAAAACAAAAATATTTCAGAAAAAATTATTGTACATGAAATATTTTTAAATAAATTATCTAAAATAAAAATATTTGAAAAAATTTAAAGTTACGAAAGATTTCGCCATCCCAGATGGCGAAAATATGAAAAAATAATTTTTTTAAATATTTTGTTACATTTTCGCCAATTGAGATGACGAAAATTTGGCTTTGCCCAAATTTCGCCATCTGAGTTAGCGAAAATTGCCTATGGTTTTATTTTTTTGATTTTTTTTGTTTGTTTTGGTTTGTTTTTTAGGGTTTTTTTGGATAGTGGGTTTGGTTTTATTTTTTTTGGTTTTATTTTTCTGTTGATTTTTTTTTTTGGGCACGCAAAAAATAACTATAAAAAATAACTTTAAAAAATAACTATCAAAAATAACTTTAAAAAATAACTTAAAAAATAACTATCAAAACTAAAATAATTAATGTAGTTATTTTTTTAGTTAATTATAGTATGTTAATAATTTTCCTAAATAGTTGTACTTAATTATTTTAGTTTTGATAGTTAATATTCTTAAATAATTTTAGCATGATGGAAGAAAAATCTTAAAATTTATATAATTTGTCTATGGCCATGATATTAATGTTTATAAGTAATTTTAATTTGTATAATTTTCTTAAAGAAAATTTGTTGTAGCAATAACTTTTTTAAATAAATTTGAAAAAATTAAGGAAGTTGGTTTGACAGTTCTAAACAAAATATGTTGTTCATTGAACATCAAATTTTTTTAAAATTCTTTGTCGAAAGAAAATCACATACGCCGTCGAGCAGACTTTAAGCGGCTATAACTATTTGTTCAAAAATTATTTTTTGTCAAACAATAGATCGATTTGTAAGTTCTCGACGAGAGTAACAAAATTCGTGTAGAAATAATTCGCATCCGAGACAAGACATACGTGTTACAGGTAAAAATATAAAATTTAAAACTTTAAAGTAGCATAACTTTTGACTGAGAGATCGAAACGAGGTCAGCTGGTGTCAAAATGACCGTATCGAAAAGTACTATGGGATAAACAATTTCACCATTTGGCAGACTTTTTGAAAACTTAGAATCGCAAAAAAAATGATGTTTCGACCTCCGAATCTTATTTTGATCAACTTTATTTTCGGGTTTTCTTTCAGTATTTTGATGTTAACGAGTAAAAATTGGTGTCTCCGGATTATCAAATTTTATTGTACAATATATCAATGTGAAGATGACTAAAAATTGGACAAAAATATAATTTTTATTTTTTTAATGACAAAATTATCTATTTATAAATAATTTACTAATCGTACTAAGATCGATTTAACTTTTGATTACGGTATAAATTTTAAATGACCATAATGTTAAGTTTTCTACCAAATGTTTAGAACGTTCTAACAGCCTCTCTCTCTCCCCCCTCCTTACGTATGGGTGTCATTCGGCCTCACCCTCCCCTCTCTCCCCCGGGACAAAAGAACGTTACAAAAAAATAAGAGTCCGTTGGGCAAAAAAGTGCAAAAAAACAAAAAAAACAAAAAAAACAAACCCAAAAAAAAAATCGTATTGTAACGTTAAAAAAAAAATTCAAAATTGGGCAAAGCCAAAATTTTACCACCTCAGTTGGCGAAAATGTAACAAAAAAATTCAAAAATTAAATTTTCATATTCTCGCCATCTGGGATGGCGAAATCTAGGGTGACAAAATTTTTAAAAAATATTTTCGCCTCTGGACCTGTTAATTACAAATATATATATATATATATATATATACATATATATATATATATATATATATATATATATTGTTATTAAAATTAACTATTTTATCCTGCTTTGATTAAAATAATATACATACGTTCAAATACTTACCATGTGACGAAAATATTCTGTCATCGGAATCGACCCACCACACCACTTTCCTGCCTACTTTCTAGCCGCCTTCGCCTTCTCCGTCTTTTTCTTGTACCTGGGATCGTCGAATCTACCCCTCATCTGAGTCCTCTGCTCAGTCGTGATCCACCCTTGGAATAATGTTTCCAAACGATCACGGTTCTTCTGATCATTGATTGCATCCCGGGCTAGCTTGGCGGCGATGGAAGAAAATGTAACCTCCGATTTCCAAATTCCCGAAATATTTAGATTTTAATTTATTTTAAATATCAAGTTTATGAAATATTTTCTCCTTGAATTTTAGTATTAGATTTTGAACAATGTTGATTTTAGAAGGTGATTTAAAATCTTTTATAAAAAATTATTTTTCCCTAAATGTCGATTTATTATAAATTAAATAGATAAATAATGATATATATATATAATACTCTAGCTTCGAATATTTATTGGCTTGAAATCATAAAATTATTTGTTTAATAAAAATTATTGAAGGACTACTTGTTTTTTTCATAATAAATTTTCATATCCATTTGGGATAGTAAATAAATTAAGGTTTTCGAATATGGGTTTAATTAATAGCTAATTGGGAATCAGTTAGCCTTAGAAGCCTCTTAAAATATTTTCTTAAATTATAATATTTTTCTATTAAAAATTTACAAGTTTACCATCTCCCATTCATACCCTCATTCCCACATGAAGAACTCATTCATGTATAATCTTGGCCATTCATTAATTGGGCCAATCCTCACCCTTCATCCCACACCCTCTCTCCCTATTTAAAGTCACTCACCCACACCATTCCCAAGAAGCCCTAATTCCCAAAACCTAGGCTAGCCCTCACAAATTCCCACAAGCCAACAACCATCACCATTTTTGTGTGCTCGTGTCCATGTGTCCAGCTTTACGTGTCAACCGTGTTGGCCTCGGGTCCGACCCCGGGTGTCCTATCGTATCCATTCATTTCCTGTGTCCAGTTATTACAATATTACAATAAAATTTTTGTGTCCGACACCATCTGGACACAATCACCACTGTGCAGTACATCATCCTTGTGTCCAGCCTCGGACACATCCACCACAGTACATCACCCATCGTGTCCAGCCTCGGACACGATCCACCCCTGACACATACAGAGCTAACCCTAACCCTAGATATAAATCCTCGTCGAGCTCCGGTGGCCGCGGATCTCCTCCTCCTCGTCGAGCTCCGGTGGCCGCGGATCTCCTCCTCCTCGTAGAGCTCCGGTGGCTGCGGGACCTTCTCTCCGCGTCGAGCGCCTGTGGCCGACCATGGCGTGACCCCGCGGACCTTCTCTCCGCGTCGATGCCGGAACCCCCCCCAATGTGAGCTCTTCCCTCTTCCCCTTTCTTTTGATCCAGTGTCTGCAATTAGGTTAGTTTATGCAATTAGGTTAGTTTATATAATTAGTTAGTAATATATATAATTAGTTTAGTAATATATAATTAGTTTAGTTTTTATGTAATTAGTTTAGTTATGTAATAATTATAAGGGTTTTTTATTATGTAAAAATATAATAAATTTTTGGTTTATATTATTAATTAAGAAATAGTTTCAATAATAAAATTAGTTCAAATTTTGTTTATTTAGACTGGTAACCGATTTTACTATAGATATAAAAATATATTGGCTTTTACGTAAATTCTAAATTTTATAAATAAACTTTTAATTGTAATTATTGTTCAAAATAATTTTAAAATGATTTTCATAAACTAAGGTGTTGCCTTAATAACCAACAAACGACCATTTTTCTCTTATTAGCTAAACTTGTCAATCTTAATCTTAGCTAACCCCTGTATGTTTTCTCTATGTATTGAGGACCTGGTATCCTTATCTCGATTTTCGTGCCGAACTCCGATCTTGGACTTCTTTATATAGTTTCTAGCTATTTGGACTGCTCCGGACTCATTGGAACTAACTGCTACTTCATTTGGGATCACCTTGAGAAGTGTGGCATTATATACATTCTCTGATTAGTTAATATATATATATAAATATTTGATTGGTATATATACAAATATGTATTTTGGTATATAAATATATATTTATATACATCTATTAGTGTATATACACAAATACGTATTTTGTACAATTACTAATAGACACTTATATATATATTATATATATTTTTATTGGTATATACCCTGAGTGTAAATGTGTATTTATATACGTATCCCTACTAGATGACCCTAGTTGACTAGAGCCATGCCTGGCATAGCCCTGAGGCCAGTGTATTTCTATTGTGTGTTAGTGTAGCATCTGATACAAGTGATATTATTATATGTGTATAGGACTGTTGGATCCTCCAGACGATACTCAGGGACAGGACATCGGTATTCACCAGCTAAGGACCCAAGGCGAGTACATTCTCTGATTAGTTTCCTATTTATGATATCCCCTATGTTCACTGTATCTAGTGTAGATATCCATTGCTCTTGACACGCTGGTTACACGGATTGGTATACACGGATCTCGTCATGAGATGTTATTCCTTATTCATGGTGTAGCTTGTACAAGACTTGTTTCCTTGTTATCTTGTGCATGTACAGACACTGAGTCCCGGGGAGATTTGCTACCTCCCTAGGGAATCCCGTGCCATAGCGTACCATGATTGGATCTACTATACCAGTCGGGGGTGGGGAGTATTTTAGTATAGATATGTGATCATACCCAACTCTACATGCATCATAGCTCACCCCACATCTCACGTCGGGTGTGGCCTGACCATTTACATGCTTCATAGCTGTTACGTGTGATTAGCCTGACCTCTACATACATCATAGCTAACCAACGGTTAGCCTGACCTTACATGAATCATAGCTAATCACATGTAACCAGCCTGATCAAGTTCCCAAGCTGATCACATGTTAAAGCTAGTACTCACACACTTAGTCATAGATTTCTTGCCCATTGACATATTGTTTCTTTTCCTGCATTTACTTACAGTATTTTCAGTATTTCTTTTATTGTACATTTCTCGTACCTATACATGCATCTCATATATTTCCATCTAGAACTGCTACATAGTTTATATCATTAATATAGAACTGATATTTAGAGATGTACTTTGCTCCTTCCTGACTGGAAAACATTTTCCAGACTATGCCTAGAGGACTGGTATCTGACACTAGTGGACCACAGGGTGAGTAGCTGAGACTTGGTTTTAGTAGTGTAGTCGTGATTCCGGGAGGTCTAGCCGGAATCACTAGTTATCTAGTTAGTTTCCTTTAGTAGTTTTTTGGTACCGGATTTGTCTCCGGCATTTTGTTGAGACTTGGATTTATGTTGAGTTAGATTTAATTACATTAGACTTGTGTTGTAATTATTTTTATTTCTTCGATTTCTTATCGTGCAGGAGTTATGTGATTGAGTATGTTGATCTTTTATATTGTTATCCGTGTCTCCTTATGGAGTTGGATACTAGTGTGAGATTGTTTAGATAGTACTTGACCTAGACAGCGTTCTACCGCCGATGCTGCGGCGTAGGATGGACGTACCCATGCCCTCGTACCCCTATATCGGGTGCGGGTCGTGACACGTTTTTAGTGGTGGCCCATGCAGGTCAGACTTCGCTAGTTGTGCGATGTCGTAGTAGTGCGACGTCTTAGTTGTACTACTACGTGCCTGCTATAGAATATAGGACATAGGATACTAGGATGAGAGAGGATACTCAATCACAAATTCTTGAGAGATTCCTGGGACGACTCCTTGAGAATCTCATTGTAATTTCTAATTTTAAATCCTTCGCCTTATTTCCGTCCGTCCTCACTCATTGATATTGAATTTGATTATTGTTGATCAATTATTAAAATTAGGATTTTGGTTTCATTGTAGAGTTTGATTTTATGCCGAGATGAATTTTATGGACTAATTTTACGATATCATCTGATGACATATATTGATGAGAACAGTGAGAAAGGTAAAACGTCTGCTTTGGTTATAAAACCTAGAGTTTATCGCAGCCGTACCGGTTGGCGTGGCAAAAATTCTAGATGTCATGATTATAGGGTTGCGTACTTTAGTTACGGAACCTGTCGTTTACCGCACCTATGCTTACTGGCATGGCGAGGATTCTCAGCGTCATGATTTCTGACCGACGTGTATGGTTATCATGTTGTGTCTTAAAATTTGTTCTTAAAGTATCATCTCAACACTTATCTATTTCTGTTATACAGGACTTTTTCCATCGTTTCTTTTTGCTGCTAGCAGTAGAAACACCTTCAGTCCTCAATCTAGTCTTTTTGAGCTCCTATTCTTTGAGGATTCCTTGTTAAGTATGATAATTAATGACTTGTAATTATGGCTGTGTCTTGAGTGTTAGTATGGACTGTGTTGCTAGTGAGTTATAAGTGTTTTCTAGTTGGACATGTGAGCAGTAGGTTTTAATCTAGAGTTAACCCATAGCAAAATACCTTGTAACAATGGTTCTAGGATAAGTGTCATTATAGTACTATAAGTAGAAGGAGAGTATAGAGTATCAGTGATAGTTCTCAGAGTTAGTATCAGAGCCAATTACCCGTCCTGGATAATCATGATTATATAATTGAGTGATCTATGTAAACAATTAGGTATCAAGGAATTGTGTTAAGGATTAATGGAGCATAACGTTTAATCGGATGATTGATATCGGGCGTGTTAAAGGTAAAGAAATTTATATGCATGAGGAGTTATAATGAGGTGTCATGAGTAGAGAAATATCAGAATTGATAATGAAGATGGTAAAGCGTATCACAGATTAGTGTAACAGGCTATGAAAGGTTAAAAGGAAATACCTATACAACCATCGAGATGAGGAACCATATACATGCCCATGAGAGTAAGGAAACATGAGTGTTATAGTAGATACATGTAATCATGAGTTATAATGAGCTTGATGAGATGATCCATTAATGAAGCTAGTGATATAATACCAAGAGTGCTAATGATCCTATATCGAGGATTAGTCGAGAATAACGCTAATAACAGTAAGCACTCTGTGTGATGATAATTAGATGATATACCAGTTGACATAGATTGAAAATCATGGAAGAAAATACATGTGATGATAACTTTGATCATTGGAGGTAATAGTGCAAGCGATTCGGGCAGTACAATTTTAGTACACAGTTGTAGACAATAGATGTATTGAGTGCACCTCGAGTATTAGAGACTGTGAGCACTTATATGTAAATTTGTGGATTATAAATTAAAGAATGGAAATGAATTTTAACTTTGAGAATTATTGAGGAGTTGAGATTGTGTCATAAATTTTTTTGAGGATTTCAAATATTGATTCAATAAACATGGTCAAGGCTACAAGATTTTAGAAGTGATTAAAAATTTTATTTCGATGTTGAGTATCTGACCTTGAGAAGGTATATGCAATTTATTTTTAAGTTGATCGAGAAGTTAAACCTTGACGATTAATTTGAGGATTAATTTTTATGGTAGATGAGAAATATGAATATTAATATATGAGTAGATGATATACATGTGTAAGGATCTGATGACTTGAGCATGATTGAGATGGCACCGCAGACAAACTTGGGTGTCCATCTAGAGTTGTATTAGAAAGGGTTTAGCACTTAGTATGGTGTGTTACACTTGGTGTGCACTTGAGTGGTAAGAACAAATAGTATGGACAATTGTAGTAGGAACGAGAACTAGCAGTGGGTGTACTAAAGTAGAACAGGGGTACCTAAAGAGATAGAGGTATCAAACTTTACATGCACCAATTGACCTATAATCGTGTTAGAGGTTCTTGGTATCAGATTTTGGTATTAATAGATAGGTGTGTGCAATATGGATATATTCATGGATCTTGTGGATTAATGATTAGTTGATATGGGTACCAGTGTACAGGAATAGGAATTAGTTAGTGAATGTGCTAGAGTTAAGTGTTTGTTAGAGATACTAGATACTACAAGTAAAATGTTAGCAGGTTCTTTCTTTCCCTCCTAATGTTCCTTTTTCCGTCTTTCGATTGATTGATTTTCCTAGTATTGTAGTTCGTATGCATGATTTCTTGTTAGAATAAAATTGGTAGTACACCCTGACAGAGACTGCAGTACCATGACAGAAGACACATGACCTATATATTTTCTTAGATTGCATGGATGTAGGTAGAATTTTCTTAAACCATGATCATTAGGGTTTTGACCATAGCCAAGATCTATGACAAGGTTATGACTGACAAAAAGGGACAAGATAATTAAATTTGTGGATAAGCATTAATTTAAATAAAGAATTAAGGGGTTGTTATAACAGAGGTGATGGATCATTGATTTTACAAAAATCGAGGTATGATTGAAATTCGAGGATAAACATTAACTTAAATGGAGAATTAAGAAATTCACAGGGCAAAATTTGAGGATTTATTAATTTTAGGAAAGTCTTGATATGATTGAATTGGTTATTAAAAATTTGAGAAAAATTTGGGAAATTATCATTATATCTAATTGATTGCAAGATAGAAATTTTATATTATGAATGTTGCATTGAAGATTCCGTAAGTATCGCATTGTTGAGTATTTTGAGGAAAAAGGAAATCAGAAAATAAAATCGTTAATGGAATAGTGTCGAATTCAATTCTCGGGATGAGGATTTAGATTTGAATAAGCATCAATTGAATTTGAGTTAGAGGAGTAAGATGATTGATGGATTAGTGTTTAAAATTTAAATTTTGGGATACGATTTTCATAAATATGCATTGATTGGATTTCAATTGGAGGATTGGATATTAAAATCCTGGAGTATTTAGATACGAACTTAAAAATTTTTTTGGAGGAGATTATGATAAAAATTTGATTTTGATTTTAAACTTGAAGATTTTCAGGAATATGATGTTATAGAATTTTTGAAAGGTTGTGAAATAACAATATGGAATTACTTCATGATTATTTGGTTTGAAATTTAAATTTTGATAGAAATAATATGATGAGTAAAGGCAATTATTGAGGATCTTAAATTTCGAGGACGAAATTTTTCTAAGGTGGATAGACTTGTAACCTCCGATTTCCAAATTCCCGAAATATTTAGATTTTAATTTATTTTAAATATCAAGTTTATGAAATATTTTCTCCTTGAATTTTAGTATTAGATTTTGAACAATGTTGATTTTAGAAGATGATTTAAAATCTTTTATAAAAAATCATTTTTCCCTAAATGTCGATTTATTATAAATTAAATAGATAAATAATGATATATATATAGTACTCTAGCTTCGAATATTTATTGGCTTAAAATCATAAAATTATTTGTTTAATAAAAATTATTGAAGGACTAGTTGTTTTTTTCATAATAAATTTTCATATCCATTTGGGATAGTAAATAAATTAAGGTTTTGGAATATGGGTTTAATTAGTAGCTAATTGAGAATCAGTTAGCCTTGGAAGCCTCTTAAAATATTTTCTTAAATTATAATATTTTTCTATTAAAAATTTACAAGTTTACCATCTCCCATTCACACCCTCATTCCCACATGAATAACTCATTCATGTATAATCTTGGCCATTCATTAATTGGGCCAATCCTCACCCTTCATCCCACACCCTCTCTCCCTATTTAAAGTCACTCACCCACACCATTCCCATGAAGCCCTAATTCCCAAAACCTAGGCTAGCCCTCACAAATTCCCACAAGCCAACAACCATCACCATTTTTGTGTGCTCGTGTCCATGTGTCCAGCTTTACGTGTTAGCCGTGTTGGCCTCGGGTCCGACCCCGGGTGTCCTATCGTATCCATTCATTTCCTGTGTCCAGTTATTACAATATTACAATAAAATTTTCGTGTCCGACACCATCTGGACACAATCACCACTGTACAGTACATCATCCTTGTGTCCAGCCTCGGACACATCCACCACAGTACATCACCCATCGTGTCCAGCCTCGGACACGATCAACCCCTGACACATACAGAGCTAACCCTAACCCTAGATTTAAATCCTCGTCGAGCTCCGGTGGCCGCGGATCTCCTCCTTCTCGTCGAGCTTCGGTTGCCGCGGATCTCCTCCTCCTCGTCGAGCTCCGGTGGCCGCGGATCTCCTCCTCCTCGTCGAGCTCCGGTGGCTGCGGGACCTTCTCTCCGCGTCGAGCGCCTGTGGCCGACCACGGCGTGACCCCACGGACCTTCTCTCCGCGTCGACGCCGGAAACCCCCCCCCCAATGTGAGCTCTTCCCTCTTCCCCTTTCTTTTGATCCAGTGTCTGCAATTAGGTTAGTTTATGCAATTAGGTTAGTTTATATAATTAGTTAGTAATATATATAATTAGTTTAGTAATATATAATTAGTTTAGTTTTTATGTAATTAGTTTAGTTATGTAATAATTATAAGGGTTTTTGATTATGTAAAAATATAATAAATTTTTGGTTTATATTATTAATTAAGAAATAGTTTCAATAATAAAATTAGTTCAAATTTTGTTTATTTAGACTGGTAACCGATTTTACTATAGATATAAAAATATATTGGCTTTTACGTAAATTCTAAATTTTATAAATAAACTTTTAATTGTAATTATTGTTCAAAATAATTTCAAAATAATTTTCATAAACTAAGGTGTTACCTTAATAACCAACAAACGACCCTTTTTCTCTTATTAGCTAAACTTGTCAATCTTAATCTTAGCTAACCCCTGTATGTTTTCTCTATGTATTGAGGACCTGGTATCCTTATCTCGATTTTCGTGCCGAACTCCGATCTTGGACTTCTTTATATAGTTTCTAGCTATTTGGACTGCTCCAGACTCATTGGAACTAACTGCTACTTCATTTGGGATCACCTTGAGAAGTGTGGCATTATATACATTCTCTGATTAGTTAATATATATATATAAATATTTGATTGATATATATATACAAATATGTATTTTGGTATATAAATATATATTTATATACATCTATTAGTGTATATACACAAATACGTATTTTGTACAATTACTAATAGACACTTATATATATATATATATTATATACGTTTTTATTGGTATATACCCTGAGTGTAAATGTGTAATTATATACGTATTCCTACTAGATGACCCTAGTTGACTAGAGCCATGCCTGGCATAGCCCTGAGGCCAGTGTATTTCTATTGTGTGTTAGTGTAGCATCTGATACAAGTGATATTATTATATGTGTATAGGACTGTTGGATCCTCCAAACGATACTCAGGGACAGGACATCGGTATTCACCAGCTAAGGACCCAAGACGAGTACATTCTCTGATTAGTTTCCTATTTATGATATCCCCTATGTTCACTGTATCTAGTGTAGATATCCATTGCTCTTGATACGCTGGTTACACGGATTGGTATACACGGATCTCGTCATGAGATGTTATTCCTTATTCATGGTCTAACTTGTACAAGACTTGTTTCCTTGTTATCTTGTGCATGTACAGACACTGAGTCCCGGGGAGATTTGCTACCTCCCTAGGGAATCCCGTGCCATAGCGTACCATGATTGGATCTACTATACCAGTCGGAGGTGGGGAGTATTTTAGTATAGATATGTGATCATACCCAACTCTACATGCATCATAGCTCACCCCACATCTCACGTCGGGTGCGGCCTGACCATTTACATGCTTCATAGCTGTTACGTGTGATTAGCCTGACCTCTACATGCATCATAGCTAACCAACGGTTAGCCTGACCTTACATGAATCATAGCTAATCACATGTAACCAGCCTGATCAAGTTTCCAAGCCGATCACATGTTAAAGCTAGTACTCACACACTTAGTCATAGGTTTCTTGCTCATTGACATATTGTTTCTTTTCCTGCATTTACTTACAGTATTTTCAGTATTTTTTTATTGTATATTTTTCGTACCTATACATGCATCTCGTATATTTCTATCTAGAACTGCTACATAGTTTATATCATTAATATAGAACTGCTATTTAGAGATGTACTTTGCTCCTTCCTGACTGGAAAACATTTTCCAAACTATGCCTAGAGGACTGGTATCCGACGCTGGTGGACCACAGGGTGAGTAGCTGAGACTTGGTTTTAGTAGTGTAGTCGTGATTCCGGGAGGTCTAGCCGGAATCACTAGTTATCTAGTTAGTTTCCTTTAGTAGTTTTTTGGTACCGGATTTGTCTCCGACATTTTGTTGAGACTTGGATTTATGTTGAGTTAGATTTAATTACATTAGACTTGTGTTGTAATTATTTTTATTTCTTCGATTTCTTATCGTACAGTAGTTATGTGATTGAGTATGTTGATCTTTTATATTGTTATCCGTGTCTCCTTATGGAGTTGGATACTAGTGTGAGATTGTTTAGATAGTACTTGACCTAGACAGCGTTCTACCGCCGATGCTGCGGCGTAGGCTGGACGTACCCACGCCCTCGTACCCCTATATCGGGTGCGGGTCGTGACAGAAAATATCTTCTCGATCACCTTGGTCCAGTGTGGTGGGTACAAGTACGTGTCCTACAAGAAGTAATATAGTAAGTTATGTAATATAGATAAATTAGATGATCGATATTAAAACTAAATATATTTTTACCTTGAAGTGCGCAAACCAGAACGCCTTCCTCTCGTCTAGAGTATCGGAGTAGTTTATCAAAGGGTCACCATAATTATACCTCAGAAAGAGCCCCAGACGTCTCGGTACCCTCAACGGACGATATCTATACAGAGATAATTATATTAATAGAAAATTATATATATATATATATATATATATATATATATATATATATATATATGCATAAGGAAATGCTAACTAATTAACTTACTTTGTGTAGTCGGCCCAAATCTCCATTTTATGCTCGTTCGGAGACGCACATGAAGGATCTCTCTGATACTGAGATAGTAGGGGCTGGGCCTCGTCCGTCTCCTCCGTGGTCTCCATGGTACCGTCAACAGCAGGAACGGTAGACTGAGGAGTAGGCTCCGGCTTGGAACTGCTCGTCCCAGGAGTACTGTCATGAGGAGATGCAAGTGGTTGGAATAGTGGTGTACTCGAAGATGATGGTCCGGACGTAGTATACGGTATCGAAGGAGTGCTGCCGCTAGGAGCATGGTGTCCTCTAGATGTTCCTCTACGTCTGAACCCACCGCGTCTTCTGTCATAACTGATAATAACATATGATGATAAAACAAATACGCATATATATATATATATATATATATATATATATATATATATATATATATATATATATATATATATATATATATATATATATATATATATATATTGCCTTGGCGAACTGCAAGAACTGTTTACACCCTTTATGAATTTATCCCGCATACCGCACAAGTCATCAGGATGATTGTTGTACATCCACGAATGATATCGTATGTAGTAATTCATATCCTTTTTAGATACTTTTGTAAGATAAATACACATTGTTCAAGTATATATCGTTCAAATGGATGAAAAGATGGATACACATGCATGTTCATCAAAGATGAACATAAATAAAGAAGGATATGTGTGTCGTCACGTGTCTCTTGCAGGTAGTAATGCTTTCTAATACCAACCACTACTAACACTTCTCCTTGACATTATAATATACTCTATTAGAACTTAGACTAATTCATAACCTTTACACTACATTAATGCATAAGTAAAACCTTCGACTTGATTCCCCTATACATACTAGTAAACTGACGTGCGTCGCACGTCAAATAATTTTTTTCTTTCCGATATTATTAAAAAATTTAAAAAAATTAAATTAAGACTTGTTATATAAATATTTATATTTTAATTAAGATTTGTTAAAGATTTAATTATATTTTAATTATAGTTTATTGTGGATATGTGTGAATAAAAAAGAGGGTATACGGTTATAAGAAATAAAAAATAGAAAGTTTAAAATTATAATCTTCCATGTTTTTTAATTAAATGGTCTAGAATTTATAAATAGCTTGGACAGCTCATTTTCGAGCGGTTTCCAAGCCGCATTATAATAATAGAGATATATAAACCCTATTTAGGATGGTCACACCTATCATTTATCAATTAAGTTAAATTAATTGCTTAAGATTTGAATTAATTAAAATTAGTCAGCTAAATTAGTTGCTCCACTAACTAAGAATTGTCATTCAAAACTATAAAAAGTTGCATATATATACACACACACACACACACACACACACACACACACACACACACACACATATATATATATATATATATATATATATATATAGTTCGATAGAAGTTCTTTATTATATAAAATTTGGAATCCGTGGAGGCTCTAAAGAGGCCGAGCGCGTCCGACGCATCGTGGACCATGTATGACGTAGTCCGCTGCCTGCCGGACCCGAGCACCCCCCTCCCCGGCCTAGATTGGTTCATTAAGCTCGACGTCCTGGACCACGAGTCCATGACCCGTGCCACCCTATACATGTGTGTGTCGTGTTTGTGTCAGTATCGTGTCAGTATGTGTGTGTTGTATCGTGCTCATGTGTGTGTGTATGTGTGAGAGAAAGAGAGAGAGAGAGAGAGAGAGATAGATAGAGAGGGTTAGGGTTTACCTAGAGCTGTCCGGAGCTGTAGAGAGGAGGAGGAGAAGCCCGAGGTCGTCAGAGGGGAGGAGCAGCACGAGAGGCGCAACTGCACGAGGGGATGAGTCGTGTCGGACGGGGGCGCTCGGGGGGGGGGGGTGCTGTAGGGGGGCGCTCGCGGGGTGGGTGGGGCGGGGGAGGGAGCCGGTGGGGGGGGGGGGTTTCAAAAATTTAGGTGGAAATATGGGGAAATGAACTGGCCAACCTTATATTAAACAATTTAATGACGTCTCAAATAGACGTCGCTAAATATCGCAGATAAATAAAAACTTAGCGACGAAGTAAAGTCGCTAAACATCGCAGATAAATAAAAATATAGAGACGAAAGAAATATCGTAAAACATTGCTATAAATTAAAAATTAGCGACATTTAACGACCTTTACCGGCGTATATTTTTAAAATAGAAAATGTCGTCGCTGCATGTCGCAATAACGTCGCTTTTTATTGAAAATTTAGCAATGTTCAGCGACCTATAACGGCGTATATTTTTACAATAGAAGTTATTGTCGCTGAACGTCGCTAAACGTCGCAACTAGCGATGTTTAGCGATATTTTTTATTGGAGTCGCTAATATTACAAAATTAACTACTTCAATAGCTTTCGTCGCTAAAAAATGTCGCTAATAGCACATATTTTGCTAGTGGAAGAAGGAGAAATTGGAAAGGAAGGCTCAAGCCCTAAATTCCCAAATTCCTAACCCAAATCCCCATGGCAAGCCCTACTCCTTGATTTTTAATTCTTCTTTTTAATTTGTTCATGTTTATAAAATATATGTCTAAATATCTCTTCCTACTATTATTTTAGAAAAATCCTATTATACATCCAAAGTGTTCAAGCCCTCTCCCATCTCCTTCATTTGACTCAATTTTGTTTATTTATCATGTTCATCTATAATTATTTCTTTGTAAATATAAATATAAAATAATTTATATACTTGTCATGAAGGAATGACACTTGACACGTGTACCGGTAGTAATAAGGGTACTTAGACACAAATTATTAGAAGAGGTGAGTCAGACACATGAACCAAATACGATTCAGACACATCAAATTTAAATAATTTAGTGTTATGATGCAGACACACGTGTCGAAAAAGATTCGGATAGTTTGACATGAAAAATTTGACATAAAAAATTAGGACACGATACGAGAACATATATACGGTTTCGTAGTTAAATTCTAAATGGATTGTATTTTACCCTTGTTAGTACTACAAACGACATGCTCGTATGTATATCTGTATATATAAAAATGTATGAGTGCATATAAATATAACCATGTATGGTTGGATATGCCGTATCGGACTCGGTGTTGTGTTTTATATTCTCTTTTGGGATTAATGAGTATGGCTTATATAAATAAATAGTTGCGTGTGTGAATGCATATTTGAAATTTTGGACTCGATTCGATACTCCGGTATATATATATATATATATATATATATATATATATATATATATATATATATATATATATATATATATATATATATATATATATATATATATATATATCATATGTATATTGTCATAGTGTATATATACATAAGAGTATGATGTGTAAAGTATGTATGTGATAGTTGGTTTCAAAATTTTATTTATTATTTATTATTTATTATTTATTATTACTATTTATTTGAAAATAAAAGTTTTACGAGAAAATTACTTTTCGAGAAAAATTGCATTATTACAACAATATAATTTCTCGGATTCCCAAAATTTTAATATAATAATAATAATATTATTTTTACATAAATCTTTGTATTTTATTGAAGTGTTAATGTTGCACCTTGTCATGTATAAATTAGGGTTTAATTAGTGCAAAAGATTAAGTTTGATTAGGGTATGAATACGTTTAATTAAAAAACTATTTTAACTTTATTTAGAAAAGACCAAAATATCCTTTTGCTTAACCCTTAGCTTCTTTAAGAAGCCAAGGCGGGGGGCGGGGGTGCAGGGGGGGTGGGGGGGGGGTGTAGGATGTCCTGCCAAATAAGGGGGTCAAATCCCCTTTGTTTTTTTCCTTTGAACCTTAAATATCTAGTATGGATAAGTTCTTACTAGTTAAGTTATTTGTTATATATAAAAAGGGTTTGGTATTTACTTCCTTTATAAGACTTTAACTCCTTTCTTTTACCTTTCACCTTCTTCATTTAACCATCTCCAAAATACTAACTCTTCATATTCTCATACTTACAAACCCTAGAAAGCCAAGACAAGTCCTCATACTCTTTGTACTTCTTGTACAAATCTCCTTTTGTGTAATTTTTATATTGTTTTAGTTTACTTTTATTGTTCAAAGTAAATTATTTATTCTAGATAAATTTTGAGAATACTATATGTGGTTTAAAACATGATTTTAAGAGTTTTTCATTAAGATGACACACCCATATAAGGCTTGGATATGATTTAGAATTAGAAAACGTAGTGTTGAATTTGTTCCTATGACGCAGTATTTTTTTGGGTCAGTTTTCATCTACTAAACACTGTCAAAATTTAATTTGGTCTAAACAAAAATCGAAGAGAATTCTATAAGATTTCTAACGATATATGATACGATAGGGTTTGAATTCATATGATAGGAATTATGGGTCGTTCAACAGAGGTGTAGAATCCTAGAATCAAAATCTGGAACCTATGTGAACATTTTTGTGTATGCCTGTTTTGACCTATCAAACTTCTTCAAAACCAGGATATGTCTGAATACAAATCGAAGATGATTCAATAAGCTTTTCACTGTATATGATATGATAGCATTCAGATGTATATAATATGAGTTATTGGTCATGCACCATCTACGTACAATTCTGAAAATGGAATCTGTGATATTTTATACTGTCACGCCCCAGTCCCAAAATATATAGGACTAGGAACACGTAAGCATGCTAGCCGCATATATATGACAACTCTAATATATAGAAACCATAACACATACGTACGCTGTATTATGAATATCAAATCCATAAGTGGTAAATATGTCACAAGTCACAGGGTATACTAAATCTTATCCACAAAAAATCATAAATAAATAAATAACCAATAACTATGTAACTAAATCTCAATGTGAAGTATCAAAAGATGATAGTCGGGTGGAAATAAATCCACTGCCAAACTAGAATATAAAATAAATAAAACAAGTACAACCATTAATAAGCAATAAGGATCGAAGAGAAGACCTCCTCGAAATATAAGTAGAAAGTCCTGATCCGCGCTTCTGCTAATACTCATGAATATCTACACTTGGAAAGGGACCAGGTCCTCAGAGGGACGTAACAAGATACATAGAAGCATGCCAATAAAGTACTAAAAATAAACATCTAATGGGGTCACCTAACCGTCTAAGTGAATGCAGTTTAAGAACAAATTTCCAACGCGTGGGCTATCTGGATAAAATGGGATTGGCATAATTCTCTTGGAGATTCAGGGGCCTACAAAGCATGTCATCTTTTGAACGGCATAGGCCGTCTGATAATATATAATATATAGTGGTCATCATGACCGCGCATCTCCGACGGAGCGTACGGGTTACACAAGAAAAGTACAACGGAGCCCAAACGCCTTACTTGTTGTTCTCCCCACCCCATGCTCTAAGCATATCATATCCATAACACGATACTACCTCTAATAACTGCCAAGTCTTCTAGCATGCAATTTTTAACAGCAGTTATCCCTAACGCACGTCCCATACGTACAGGAGGCCAAATTCTGCACGCGAGTCCGTGATCTATATGAGACTCAAACTCGTGTAACAGATATGTCACGACCAATGAAACCTAATAATGCCTCATGATAATGGGGTGGTCTCATAAACTATGTCACATGCATATACATAATAAAAATAGAATACGACGACACCGTCGTTGTACCCAAGTTTTCTTGGACGTGCAGTTTATATAGCAGTTAAAATATATGAACTAATAAGCAGAAATAAGATGCATGCAACATATAGAATATAAATTATAGTACAATGGCAAGGTATACTTGCCTGGCAAGAAAGCTGCGTAGTGCCAATAAACTGCTCCTGAAGTCGCACAGAACAATCTAATATCCTATATACATATAATATAATACAATACAACATCAGCCATTACACTAGCACATACACAACCATAATTATACTGGACTCAGAGGGTAAGCTAGGGGTAACATTGGTCGACTAACAGGGTCAAATGCGAGTCTAATTATGCGGGTGTCACGTATTCAAATGCTGTGCACAATCAGACAGTCAACTAACATGTGTCTAAGCCAGTACGTTAATGTACACAAGGTAGTCAACTCACAAGTTCTTAAGGTCACTTGGTTAAACGTAATATGGGATATCCATAATTATCCTAGGTTCGTACAGCAAATAAACACATTAGTCATAATTAGGTTTAGCATTATCATTTAATTATTTATATAATACATATATATACACCAATCTGAATATTATATACATATACGTACGTATACGCATACGGGTTATACGGTCAAATGTTAATACAGGGTATCCACTACTAACACTTATGGTCACTCAACATCTATAATACAGTCATACCTAGTACTAACATTAATTACCACATAATGTATATGCACCAGTTAATTATCCTACACACACGCACACTAGTCTTTTGGTGAACCGACACAGTCTGAACTAAACTAAACCATGAAGCAATACTAATCACAAGCACACATAAAATAAAAGGAGAGGGACAGGTTCAAACCTCGGGGTTAGCGTGCACATGCATGAGGATCAGGGGTGACTGCTGTAGGTCATCTTCGGCGAGAGGTGACGGGTCCACGATGAATACGATGATGGTGATGACGAGGGTAATGATGATTGGGTTAATGATGATGATGATGAGGATGATGATTGGTGATGATGATGATGATGATGATGAGGGTGTTAATAATGGGGATAATGATTGTGATAATACGGGTAATGATGATTAAGGTGATGATGATGGTGATTAGGGTAATGATGATAGGGATGATAAGAGGATGATGATGATAGAGGGGATAATGATGTCTATAATGATGATAATGGTTATGATTATAATAAAGATGATGGTGATGATGATGATGAAGATGATAGTGATGATGATAAGGAGTCGAGGGTCATGGCAGGGCTGCCGGAGTCGGGGGATGGCTCAGTTGAAGTCAAGGAGTTCAGGCGGAGGGAAGTCCGATAAGATGTGGTGGTGGCTCGGGATAACGATGGTGGTGTTCAGGGATCGAGGGAGATGGCTCGGGTAGTCGGTGTGTCGTTCAGGCGAAGGAGGTGGAAGAGAACGACGAGGTCAAGTGGAGGTTGATAGAGGCTGGTGGTCGTGCAGGTCGAGGTGATCGTGGGGGGGACAGATGGGGGTGGTGATATAGTCGGCCGAAGGAGGTCGGCTCAGGATTTAGTCGGTCCAGGCAATGGTGGGGGTGATGAAGTCGTCGGTCATGGGATCTGCAGTCAATGGCGGGGGAAGGTGATGACAAACGATGCAGCGAGGGAGGTCAACGAGGCATCGATGGGCAGCAGGCTGTGCTCAGGCGGGGGTGCTCACCGGAGAGAGGTCGGGATGGCCGAGTGTTCGTGGTGATGGTTGGCTGCTGCAGCTGTCATGAGTGGAGACGATGATGGAAAGGAGGTCAGACGAGTCGAGGCGGGTGCACAGGGAAGAGAGCAGAGATGACTGGGCTCCGGTCGACGGTTGGGGCTGCTCCGACCGATGGTTGGCAGAGGGAAGGAGAGGGAAGAAGGCGATGAACAGGAGGAGAGGTGAGTATTCGGCTAGGAATAGAGTTTGGGTTTTGGGTGAATGAATAAAAAAAAAGGAAAAATTGTATTTATATATGTGGGGAATAGGGTTGGGGGTTGACCTAGGTAGTTGGGTTGGTCAACATCCTACTTGGAGTGGGCTTGGCTTCATATGGAGATGTTTGGGGGGCTAGGATTGCATGGTTTCAAATGCATGGCTAGAAATTGATGAGGGGGTGATGTTGAATGCTACACACTCCAAAACTTATAGAGAAAATTCACATGAAGACAAAATAGGTTTCTTCATGTGTTGTGTCCAATGGTGTGGACACTTAATACACTTTTGCATAAAAGTGCCCAACAATTGGAAAAATTACACAAAGATAGAAATTAGATTAAATTAATTAAAATTATTATGATAGGTGTTCTAAAATAAATTGGTAGTGCATAGGATTAAAATTAGGTGGGACACAAATATCATGGGCGTAGAAGACTCAAAATAGAATATTGTCATAATTAGGGTTACACAAAATGGGTCAAGATTGTGTCTCTAATTTCGATTGAAACGCACAAGGATACAAGGTTAAATTTATTAGAATTAAATATAAACGTCTGCGACGAATATTGTGCGACTAAAATGTAGCACAAGAGAGCATAATTATAAGTTACACAAAGGTCATAATAGAATGCTGGCATGTCTAGGATAAGGATATAAAATTTGTAGGAAGGCAATGACTAGTGTAGTGCTCCAATTATCGAAGCAACGGTAAGGTGCACTAAGTGATATATATATATTTTAAATTTATCTAAAATATTGTGTTCTATTAATAATTTGATTCAACTAGCCCTAGTTTCACTATCTAAGCCAAGTAAGCCTAATTTTGGGTGAGGGGGTTTACATATACCTTATTTCATAGACCAGTTTTAACCTACTAAACGTTGTCAAAATTTGATTATGTATAAATATAAATAAAAAAATATTTGATAAGCTTTCCAACTATATATAATTTGATGGTATTTGTATTCATATGATAGGAGTTATGCTCTATACAAAGTAGGGTATACATGCTGGAATTATTTTGTGTAATCTAGTTTTGTGCTTTTATGCATTTACTATCTATCCGATTAACTGCTTGTGACCGGTGTAGAGTTGTTCCACCAAAGGGCTTTGACCCATATCAATTCTATGGAGATTTGCTCTGGGTCGGTTATATTACTGTGTTTTGGAGCTCGAAATACAAAGGCGACATTGTCCGAAAATATAAGAATTTTGAAAGATAGCCTAATTTCAAAGTTTAAATACTGTGGTATCATACCGAACCCTAAACCTAGATGACTGTATATCGACTTAGAGTCAGACTCACTATATTCGAGGAATACTTGGAGGTCAACTATCTAAGTCTTGAACTCGTAAGAACATGGACATGTAAATATGTACGCAATTAAATTATCAAATATTGTTTTCCTGGTTCTGGAATACCCTGTTAACTGTATTCTCGTATTACATGAGATTAACATGGATAGCAAATTTATTTGGTATTATTCCAATAGTTGGAAGCATTCCTGCAAGTGATATCTGTATTTTAGAAATACAAATCAAGGTGTATAATTGAGCCAAAAAATAAAGTTTTAATTATTAGAATGGACTTAGGATTGGTTGTGATTGTAGAATTGAGCATTGGGAGGGAGAGAACAATTTGGATCACATAGTATGTAATTTTGGCAATATAATTAACAAAACTAATCAGTACTTGTATCTCCTTCGCAAGGCCTTGCGTTGAGAACTGGTGAATGCTTAGATCACCTATCTATCTATATCTCGTGTTACCTGTAAATGTTTACCCTAATTTGATAAAAAGTCAAATTTGGTATTAAATAATGTTATGATTATTTTTCCCCAAGAGGAGTGGCCGGACTACTAAGTACCGTACCTACCTGCCACCACCCGATCCCTGGTAATGGGACTATTGTCTAGATTGTGCTTGTGACACTGTGATTATGAGATCCAAACATGTTATCTATACTTTGCATCATCATATAGAAAAAATTGACTTGTGACTGTGTTAGTGACTTTAGGACTTAAGAAACAATTATGGATACAATTATTTTACCATTTTAAGATTACTTTAGAAGTTAGTTCAAAATTATATTTAATTTTTGTACTTAGAGTTTATTTGGGTTAGATTTCCATTGCATTTGATCTTCAGTATCACATTATTTTATTTATTTTATCTTCCTTGAATCAAGGACTTGCATGTCTTTGATGACCTAGTTTTTGTTCACTAGATGAAGGTCGGGACGATAACGAGATTCTTTCCTTATATAATGTGGACGAATATGAAGAGTAAGGGATGCCACGTGTCTTGTTCTTGTATAATTATACGTGTACTAATCTTATGGGAGATAGTTATGTGGTTGTATATTTTACTGAATAGCTTGTATACTTTTTTTGAAGTCATAACTCAGACTTGTGAGTTGTAAATATAAAAGCTTGATATTGTGAGTATACTTAGTTCTTACTTGTTGATGGTTTAGCTTTACCCTATACTTTATCCTAGAACTTACAGATAATAATCATGGTTACGAATATAGGTTTATTCGTAAAGCACGTAGCTTGGGGATGTTGATTACGTACTCAATTCACCATTTATTGGGAGCGAGACGTGACAATGTATATAGATTTATAAATGTTTAGGGTGTCTGATTTGATACATGATTAGCTTGGTCACAGATACATCAAAGTATACAAATATGGAATTATGCCAATAGATTTAACTAAAATACATAGTCTTCGACATATAATTATATATATAACATATTTTGGATAAATTTCTAGAATGCGTTTACACAATTCTAGTATGATAATCCTTAAGTTAATTAAGTATCTTGGATGAAAAAATATTTGGGATATGTACCCTGTTGTCTGGATTTCAAACAAAGCCAAATTAGTATGTTATAAACCAACTTATGGTCTTAAGGATGAGATCACATTTTATTATCCTATAAATGATACTTAAAGTTTTGATAATTAAAAGAAATAGTTATTAAATAAACTTTTTAACATATTTTAATATATGATTTAACTTGAGAAATCAAGGAGAACTTATATTGCTATAAACAAGTTTGTAATACCCAACAAGCAAGATATTTGATATACAAGTTACTAGAAATCGTATCTCCCATTCTAGTATGATTTTGCTACCAAAATGTTTGAATCAATTATGAATTATGATTTGTATTGAGTTTCCAACTTGTATAGCAAATTCGGACCGGTGCTAGTTCCTAAAAATAGATTATCGCTAATATAAAATTATAATTTGGGTAAGAAAGTTCCTCCTTTATCCTTGCAAAGTTATTGCTTATTGATATTATAACTGTGTGTGTTATCGATGTTGAGAGTTGCTCCACCGAAGGGGTCGACAAAACCGTAAATTCTACGAAGAGTTGCTCCAGGTGTATATTATAAATTGTAAAAAATTTGGGCTCCAAAATACAAATAAGACTCTGCCAAAATTTTTAAGAAATTTTAGAGATACCATTTTCGAAAAATTTGAATAATTGTTAGTCTCTGTTTGTCATTAAAATTGGGATTGTTTTAATAACAAATGAAAGAAAGTACAAAGAGTTCATAGACAGACAATCTAAGTACAATTTTTGATTATGAAGGATGACGATGGAGATTGAGTGTAGTAGTGACTCTTTTACTCTGTTGACGGTCTGATGTGGGAGCGAGGAAGCTCTTCTCAGTTCTCTCTCTTGTGTCTGTTGCTCACTTGGGGGTGGTCTGGTCTCTCTGAAGTAGAAAAAATCTAGCCCTTAGAAAGTTCAAGTTGCTCCTATTTATAGCCATCGTGCTGATGGGCTATATATGTCGCATATGCCTCTGTTTGATGGCCGCATAAGGCTCCTTCCACAGAATATGGTTGCAACTGTATCCATACGCCATGGATAGATTTTTACGAGGTCTTGGTTGACATATGCTGTTAAAAAGATCTTGGGGTTGTTTTTAACCCGTTGTGTCCGTGACTTGGTCAACTGGACACATAGTCAGCACTGATCGTGCAATAAATCTTCTTCAGTTGTAACAGAAAAGATCCTGTGAACCAAGATCCGCTTAACTTCATGGTCGCATAGTATCGTGGATGCATACGAGCTCTTAGTTTTATCTTGGTCGGATGGACACTTTAGTTGTACGATATTGCGGGAGCATACGTGCTCTCGTTTGGCCTTGGTTGGATGGGCACTCTGGCCGTATGATGGCGAGGCCGCATAGGTCTTATAGCCGTATACATGCTCTAGTTTGGCCTTGGTCGGATGGACACTCTGGCAGCATGATGGCAAGGTCGTATGGGTCTTGTAGCAGCATACGGGCTCTCGTTTGGCCTTGGTCAGATGGACACTCTGGCCGCATGTTGACGAGGTCGCATTGGTCTTGTAGCCGCATACAGACTCTCGTTTGGCCTTGTTCGGATGGACACTCTGGCCGCATGTGGATGAGGTCGCATAGGTGAGGACACGTAGCCTGACCCGTCTGTCGAGGCTATTAATGCATAATATAACTTTCTATCTTTTTGCATGTTGCCCCTTTCACAAATCTTGAGGTACTCAGAACTTTATGTTAGTCATCGGAGACTATGTCAAGGGCTTTATAGGCGGCCTCTTACTCTGAGACTGTTCAGGCAGCATGAATGTTGTTTATCCTCTTATGCGGCTCCAAGGGGCATGAGCTTTATGCGACTCTAAGGGGCATGAACTGTGTGCGGTCTGTAAAATTTTTATGCTTTTATAAGACCCCCTTCAAAGTTTTCAAAATGACAAGTTTGGAACACTTTGAATAAGAAGCATGGTCGAGCACTTTTGGCTGCATAGAAAGGACATGTCGTATTGTATCATTGCCACATAGAGAATTTTGACAGGCTGTCCGATCATTTAATGAGGATATTTGATCGAATTTCCTTGGGATTTGGGGTCTATCTCTTGATACGGGACTCAAGGAATCGGTTTTCGAGAAGCTTAAAGGGGTCTATCATGCGGATCGAGGCATTAGATCCATTCTCATAAATGTTTTGGTTTACTGTCTCGATCTCTTCCTACAGCTTTTAAAGCCTATAAATAGACGGCTGGGAGGAGAGAGAGAGCTTTATTCTCTCGACTTTGTTTCCTCTTCTTTGAGAAGGATGCTGACGGCTATGGCTTTCCTTGCTGAGGAATTTGTCAGGGGCGGTCTTAATCTTTAGCCCCCTGATTATGGTACTTTACTCAGAGGTAGGTGAGTACTGCGTTCTTCGTATCAGACTTCCATGGACACAGAGACACCCATGCACAGTCTTGTTGTGTGGACGAGAAATTGTTTAGAATACGTACAAACTTTTTACACAGCCTTGCCGCATGGATAATAGATCATCACGAACATGCACATGCTTTCTTCATTAGTCTGTCGCATGGATGAACAACCATCATGCGGAAACTAAGATCCTGCTACATGGATGAAGGATCAACCTGGACATGCGTCAGCCATGACTCTGTCGCATAGATGAAGGTTCAATCTAGAAATGAGACCACCAAGGCTCTGTCGCATGGATGGAAGCTTGATCCGGTGTCATGACCCGCACCCGGTATAGGGATGCAAGTAGTGAACAATGTCACACCCCAGTCCCGCAGGGCCCGATCATCCTCGGTTGGTCCCTACGGAACCGATCATCCTCGCACGGGCGTGATGCTGTACAAGCCTAAAATACGCTTGCATAAGGCCAAAGCTTTGAACAAGAGCAAGTAAGCTATTCAATACAGAATCATCGGCACATATATAAATTAAGGAAAAGTAAAGAACACATGGCATAAAAAATAAGCTTTTTATTGATATTCAAAAGTATTATAAGTGGCAGTTGGCTGAGGTTACAATTCGCTCAAGCACTCTTTATCTCGATTACATTGACACCATTCCATACATTATGTCCCTCTATACAAAAGCAGCTCAAACTCGATACGGCTCAAGGCATCGACTCCAGATTTTTGGTTCCTTGGGATGAGGCATGCCTATCGCTTCTTCGGATGATCTAACACCTGAGAACAAGCAAACTGTTAGTGGGTCAGCACTTTTATAATTACTGGTGAGTATAGACAACTGAACAGAAGCTACACCCCCTGAAACCATAATAAGTAAGAATGTGGCAAAATATTTTATTACTAGTGATCTTGCTAGTTTTACCTATGTTCATTTTACATGCAGCTCGGGACTATAGTCAGATTACATCTTTTGAAAACATAGCTTGGAAACAGTTTTATATATTCAAACGATAAGCATACTTGAGACATAGTTCTATCGTGTAGTCCGTAGCATGTATTGTGTACCATATTCTAACTCTTAGGGACAAAGTTCTCTAGTGGACTGTTCATCTCAAAATAAAACAAGCATTAAGTGGACTATCATACTTTAAGCACACAAGAAAAACTAGCTATATAATTTTGGTCCAAGAGAAACTCAGGATCGGTAGCGGTAATTCAGATAACCAATGACTCACATTCTGATGCTATTAGCAGCTGTGACCTATGGTTGCTCTTCACTAACATAATAGCAGCCGGGACCAAGGTTCAGCTCTGCACTAATAGTCATTGTCTGACCGATGCGAATGCATGAAGCACTATCAGATAAAATCTACGATGCAAACAAATTAAACGAGCAAGCTATATGTATACACTTATATTTTTTACCCCCTTGCCGAACGGTTATCCCTGCAGCAGACATACAAGTTAGCAATAATTTCCATAAATATATATGTGTAAGGTTCTCTAGTTTCCTGTCTGTCTCTGCATCAAACAGTTAGGTATGCAAGAAGGCTAGCCTAGCATGCGCCCTAACTATATGATGGTCCATGGGTAGCCCCATGATTAGCAGCGGTTGCCCAAGTTTCATCTCTTCACTGGCACGCATGGGTGTTGGCAACTGTGACTCAAGGTTCAGCTCTTCACCAACACACCCGAGTACTAGTAGCTGTAACATCATGGGTTCCGTACAACACTAAAGGATACATTGCCCCACTAGACCCCTTGCGAGCCGTACCCTCAGGGCGAAACTAAAATCTCTTCCGGACCGAGCAATTCCTAGTGCCCCAGGAACCGTTCGAGAGACAAGACCCTGTGCACAAGTTGTCCGAGACCAATACAATGACATAAACACATTATGCAAGCAAAATAATGATCAAGCAAAATATATACATTCTAGAAAAACACATCTTGTCAAATAAAGCATAGCCCTTATATATCTAATAGCACACCCTACTAGACCCCCAGCGGGTCGTATCCTCAGGGCGCACTATTAGTCTATGCTTATACGAATCGAAGACTTATAGCAGTTCGATATAGCAAAATGGATAAGCGAAACATATAATAGCAAGAATAATTTTAATTTTATATCTAGCATGCAATATCTGTCTCTTTCTTAGCATAATACAAAGGGACTTATTCAAGCAATTCATTTACTTATCTCTTTAGCATGGTAAGGGTTCGTTCGATAGCTATGTCAGTATTTCTAAGCATGTAATATTTCTTATACTCTTGACTTAGCATGGCAAGGTTCTAGCTCTTTTCAGATAAGCATACAATTTTCTCTTTAAGCAAGTAGGTTTGTTTCGATGGCAAGCTATACGAGTTCACTTATTAGAATGTAGAGTCGGGTTCTATCATTCTTCTTATAAAACTATCTTCTTAAGAAAATAAGCATTAAAAAACTCAGATTCATTATTAAGTCATACAAGAATCAGAGAATGCAGTTCTGCCCACTCACATTGATCAATCGTCTTATGGTTCGGTCGAGAACTCTCCGAGAAGACTTCTGCTTGAGCAAGCAAAGCTATATCACTTGTACATAGTGCAGACGCAGAGCGAGGCACTACAAACAATGCCCAACTTACGTCGTAGCATCGACGGTAGAACGTTGTTTGGGTAAACTATTTATCTAATAATCAATATATAACAATGCCACCAGTGTAATATGAATATACTTAACCACAGTTCTATAGATGAAATAAAGCACAAATATGATAAAAGAAAAGAGTCATAATACAACTCATCAGACCAAAAATAATATCCAATGAGTCAGAGAAATACTAATAACAATGTTGGAGATAAATCCAGTACAAAAGGAAACTAACTACTAAGCTACGAGTCCTGGGTCATCTATCTCAGTCGGGATTAGACCCTCCTGAGCCAAGGTCTCTGGCTCTAAGCCAACCATGTCATGAGTCTAGCAGTGAGTGGGTTGCCACTCCTCAGTGTCATCTGGAAAAAATATATTCAGTCAGGAAAGTAGCAAAGTACATCTCTAACAGCAGTTCTAATAAATGATATTAACTATGTTACAGTAAATAGATGAGAATATACAAGATGCAATATACAGATACAAGATATATGCAATAAAGAAAATACTGGAAATAAATACAAGAATGAGCAATATAGCAATGAACAAGAAATACAGGTCGTGAACTTCTTTTCTCGGAGAAGAAGCAATAATGACTAAGTGAGTGAGTACTGGCTTTAATATGTGATCGGCTTGGAAACTTGCACAAGGATTATGGCCTAGTTAATCATACGTGCGGTGTATGATCAACACTCACAAGGAACAAGATATGCATAAGGAGGGTATGATTACATATCTATAATAAATACTCTGCCCCCGACTGGTATATTAGATCCAACTATGGTATGTTATGACACGAGTTTCCACAAGAAGGACGCTACTCTTCTCATGAACCAATGTCTGTATTTGTACAAGAGGAACAAGGAAACAAGTCTTGCATAAGATATACCGTAAATACCAAGGAAGAATATCTCATGACGAGATTCGAATATACCAATCCATGTAACCATCGTATCAAGAAATCAAGGATATCTACACTAGATACAAGAGACATAGAGAATATCAAAAATGAGAAACTATCAGAGAATATACTTGCCTAAAATTCGATGAACAATATCAAAGATGTCTGGTACGGTGCCTTGAAGACCTAAATATGGAATATTATATCAATACAAGGTTTTGGAATCAAAATAAGTTAAACTAGTCAACTTCTTGGTCATAACGTCATTTCTAAGTTAAAACAGTCAAACTAGGTCAAAGTAGTCAAACTTGGCCAAATAAGCTATTTCTAGGTCGTATGAGTCTATCTCTAATATATTGGGTCCATACACTATGTAACTAGGACATACTAGCTATACCAGGTTACTAGAAAACCAATAAGATACAGTATATATATATATATATATATATATATATATATATATATATATATATAAGATAATATTTATATTACTCTTAGCTAACTAATGCAAAGTGGATACCTTGGCTTTGAACCAATGCGGTATCTCACTACCTACACTCCCATCTTGATACTCAAACCCAATACCTTGAGTATCCACCAATACCTTGACATTACCTTGGTATCACAAGGTAATTCAAATTCTAGTATATAATTAACTATCTAATACTCTAAACTATAGCTAACATGCATTAGCTACTTTTACTATACTATACTAACTACCTACTAACTTACACACACACACACACACACACACACACACACACACACACACACACACACACACACATATATATATATATATATAACTACTAGTAAACAAGTATATATATAATTACTAGTCTAACAATATGTATACATAACTAACTAGATAACAATGTAACTAACTAACTAAACTATTAGTGAACTAACTACCTAAACTATACATCAAGCTAACTATCCCCCTTACCTTGCTCTAGCTGCTGCCCTCTGTTCTTGTTGCCTTTGCATTGCTGTTGTTGCTGCATTGTTGACTTGCTGCTGCAGTCCATGCCACTGCAGTTGGCTGCACACTGCTTGCTGCAGTCTTGCTATGGTGCAAACTACTGTGGTTGTTGCTTGCTATGCTCTTGTATTTCCTAATGCTGCAGTTTGCTGTTGCTGCTAGCATTGCTGCTAGCTAGCTGCTGTTGTAGTTGCTGCTGCTGCTTTCCATGCTGTTGCTGCTACACCTCCTTGCTGCAGCAACCCGACCCCCCTCCTAGCACACACATACACACACATCTATGCATACACATATATATCTATATACGTATATATACATAACACTCTCACTCGCACACAAATATATATATATATATATATATATATATATATATATATATATATATATATATGCAACTCTCTATGTATATATAATCACATACAAACATATATATCTATGTATATATATAATCACTAAGTATTTACATATAACTACAATACTAGTAATGCATATCCATTCTCCTATCTCTCATGACCACCAACACCTCCAAATACAACATGGACATATACATAAATATATATATACATCATACAATCATAATAATTATATCAATATAATAGCTATTACCAAGGTATATTAAATCTAAATACAATAAAACAAAAACACGTGGAGTGCATCGTACCCGTATCACACTAGATCTATAATACGCTTGCGATACAAGTCCACCACACCACAAAATGTACCCCAAAAGACACGAGCAAGTCTAAAATAATAATTATGAACAATACGAAGAGCTAATTACACATCTACGTATCCGTATTAAAATATGACATGCTCAAACCATCGTGTCGGAAGAAAACCCCCAAATCAACCCGTATCTCCAAATTATCGGGATACGGCCTAAACGTATCCAATTATGGATATAACACTAGCCACACATAATTAAACATATGTCAATTTGGTCTAATTGACCAATTGACAAACACAAGATGTGTCAATCTCAGAATTTTTCCTAAATTGACACAAAATACTACATAACTTTCTTCATAGGCCTCGTATGAATCTAATTCCAATTTCTATGGGTAGCCTTAGCATATGGGATAGTTCCTAATAGTTAAAATATATATATTTAGAGTCTAATTAGAGAGAAAAAACTAAATTGTACCTATTAGGAGATGGATTTCCAATAAAACTTCCAAATTGGGTGAAAATAGCCTCAAACTTGTAGATCCTTACTTCTTACTTGTAGATCATTGCTTCAATAGTCTGTAATGATGATTAGGAAAAGAATTGGAAAGAAATTTGGATGGAATTTGATGTGAAAGTGAAGAAATTTGGATGGAATTTGATGTGAAAATGAAGAAATTTGGAAGAAAAAATTCTAGATCTAGATTTAAAATAGAAAAAAATAAAGAGAGAGAAACTCTCCCTCCCTATATACATGGCCGGCCACTATTCTCCCTCCCCATGCTACTATATAAAGTCTAAAATATCCCTTGGGGCCTCTCATGAAGAAATAATTAAGGAAGAAAGGTTCTAGTCTAATTGGTTTAACTTAATTAATCATTCTCCTAATGAGTGTGCTTCTTATTGGACTCAATTCTAACTAAAATTAAATATTGGTCCATAGATCTAATCTAAACTAGTTAGGTCCACTAACACAAGTCCAAAATAATAAACTAACATCTAATAATAAATAAATAATACAATAAATAATATACAACATGTACAATATTTAATTATGAAATAATAAAAATATCCTTTTCTAGAAAATATGGTAGTGACATCCGACATACGACCATCGAGGCTCTGTCGCATGGAAGATACCTCATGCGCCGACTAGGCTCTGTCGCATAGTCGTCAACTTTGTCTTTGTATGCTTATGTCATATATTTTCCTTGTGTGGGCTTTGTTCCCCCTCATGCGGCTCATGATGGAGCATGAAAGGATATCATAACACCCATTATTCGGGGTAAAGACCAACTTTATGTGGTGGTTCACCAATAACAGATCCAAGAGATGAGGATATTTTGGCAAAAAATAATCTAGGAGACGAGGATGAACATCTTGCGTCATGCGCTGAGCTGTCCATGTACATGTAGTGTGCCAGCTGTGTTTATCCCCTTTATGCGGTTTGCTACCGGCCGAAAGACTACGGGATCGATGACAGGATTTGAATTAATTACCATTTCTGTCATCAGTCTTCCTCCATATTTATAGAGCGCCTGATCCTGCTCCCCCCATGCTATCCGTCAGCATGAATAATTTTTTTATATACTCAGGTTTGCATTATGGAGGGATAATCCAGAAAGCATTAAGTTCTGCTGCAGGCTCGACTTGTGTCAATAGCAACGACAACACGGAGGGACATTTCTAATGAAAAAGGTTCATATCAGAGAGACTATTTGCCATTAAATTTGAAGGTTCTAAAAATATTTTGATTTAATCAACAAACAGAAAAAAGTACAAAGAGGTCCTGGACCGATAATCTAAGTACAAAAAGGTTCGTATCAGAGAGACTGTTCGCCATCTGCCTGCAGTCGTCAACCGATATCACATAGTGAGTCTTATGCGGCCTCCTCCTTGGCCACATAGAGTTTGTATCAGTGCTCGAACATTTGGCATCATAGTTATTTTCTCTGCCAGAGTTTGGGGCTGAGCGTTTTCTGTGTCAAGCTTTGATGCCGCATGGACAGCCTAGGGGAAGCCTGGCGAGCATCTTCAGCAACATGGAGAGAGGCGAAGAGCGCAAGTTCCATAGTTGGGTGAGGTATGGTGGCCTTTGCTACCCACATCCTGTGGGTTTTCGAGTGGCGAGCACCCTTCTGGTTGGAAGATACAACCTCATAAGCAACGAACGCATGATATGCGATCCCTGCATCACGAAGAGAGACGGGGAGCGCCTGCTCCACAGTTGGGTAAGGCATGGTGGCCTTTGCTACCCACGTCCTGCAGGTCTTCTTGGGCTTTGTTTACCTCGAAAAAGGACTCCCGTTGTCCCCAGAGAGAATGTCCTCCAAGGCCTGGTGGTCGAAGCGAACCACCAGCATCCTTTGAGTGGACCCGAGCTTGGCTGCGTCAGATTACACCACAACTTTCTTATCAGAGAAGAAAGACGTCCCCAGCAGAGTCACCATCTTGTTCGCCATTAAATTCAAAGATTCTAAAAAGAGCTTGATTTAATCAATAAACAAAATAAAGTACAAAAAGGTCCTAGACGGACAATCTAAGTACAATATTTTTTGATTTTGGGGTGTGACGATGGACAAGGAGTGCTATGACATCTTCTTTACTCCATGGATGATTGGATGCAGGATATAGAAGCTTACATTTTCTCTTCATTCATCTCGGTATGCTCTCTCTCTATATTGGCCAGGGGTGGTATGCTCTCTCTGAAGCAGAAGAAAAAAGTTTGCCATTAGAACGTTCAACTTGCTTCTATTTATAGTTATTGTGCTGATGGGCTATGGGTACCGCATATGCCTCTGTTTGGCAGTCACATAAGACTCCTTCAACAGAATGCAGTTGCAACTGTCGTCGCATGCCATGAGACAATTGCCACGCGGTCTTAGTTGAGATATGCTGTTGAAGAAATCTTAGGGTTGTTATCAACCCATTGTGGGCGTGACTTGGTCAGCTAGACACGTAGTTAGCACCAAATTTGTTAATATCTCTGCAGTTGTAACAGAAAGATCTCGTGAGCTGGAGGCCGCATAGCAACTTGGCCGCATGATAGCGAGGCCATATGAGTCTTATAGCGACATACATGCTCTCATTCGGGCCTTGGTCGAATGGATACTTTGGCCGCGTGATGGTGATACTACATAGGTCTTGTAGCCGCATATGTGCTCTCGTTTGGGTCTTGGTCGAATGGATACTCTGGCCGCATGATGGAGAGGTCGCATGGGTCTTGTAACCGCATACATGCTCTCGTTTGACCTTGGTCGGATGGACACTCTGGCCGCATATTGATGAGGCCGCATAGGGGCATAGCCACATATGATAACTAGACCCTATGGGGACTGTAGCTATATTTGATGACTAAGCCGCATAAGACCGAAACCGCATAGGAAAGGACACATGGCATGCCACGTCTGTCGAGGCTATTAATATGTAATGTAACTTTCTGTCTATTTGTATGCTGCTCTTGTACGAGTCTCGAGGCACTTAAAACTTTATGTCAGACATCGAAGGCTTTGTCAAGGGCTTTTTATGCGGCCTGCTTATTCTAAGGATGTTTAGGCCGTATGAAGGCTATTATGTAAAACCCCTAATTTTAATAAACTGTATTATTATTTATTTAATTAATTTATAGTATTTATTAGCTAATTAGAAGAAATAGAATTTATGGAATTTTTATTTTTAGGTAATTGTGCATTTAGAGATTTTATGGAGCAATTATAATTTTACCCTAATTATTTCCATGTAGGAGACCCTTTGAACAGTTGGTAGATTTATTGTAGGCACTAATAATAATTTTTAGAATTTTCTCTCTCTCTCTCTCTCTATATATATATATATATATATATATATATATATATATATATATATAGGAATAGAAAGAATAAAAGAAAAAGAAAGAAAAAAAGAAATAGAAAAAGGAATAAAATAAAAGGAATTATAAAACCTAATGAACCCTAACCCGTTAGTCCTAGACCCGTGTAACCTCCGATTTCCAAATTTTCAAAATATTTAGATTTTAATTTATTTTAAATATCAAGTTTATAAAATATTTCTCCTTGAATTTTTAGTATTAGATTTTTGAACAATGTTTGATTTTAGAAGATGATTTAGAAATCTTTTATAAAAATCATTTTCCTAAATGTCGATTTATTAAAAATAAATAAATAATATATATATATATATATATATAATACTCTAGCTTCGAATATTTATTGGTTTGAAATCAAGAAATTATTTGGTTAATAAAAGTTATTTGAAGGACTAGTTGATACTTCATAAAAAATTTTTTTGTATCCATTTGAGATAGTAAATAAATTACATACTTTCTAAGGTTTTGGAATATGGGTTTAATTAGTAGCTAATTGGGAATCAGTTAGCCTTGGAAGCTTCTTAAAATATTTTCTTAAATTGTAATCTTTTTCTTTTAAAATTTACAAGTTTACCATCTCTCATGACTAGACTATATAAACCAATATTCCTAGGGTTTTTCCCAAGAGCCTTCTTCCAATTCCCAAAAATATTCAACCACCACCACAAGACAGCCCACATAGCCACCATCTCCACACATTCTGAGTCCAGTCAATTTGTGTCTGCGTGTCTGTGTCCTCCTTCTTCGTGTCAGCCCGTGTCGGCCTCGGGTCTGACCCCGGGTGTCGTATCCACTAGTTCGTATCCACCTTACATCCATAGTACATCCACAAGCCTCCTTTCTGTGTCCGACACCATCTGGACACATCCACCACCACCAGTTAGTACAAACATGAAACCCTTGTGTCCAGCATCCGGACACGATCCAACACAACCCTGACACATCACAGAACAGTCCAAACCCTAACCCTAGATCTGATCCTAACCTACCGCCTCCGGTGGCTGCGGGACCTCCTCCTCTGAGTCGAGCTCGCCTGTGCCCGACCAGACGCAGCCAGATCCGACGTCGAGCAGCACATTTTCTCGGATCTGGACCGCCACCTCCGTCCCCGACCTTGACTCGAGCAGCCGCGGCTTCCTGGTCCCAGCTCCGGTGGACCACCGCCCAGCGCCACCAGATTGAGTCGTCCCCTCCTTCCGCGTGCGTCGAGCTCGATAGATCCAGCCGCCGCCGAGCTTCGCGGCCACCTTGAGCATCCCAGATCCAGCCTCAAAGTCGTAGGAGCCGACCAAGACATAACCTGAGCGCGACCACGGCGGAGGAGTTTCATCCACTAACGCCGAAACTTTTCCTCGCCGTAGCAGATCTGCCCGGTGCCGCCGCCTCGAGGTGAGCTCTCGACCGCTGCGCCTCCAGATCCATCGACGTCGGCACTATTCCGATGAGAGATGCCAGCAACGCCGACGCTTTATCCGGTCTGACCTCGACGGACCTCCTCCGTGTCGACACCGAGAACCCCCCAATGTGTGCTTCCCTCTTTCATCTGATTTATTGTGTTTTAATGTAGTGTTAGTTAAGTTACATAACAGTTTTAGTTTATTAGGATATAATTAGTTTAGTTATTTATTATGTATAAAGTTTAGTTATGTAATATATATATATAAGGATTTTTTTGGTTATATAAAAATATAATAAGTTTGGGTTTATAGTATTAATTAAGTAATGGTTTTAACTTTAAGCTTAGTTTAAAATTAGTTTATTTAGGCTGGTAATCGATTTACTATAGATATAAATATATATTGGCTTTTACATAAATTCTAAATTTTCTTTTTGTAAATAAACTTTTAATTATAATTATGTTCGAAAGAATTTTTTTAACAATTATTGTTCAAAGTGATTTCGAAATAATTTTCATAAACTAAGGTGTTTACCTTAATAACAAACAATCAACCCTTTTCTCTTATTAGCTAAACTTGTTAATCTTGATCTTAGCTAATCTCTGTATGTTTTCTCTATGTATTGCGGACCTGGTATCCTTATCTCGATTATCGTGCCGAACTCCGATCGTGGACTTCTTTATATAGTTTTTAGCTATTTGGACTGCTCTGGACTCATTGGAACTAATTGTTACTTCATTTGGGATCACCTTGAGAAGTGTGGCATTATATTTATGCCTTGTCGACACGTCCATGCTTTGCACGTCGACTTCAACCAATCTGAGATGAGTACATTCTCTGATTAGCTTCTTGTTTATGATATCCCCTATGTTCATTGTATCTAGTGTAAATATCCATGCTCTTGACACGATGGTTACACGGATTGGTATATACGGATCTCGTCATGAGATGTTATTCCTTGTTCATGGTGTAGCTTGTACAAGTCTTGTTTCATTGCTATCTTGTACATGTACAGACACTGATTTCCGGAGAGATTTGCTACCTCCCTAGGAAATCCCGTGCCATAACGTACCATGGTTGGATCTACTATACCAGTCGGGGGTGAGGAGTATTTTAGTATAGATATGTGATCATACCCAACTCTACATGCATCATAGCTCACCCCACATCTCACGTCGGGTGCGGCCTGACCATTTACATGCTTCATAGCTATTATGTGTGATTAGCTTGACCTCTACATGCATCATAGCTAACCAACGGTTAGCCTGACCTTACATGAATCATAGCTAATCACATGTAACCAGCCTGATCAAGTTCCCAAGCCGATCACATGTTTAAGCTAGTACTCACACACTTAGTCTTAGTATTCTTGCTCATTGACATATTGTTTCCTTTCCTGCATTTATTTCCAGTATTTCCTTTATTGTACATTTTCCGTACATATACATGCATCTTGTATATTTCCATCTATATACTGCTACATAGCTTGTATCTTTGATATAGAACTGCTATTTAGAAATGTACTTTGCTCCTTCCTGACTGGAAAATATTTTACAGACTATGCCTAGAGGACTGGTATCCGACACTTGTGGACCACAGAGTGAGTAGCTGCAGTCTTGGACTTAGTAGTGCAGTCGTGATTCAGGGAGGTCTAGCCGGAATCATTAGTTATCTAGTTAGTTTCTCAAATATCTATTTTGGTACGGGATTTGTCTCCGGCATTTTGTTGAGACTTGGATTTATTGTTGAGTTAGATTTATTTACATTAGACTTGTGTTGTATTTTATTTTTATTTCTTCGATTTCTTATCGTGCTGTAGTTATGTGATTGAGTATATTATTCTTTTATATTGTTATCCGTATCTCCTTATGGAGTTGGATACTAGTGCGAGATTGTTTAGATAGTACTTGACCTAGACAGCGTTCTACCGCCGATGCTGCGGCGTAGGCTGGACGTACCCGCGCACTCGTGCCCTAAACCGGGTGCGGGTCGTGACACGTTTTTAGTGGTGGCCCATGCAGGTCAGACTACGCGAGTTGTGCGATGTCGTGGTAGTGCGATGTCATAGTTGTACTACTGCGTGCCTGCTATAGAATATAGGACATAGGATACTTGGATGAGAGAGGATACTCAATCACAAATTCTTGAGAGATTTCTGGGACGACCCTTGAGAATCTTATTATAATTTCTAATTTTAAATCCTTCGCCTTGTTTCCGTCCGTCCGTCCTCACTCGTTGATATTGAGTTTAATTCCTGTTGATCAGTTATTAAATTAGGATCTTGGTTTCATTGTAGAGTTGATTTTATGCCGAGATGAATTTTACGGACTAAATTTTACGATATCATCTGATGACATATATTGATGAGAATAGTGAGAAAGGTGAAATGTCTACTTTGGTTATGGAACCTAGAGTTTATCGCCGCCGTACCGGTTGGCGTGGCAAAGATTCTAGATGACATGATTATAGGGTTACGTACTTAAGTTACGGAACCTGTCGTTTATCGCACCTATGCTTACTGGCATGGCGAGGATTCTCAGCGTCATAATTTCTGACCGACATGTATGATTATCAGGTTGTGTCTTGAAATTTGTTCTTAAAGTATCTTCTCAACACTTATCTATTTCTGTTATACAGGACTTTTTCTATCGTTTCTTTTGTTGCTAGCAGTAGAAACACCTTCAGTCCTCAATCCAGTCTTTTTGAGCTCCTATTCTTTGAGGATTCCTTGTTAAGTATGATAATTAATGACTTGTAATTATGGTTGTGTCTTGAGTATTAGTATTGACTGAATGTTGCTAGTGAGTTATAAGTATTTCCTAGTTGGACATGTGAGCAGTAGGCCTTAACCTAGAGTTAATCCATAGCATAGTACCTTGTAATAATGGTTCTAGGATAAGTGTCATTATAGTAATGTGAGTAAAGGAGAGTATAGAGTATCAGTGATAGTTCCTAGAGTTAGTATCAGAGCTAACATACCCGTCCTGGATAATCATGATTATGCAATTGGATGATCTACATGAATAATTAAGTATCCAGGAATTGTGTTAAGGATTAATGGAGCATGATGTTCAATTTGATGATTGATATCGGAAGTGTTAAAGGTAAGGAAATATATACGCATAAAGAGCTATAATGAGGTGTCATGAATAGAGAAATATCGAAATTAGTAAGGAAAATGGTGAAGCGTATCACAAATTAGTTTAACAGGCTTTAAAAGATTAAAGGGAAATACCTATACAACAATCGAGATGAGGAACCATATACTTGCCCATGGGAGTAAAGAAACATGAGTGTTATAGAAGGTACAGATAATCATGAGTTCTAATGAGCTTGATGAGATGATCCATTAATGAAGCTAGTGATATAATACCAAGAGTGCTAATGGTTCTATATCGAGGATTAGTCGAGAATGACGCTAATAATAGTAAGCACTCTGTGTGATGATAATTGGATGATATACCAGTTAATATAGATTGAAAATCATGGAAGAAAATACATGTGATGATAACTTTGATCATTGGAGGTAATAGTACAAGTGATTCGGGCAGTACAATTTTAGTACACAGTTGTAGACAATAGATGTCTTGAGTGCACCTCGAGTATTAGAGACCGTGAGCACTTATATGTATATTTGTGGATTTATAAATTAAAGAGTGGAAATGAATTTTAATTTTGAGAATTATTGAGGAGTTGAGATTTATGTCATTAAATTTTTGAGGGTTCAAATTTTGATTCAATAAACATGGTCAAGGCTATAAAGATTTCAGGAGCGATAAAAATTTGATTTCGATATTGAGTATTTGACTATTGAGGAAATATAGGCATTTATTTTAAATTTCTTCGAGAAGTTAAACCTTGACAATTATTTTGAGGATTCATTTCATGGTGGATGAGAAATATATATATTAATATATGAGTAGATGATATACATGTGTAAGGATCTGATGACTTGAGCATGATTGAGATGGCACCGCAGACTGACTTGGGTGTCCATCTAAAGTTGTATTGGAGAGAGCAGTACTTAGTATGGTGTGTTATACTTGGTGTGCTCTTGAGTGATAAGAACAAATAATATGGACAATTGTAGGAACGAGAACTAGCAGTGGGTGTACTTATAGTAGAACAGAGGTACCTAAAGAGATAGAGGTATCAAATTTTACATGCATCATTTGACCTATGATTGTGTTAGAGGTTCTTGGTATCAGATTTTGGTATTAATAGACAGGTGTGTGCAATATGGATATATTCATGGGTCTTGTGGATTAACGAATTGTTGATATGGGTACCAGTGTACAGGAATAGGAATTAGTTAGTGAATGTGCTAGAGTTAAGTGTTTGTTAGAGATAGGAGATACTACAAGTAATATGTTAGCAGGTTCTTTCTTTTCTTTCCTAATGTTCCTTTTTCCGTCTTTTGATTGATTAATTTCCCTAGTACTATAGTTCGTATGCATGATTTTCTTGTTAGAATAAAGTTGGTAGTATACCTTGACAGAGACTGCAATACCATGACAAAAGACACATGACCTATATATTTTCTTAGATTGCATGACTGTAGGTAGAATTTTCTTAAACCATGATCATTGGGGTTTTGACCATAGCAAAGATCTATGACAAGGTTATGACTTGACAAAAAGGGGCAAGATGATTAAATTTGTGGATAAGCATTAATTTAAATAAAGAATTAAGGGGTTAATATAACAGAATTGATAGATCATTAATTTTACGAAGATCGAGGTATGATTGAAATTCGAGGATAAACATTAACTTAAATGGAGAGTTAAGAAATTTACATGGCAAAATTGAGGATTTATTAATTTTAGGAAGGTTTTGATATGATTGAATTGGTTATTAAAATTTGAGAAAATTAGGAAAATTATCATTATATCTATTTGATTGCAAGATAGGAATTTAAAATTTTATATTATGAATGTTGCATTTGAAGATTCCGTAAGTATCGTATTGTTGAGTATTTTGAGGAAAAAGGAAATCAGAAAATAAAATCGTTAATGGAATAGTGTCGAATTCAATTCTCGGGATGAGGATTTAGATTTTGAATAAGCATCAATTGAATTTGAGTTAGAGGAGTAAGATGATTAATGGATTAGTGTTTAAATTCAAATTTTGGGATACGATTTTTTAAATTTTATAAATATGCATTGATTGGATTTCAATTGGAGGATTGGATATTAAAATCTTTGAGTATTTAGATACGAACTAAATTTTTTGGAGGAGATTGTGATAAGGATTGAATTTGATTTTAAACTTGAAGATTTTCAGGAATATGATATTTATAGAATTTTGAAAAGTTGTGAAATAATAATATGGATTTACTTCATGATTACTTGGTTTGAAAATTAAATTTTGAAGGAAATAATATAATTAGTAAATGCAATTATTGAGGATCTTAAATTTCGAGGACGAAAATTTTCTAAGGTGGATAGACTTGTAACCTCCGATTTCCAAATTTCCAAAATATTTAGATTTTAATTTATTTTAAATATCAAGTTTATAAAATATTTCTCCTTGAATTTTTAGTATTAGATTTTTGAACAATGTTTGATTTTAGAAGATGGTTTAGAAATCTTTTATAAAAATCATTTTCCTAAATGTCGATTTATTAAAAATAAATAAATAAATAATATATATATATAATACTCTAGCTTCGAATATTTATTGGTTTGAAATCATGAAATTATTTGGTTAATAAAATTCATTTGAAGGACTAGTTGATACTTCATAATAAAATTTTTTGTATCCATTTGAGATAGTAAATAAATTACATACTTTCTAAGGTTTTGAAATATGGGTTTAATTAGTAGCTAATTGGGAATCAGTTAGCCTTGGAAGCTTCTTAAAATATTTTCTTAAATTGTAATCTTTTTATTTTAAAATTTACAAGTTTACCATCTCTCATGACTAGACTATATAAACCAATGTTCCTAGGGTTTTTCCCAAGAGCCTTCTTCCAATTCCCAAAAATATTCAGCCACCACCACAAGACAGCCCACATAGCCACCATCTCCACACATTCTGAGTCCAGTCAATTTGTGTCTGCGTGTCTATGTCCTCCTTCTTCGTGTCAGCCCGTGTCGACCTCGGGTCTGACCCCGGGTGTCGTATCCACTAGTTCGTATCCACCTTACATCCATAGTACATCCACAAGCCTCCTTTCTGTGTCCGACACCATCTGGACACATCCACCACCACCAGTTAGTACAAACATGAAACCCTTGTGTCCAGCATTCGGACACGATCCAACACAACCCTGACACATCACAGAACAGTCCAAATCCTAACCCTAGATCTGATCTTAACCTACCGCCTCCGGTGGCTGCCGGACCTCCTTCTCTGAGTCGAGCTCGCCTGTGCCTGACCAGACGCAGCCAGATCCGGTGTCGAGCAGCACATTTTCTCTGATCTGGACCGCCACCGCCGTCCCCGACCTTGACTCGAGCAGCCGAGGCTTCCTGGTCCCAGCTCCGGTGGACCACCGCCCAGCGCCACCAGATTGAGTCGTCCCCTCCTTCCGCGTGCGTCGAGCTCGATAGATCCAGCCGCCGCCGAGATTCGCGGCCACCCTGAGCATCCCAGATCCAGCCTCGAAGTCGTAGGAGCCGACCACCACGTAACCCGGGAGCGACCATGGCGGAGGAGTTTCATCCACTACCGCCGAAACTCCTCCCCGCCGCAGCAGATCTGCCCGGTGCCGCCGCCTCGAGGTGAGCTCTCGACCGCTGCGCCTCCAGATCCATCGACGTCGGCACTATTCCGATAAGCGACGCCAGCAATGCCGACGCCTTATCCGGTCTGACCTCGACGGACCTCCTCCGCGTCGACACCGAGAACCCCCCAATGTGTGCTTCCCTCTTTCCCTCTTTCATCTGATTCATTGTGTTTTAATGTAGTGTTAGTTAAGTTACATAACAGTTTTAGTTTTATTAGGATATAATTAGTTTAGTTATTTATTATGTATAAAGTTTAGTTATATAATATATATATAAGGATTTTTTTGGTTATATAAAAATATAATAAGTTTGGGTTTATAATAATAATTAAGTAATGGTTTCATCTTTAAGCTTAGTTTAAAATTAGTTTATTTAGGCTGGTAATCGATTTACTATAGATATAAATATATATTGGCTTTTACATAAATTCTAAATTTTCTTTTTGTAAATACTTTTAATTATAATTATGTTCGAAAGAAATTTTTTAACAATTATTGTTCAAAGTAATTTCGAAATGATTTTCATAAACTAAGGTGTTTACCTTAATAACAAACAATCAACCCTTTTCTCTTATTAGCTAAACTTGTTAATCTTGATCTTAGCTAATCTCTGTATGTTTTCTCTATGTATTGCGGACCTGGTATCCTTATCTCGATTATCGTGCCGAACTCCGTTCTTGGACTTCTTTATATAGTTTCTAGCTATTTGGACTGCTCCGGACTCATTGGAACTAATTGTTACTTCATTTGGGATCACCTTGAGAAGTGTGGCATTATATTTATGCCGTGTCGATACGTCCATGCTTTGCACGTCGACTTCAATCAATCTGAGGTGAGTACATTCTCTGATTAGTTTCTTGTTTATGATATCCCCTATGTTCATTATATCTAGTATAAATATCCATGCTCTTGACACGATGGTTACACGGATTGGTATATACGGATCTCGTCATAAGATGTTATTCCTTGTTCATGGTGTAGCTTGTACAAGTCTTGTTTCATTGTTATCTTGTACATGTACAGACACTGATTTTCGGAGAGATTTGCTACCTCCCTAGGGAATCCCGTGCCATAGCGTACCATGGTTGGATCTACTATACCAGTCGGGGGTGAGGAGTATTTTAGTATAGATATATGATCATACCCAACTCTACATGCATCATAGCTCACCCCACATCTCACGTCGGGAGCGGCCTGACCATTTACATGCTTCATAGCTGTTACGTGTGATTAGCCTGACCTCTACATGCATCATAGCTAACCAACGGTTAGCCTGACCTTACATGAATCATAGCTAATCACATGTAACCAGCCTGATCAAGTTCCCAAGCTGATCATATGTTTAAGCTAGTACTCACACACTTAGTCTTAGTATTCTTGCTCATTGACATATTGTTTCCTTTCCTGCATTTATTTCCAGTATTTCCTTTATTGTATATTTCCTGTACATATACATGCATCTTGTATATTTCCATCTATATACTGCTACATAGCTTATATCATTGATATAGAACTGCTATTTAGAAATGTACTTTGCTCCTTCCTGACTAGAAAATATTTTCCAGACTATGCCTAGAGGACTGGTATCCGACACTTGTGGACCACAGAGTGAGTAGCTGCAGTCTTGGACTTAGTAGTGCATTCTGATTCCGGGAGGTCTAGCCGGAATCACTAGTTATCTAGTTAGTTTCTCAATTGTCTATTTTGGTACCGAATTTGTCTCCGGCATTTTGTTGAGACTTGGATTTATTGTTGAGTTAAATTTATTTACATTAGACTTGTGTTGTATTTTATTTTTATTTCTTCGATTTCTTATCGTGCTGTAGTTATGTGATTGAGTATGTTGTTCTTTTATATTGTTATCCGTGTCTCCTTATGGAGTTGGATACTAGTGCGAGATTGTTTAGATAGTACTTGACCTAGACAGCGTTCTACCGCCGATGCTGCGGCGTAGGCTGGACGTACCCGCGCACTAGTGCCCTAAACTGGGTGCGGGTCGTGACAACCCGCTAATACCCAAACCCCTACCCGTTAAGAAAACTTCAACAGCAGCAGCCGTGCGAACGAGATCCTCCCCCCCGCTGTATATATATATACATGCGCCCTAACCCTAAATGCCTCTTCATCCACCACGAACTAAGTCATCATCGCTGTCGCCGTTCACCTGAGTTCACCGCCGAGCCACAGCCGCCCGCCGCCGACGTCCGCGACCACGCCGCGAGTACGCTGCAGAATTTGACTGTAGCGAAGCCCTGTTCAGGACTCGTTTCCCCCGCCATCGCTCGACCAAACTCGACCCTGTCTTCACCGGTATGTTCACGACCTATCCCCCTTCTAATAATGTGTGTTAGTTTCCTGCGAACAATGCGTAAACCTAGGCAAAAATCGAGACCAAGTTGGCAAAAAACGACAACTTTCAATCGCAAAAAACTACTGTAACCATCCATATTTACGGACTCGTATCTCCCACCACAGAGATCCGAATTTAGTTTTTCTTTTTGGTATGCGAAGACTACCTAACCGAGAATAATTTCTGTCAATTACAATATTTTATTTGATGCTGTATATAGAATTAAACTAAGTTAAAAATCCTAAAAATATACTTTTTTAACTTCCAGAATTTGTGATACGGAGTGCGCCCCGCCAAACGGGACCGTCCCGTCACGTACCAATTGCATCGAAAGGCGTGCATAGTATACTCAGACGTGTGGGCTTTCACGAAAATTGATTCAGACGCGTGTGCGCGTTGGAATTACTCCGTATCCGCAAAAAGTCCCCGTATCACGACTTTTATAAATTATCGCACCATTAAGTGCATGCTCTTCAGAATGCGACAAAACTTGCGCCATTGGATTCGTGGTATCACGCTAGTCATGTGACCCAAGTTATAAGTAATTCTGAGACAGTTGACCAAGCCGCCTATTTGTGGGTCCTATGGTTGACTTTTTGGGCGCATTTGTGTTCGGCTCACCGAAATCCAAAATTGGACGTACCGTTGAGTTCGTATTGACATTTAGAATTGGTTTGACCTATAATTTGTCCCATTTTGAGACCTTTACCCCTGGCACACTTTTCGGTACAAAATGGGCCACTTGTTTACCCCGCTTTGATCCAAAATTACTGTTTTGCTCTTGTGTCCAAATTGGACGAAAGGATAGTATTTTTTAGCTATCTTGCTTTTTCTGAGAATGTTGGTAATGTTTATTTTAGCATCCGAAGATGTTTATTCTGAGACCGTAGCTTCTGATCCTGTGTGCTTGACTCCTGGACGTTACACTTTACGGCTTTCTTACCAGGCAAGATACATTGCCAAATTGCTTATAGTACTTTGCATGCTTATTATAATTTTGTATATTCATTGTATTTTTGTATATTTATTGCATGTGTAGTTTCTTTCAGTCATTACTATATATCAGATATGTTGACACACACATGACACTTAGTATCATGGGAGGACAATCAGTAGGCGTATGGGCTTTAACCACTCTGGTGAACCGTAGTAACTAGCACGCACAATGGTAGTCATATCCGATGGTCGTTGCCCCTGTGGTATGTCGATTGATAGAGTCACGAGGGTCGCTACCCCCGGGGTATGTCGGCTGATGATGTTCTAGACGTGTGTGTGAGTTATGAGATTAGATAGAGTAGCCTACCTATGCCCATACATCGAAAAGTTGTCCTCATTTGCATCCATATAGATTGTCTTATATAGCGTACTTATATATTTTTTACCTATTATGTATGTTTATTGTATTCAAATTGGTATGCTTCTATGTATCTTGTTACGTCCCCTCTGAGGACCTGGTCCCTTTCCAAGTGTAGATGTTCATGACTATTCGCAGGAGCCCGGATCAGGGCTTACCACTTATCTCTTTCGAGAAGGTCTTACCTTCTGAGCATCATTGATTATCTCTAGCGAGGGATCGCTTCGCTGATACACTCCTATCATCACCTTATTTTATATTGGAGATTTTATATTCCTCTCTCATTTTAGTATTGGTATAGTCATTGGTAGTGGATTTGTCTCTACTCGACTTTATTTTGGATTATTTAGACTCATCATTCTAGTTTAGTTATTTCTTTTCTGTGACTTGTTGTGTGGATAAGATTAGTATATCTGTGACTTGTGACACTATATAGATAACACATGTGAGTTTATATTCATATTATAGCATACATGTGTATTATGGTATCCATATATTGGAGTTGCCATATACATACTGTCACCCCCACTTTTTGGATTAAGGGTATTTTCGTCTTTCCGTAATTAATGTATAAATGATTTACATGATAATTAATTATATTTAAATAATTGAGGATGATTATTTGATTGTTGCAATTTATCGTTGCTTCGATAAATAGGACGCTATGCGAGCCCTTGTTTTTCCAACTGATGTCGCAACCCATTATAGTTAATCCTCAATAAATCCATTTTTTCCCTTCATTTATATTTTCCATAATTTTGGGACTGTGGAATTGCAACATCAATCTCCATTAAACCATGGTCTCAACAACCTTGGAACAAATGCATCCTAGCCTACCATTTTAATTCTATGAAATCTTGGCCCTTGAAACATCTCCATAAGAGGCCAAATTCCAAGAGAGTTGACCAGTCAACCCAATCCTAGGTCAACCCTTACATAATACTATATATATAAACCTACTTCTTTTCTCCCCAACCCAGTCGAACATACTTCCCCAACCCTAACTCTAAAACCGGCTGCCATCGCCCACACTGAACCGCCCTCGTCGATTCGAGCAGACCGCCGGACGCCTGGAACCCCCCCCGCGCTGAAGTCGACGGTACTGCTGGACGCCTGGATCCCGCTGCCGACCGACTGTTCAACGACGCGCTGCCGACCGACTGTTCAACGCGCTGACCGACTGTTCAACGACGCTGTCGACCGGAGTTCGACGACAGACCGCGCTCGATCGGCCTTCCCTGTTCGTGGCCATCGCCCGTAGTTATCATCACCGTCTCGTTTCCGCACGCAGGTTCGACATAAGCCTATGCTCGACTACTTACACATCTGTAGATCACGCGTTAGTATGCGTAGTAATCAATGCATGCAAGTATGTACGTGTATATATATACGTAGAAGTATGTGGATATTATGCTCAACTTATATATATATACGTACTCATATATATATATTCTGGGTATTCCTAGTATATACATACATGCTATTGTGTATACACATGATATAAGCCTTGCTAGTGTATCTATATAATATACAAACATATGTTGTAATGATAACTAGTAAATACTTAGGTATATGCATACGAATCGTATAATTCTCAATCATAATAATACTTCCCAAATTAATATATATCGAGTATTAATTCTATTTTTAAAGTATATATATATACATATGTCAATTCTTTTGTAACTGATGGATATTATGAATAAGTTAGATCCTAGTATGTACTATGTGTTATATATATAAGATAACTTGAATGTAACCCGGATACCCCGTAAATAGATCTACTTGTGACCATGTAGCATGTTAGCAAACTGCCATATGTACACTGACGTACTGGCAAGATCGTACCATTGACTGTCTGTTATGCACAACAACGACAGACGTGACCACCCCTAGTGTAGCCTGTTGAGATCATATATTGATTGTGTGCTAGAATAATGTCTGATGTAGTATTATGTTTATGATATATCTATAGGACTGTTGGATCACTCGAACGGTACCTTGGAACCCAGATATTGGTATTGCCAGCTAAGGACCACAGGCGAGTACATTCTCTGACAGTTTCCATTATATTGATTATCTCTATAATTCTTGTTGTATAGCGTACATGACTCTGACACTGTTGCTTACACGAGTTAGCATCATCGAGACCTGTCACGAGGAGTCGTGATTGGAATCCATCGTACTAGCTGGGGATAAACGGGGAAATATTAGTAGTTATGTGATCATACCCCTTACATGCAGCATTAGCTCACCCACATCTCACGTCGGTGCAGCCTTACGCTTACATGCCTCATCGCTGTTACATTCCAGTTAGCCTGACCTGTTGGGGATGATCGCTAATCCATGTAATGAGTCATATAACCCAAGCCGATCACATGATATACTAATATTTCATACACTTCGATAGAGGATTCTTGACATGTATCTTGATAGACTGATCTTGAATTTTCTACATGTTCTAGTTGTTATTCTTATATACACTTACATACCAGTTCCTTGTACTTGCGTGCACTTGTAGTTCTATTCCTTGTCAGATGCTATTGATGATGTTGTTCCAGTATGTTATTCCAGCATTTCTTATTTCAGCATTCTTTATTCCAGTATTTCTTATTGCCAGTTATTTCATATCTGTCTTGTATTTCTTTACACTGTTTTATAGTTTTTGTCAATATATGTGGAACTGCTATTAGAGGTGTATTTTCGTTCAATCCTGACTGGATATTTTTTCCAGAGAATCTTGAGGATTTCTGTACCACGCACTATGGACTAGGTATAGACTCAGACTATGTACCAGAGATCCTAGAGGAGACCATGCTTCTAGATGAGACTTTGCCTACAGCTTCCTAGATAGTATTCATTTTATGCTTGAGACTTATGCAAGATATTTCAGTTTATGTTTAGACTTATGTTAAGTTTAATCGGAGACTTGTGTTGGACAGCTAGACTGTGAGTTATCTTTATATTTGAGACATGGTGTTTAACTATGTCATTTCCTTTTATCTTCTATCGTGCCTTATAGTTGTTGTGATTGAGTTATATTGTGAGATTTTGGAGATGTACATCATTGACAGGTGTTTAGTTATTTAGCATTACTGAGACCTAGACAGCGTTCTACCGCCGATGCTGCGGCGTAGGCTGGACGTACCCACGCTCTCGTGCCCCTATACTGGATGCGGGTCGTGACACATTTTTAGTGGTGGCCCATGCAGGTCTAATTTCGTAAGTTATGCGATATCGTGGTAGAGCGACAACTTAGTTGTACTGCTGCGAGCCTGTGCTAGGATATAGGAAATAAGGATCTAGGATGAGAGTATGTTCAATCACACTAGGAAATTCTGAACTTCTTATTGCTATTCTAATGGTTTGCTTCCTTAGCACTTTAGTGTCCTTCCTTGATAATATCACATCTATCACCTTAATTGATTCTTTGATCTGTATTCAGGATGTCACCGAATACTAGATCCATGAGAATGGGAGCAGCCAATTCAGAGAGGACTGCCACCTCTCAACCTGACGAACAGATAGCTGGAGATCCTCCTACATCTCCTGTTCGTGTGGGAGTATCTACAACTAACGGGAATCCTCCTCCATCTATACCAAGGATTGCCCCAGCTATGACCGACAACCTTCCACCGACACCGATTTTCGGAGGAGTGCCCACTGACGGGGCACAGATGTTCGCACTGATGCAGGGCATGCTAGAGGCCCAGAGAGTAACAGCAGAAGCTCAGCGTGTTCAAGCTGAGGCTCAGAGAATGCAAGAAGAAGCACACCAGGCGCAGACCGAACTGATGAGAGAGAGCATGAAGAATGCTCATCAGATGACTCTCCAGGTTGTGGAGAGGGTAGCACGACAACCGCCACATCAAGGTCAGCAACAACAGAGGCCCGGTACCATAGTGGACTTTAAGAGGATGATGCCTCGAGAGTTCAAAGGCACAGAAGGAATACTATATGCTGACGAATGGTTAGAAGACATAGAAAGGAATTTGCGTTTATCACAGATTCCGGAGATTCTTCAGATAGAGGCCGCTGGCAGTCAGATGTTTGATATCGCACTAACGTGGTATCGTACAGAGCCGCGACTCGCCGCTGAAGGACTTACTTGGGAGAACTTTAAAGAACTCTTCAAAGAGAAATTCTTTCCTGACGTAGCCTTGGGGGCATTAGAAAGTCAGTTCCATGATTTGGTCCAAGGAGGCATGTCAGTCGACGAATATGCTGCAGAGTTTTGCCGATTTAGTCGATTTGCGCCATCGATGATTCGAGACCCAGGAGACAGAGCTCAGAAATTCAGGAAGGGATTAAACAGGGAGATCAAGTCTCGTACTTCGGGACGACGTACTGCCACATTTGAGGGTATTCTGATGGATGCCCAGATTGCCGAAGACGACTTGGACCTCAGGTCCAAGAGAGGACGCGATATACCTGGAGCAACAGGAGGTAACACAGGACCAGCCAAGCGCCCACACTTTCAACAACAACATAGGCCGTACCAGCAGCAACACCAGCAACAACACCAGTAACAGGCACCAGCCCAAGGATATACTCAACAACAGCAACCACAGAGGCATAATCAACTCGCTACCCCATGTTCGTATTGCGGAAAGATGGGACATATAAGAGACATCTGCAGAAAAAGGTTGGCCACTTGCTTATCATGTGGATCAGCAGCACATCAGCTGAGGGACTGCCCGACTATTCAGAATCGCCAAGGAGGAGGAGCTGCTCAGAGAGGACCAGCCCGAGCACCTATCGTACCAGAAGGTCAGCAGAGGGGACCTCCACTTCCAACGCAGCAGGAGAGGTTTGCACAGCAGCAGCAGCAGCAACAGAGAGGAGCACTACAAGGACGAGCTTACGCCATGACCACTGAGGAGGCCGAGCCAGCTGGAGACGTGATTTCAGGTTCAGTTTTACTCGATTCTATTCCAGCACTTGCATTATTTGATTCTGGCGCTTCCTATAGTTTTGTATCTGTATCTTATGCCCTTAAGCATTATTTAGAAATGGAACCATTAGATAGGACTTGCAAGATCACGACAGGAGGAGGTATTATCCTAGTCCGTAATTATTGCAAGGATCGGAGAGTGTTATTGGAAGGCCGAGAGTTGAGTGTGAGTTTACTCGTCATGCCACTTTCGAAATATGATATTGTACTCGGAATGGACTGGCTGAGTAAACACTATGCTTCTATAGATTATCGCGGAGGTAGAGTAGTATTTCGACCACCAGGAGAGCCAGAGTTTGAGATTGCCAGAGGAGCAGAAGAGCGGAGCAGAGGCACTTTTTGCGGAGCTAGGGTGGAAGAAGAAGAGTTACCACATCCACTTATAGCAGAGTTCCTGGATGTATTTTCAGAGGAGTTGTCAGGTTTGCCACCAGACAGAGACGTTGAGTTTTCTATAGACTTGATACCAGGAGCAGAGCCTATTTCACAATATGTCTATAGAGTTAACAACAACGAATTGGTAGAACTAAAGAAACAAGTTGAGGAGCTGCAAGACAAAGGTTTTATTAGATCCAGTTCATCGCCATGGGGAGCACCGATATTATTTGTACCAAAGAAGGATGGCACGGTACGTATGTGTATCGATTACAGAGCCTTGAATAACCTCACTATCAAAAATAAATACCCGCTGCCAAGGATAGATGATCTTTTTGATCAATTGAGCGGAGCGAAGGTGTTTTCAAAAATAGACTTGAGGTCAGGCTATCACCAGGTGAAAGTGAAGAAAGAAGACATACCAAAAACTGCCTTTCGAACCAGATATGGCCAGTTTGAATTTACAGTAATGCCGTTTGGTTTAACCAATGCACCAGCAGTATTTATGAACTTGATGAACAAGGTGTTCCACCAGTACCTTGACAAGTTTGTAGTGGTGTTTATTGACGACATTCTAGTATATTCAAAAACCCCAGAAGAGCACGAAGAGCACCTGAGAATAGTCTTAGAAACTCTCAGGAGAGAGAAATTATACGGAAAGCTTTCAAAGTGTGAGTTCTTTCTTGAAGAGGTTTAAATTTCTTGGACATATGGTAATGGGTAACGGAATTTCAGTTAACCCAAAGAAGATAGAGACAGTGAAGTCATGGACTACCCCCAGTACGGTAGCTGAAATCAGGAGCTTTCTCGGACTAGCAGGATACTATAGAAGATTTGTACAAGACTTCTCCAAGATTGCAGAGCCAATGACTAGGCTGACCAAGAAGGATGCGGAATTTGTCTGGATAGAAGAATGTCAAGCCGCATTCGATGAGCTGAAAAGGAGACTGACGACAACGCCAGTTTTGACATTGCCATCAGGGACAGGTGGATTCACTATCTACAGCGATGCTTCAGGAAAAGGATTGGGATGCGTTCTTCAACAACACGGGAAAGTAATTGCCTATGCTTCGAGACAATTACGCCCTCATAAAAAGAACTACCCCACCTACGATCTGGAGTTAGCAGCAGTTATCTTTGCCCTAAAGCTGTGGAAGCACTATCTGTACGGAGAGCGTATGGAGATCTTCACAGACCACAAAAGCTTAAAGTACGTGTTTACACAGAAGGAACTGAATATGAGACAGAGAGGTGGTTAGAATTGATGAAAGACTTCGATATCTCATTACAGTATCATCCAGGGAAAGCCAACGTAGTCGCGGATGCCTTGAGCAGGTACCCAATGGCTATGTGTTTGACTTCGGATAGACACTTATTAGCTGATCTTGAGAACTTGGAAATTGAGGTGTTAGTTCCAGGAGCTGAGATTCAGATGTGGGGACTGCAGATTCAATCGGATCTGATGGACAAAATTAGAGCTGCACAGTATGATGATGAGACTCTAAGAAGTATTAGAGCACAAGTTCAGGCAGGATTGATAGACGATTTCACTATTGCGGATGATGGATCCTTACGACATGGCACAAGGATATGGGTGCCGAGTGGAGAGCTGCACGAAGAAGTTTTACAGGAGGCACACCGCTCTCAGTACTAGATGCATCCCGGAGCCAACAAGATGTATCGAGATTTGAGGAAGCATGTATGGTGGTATGGTATGAAGCGCGAAGTAGCACGCTTCGTATCCCGATGTTTAGTGTGCCAACAGGTGAAAGCAGATCGACAGAGGCCAGGGGGATTGCTTCAACCTTTACCCATTCCAGAATGGAAGTGGGAGCACGTGACAATAGACTTTGTTTCGGGACTTCCTCGTTCTCCAGGAGGAAAGGACGCAATTTGGGTCATCGTGGATAGGTTGACCAAATTAGCCCACTTCTTACCTTTTAAAGTGGGTACTTCGACGGAGAAGCTAGCAGAGATGTACGTACAGCAGATTGTCAGATTACATGGAGTTCCTGTGAGTATCGTCTCCGATCAGGATAGTCGTTTTACTTCCCATTTCTGGAGGAGCCTGCAGTCTAGCTTGGGCACTCAACTCAAGTTCAGTACCGCATATCACCCTCAGACGGACGGGCAATCCGAAAGGACTATTCAGACTCTTGAAGACATGCTACGCACTTGCGTATTAGATCTCGAAGGTTCTTGGGAGGATCATCTACACTTGGTAGAGTTTGCTTACAACAACAGCTACCAGGCCAGCATCGAGATGTCACCATTCGAGGCCTTATATGGACGGAGGTGTCGTACCCCTTTATCTTGGGATGACGTTGGAGAAAGAGCCTTGTTAGGACCAGAAATGGTCGTGGATGCAGCAGAAAAGGTGAAGCTTATCAGAGACAGACTGCGAGTGGCGTAGGACAGACAGCGGCATTGGGCCGATAGCCACCGTAGACCCCTAGAGTTTCAGGTATTGTTTTGATTTGTTTTGCTTGGTTTATGATTATTTTGTTTAGATTGCGTGTTAAGATCGTTGTTCTAGGTTGGTGATTTGGTGTTCTTATGGATTTCTCCGACACGAGGCACGATTCGATTCGGCGGAGGAGGAAAGCTTAGCCCACGATACATCGGTCCCTTTAGTATTCTTGCAAGGGTCGGTGTAGTGGCCTACAGACTAGACTTGCCGCCTGCTCTAGATGGAGTGCATAATATGTTCCACGTGTCACAACTGAGATGGTACGTGGCAGATCCTAGTCACGTATTAGATCACTCGGAGATCAAAGTTGGACCAACACTCAGCTATCCTGAACAACCTGTGGGGATCTTGGATCGTAGAGAAAAGGTATTGCGGAACCAGACTATTCCTTTGGTTCGCGTCGCATGGAGAAATCACTCTCCAGGAGAATCAACTTGGGAGAGAGAGGACGAAATGTGCGAGCGGTATCCATATCTCTTCGAGACTTGAGGTATAATTCATGAATTGATTGCTTGCTCTCGTGCTAGTTTATTTAATTTCGGGGACGAAATTCTTTTAAGGAGGGTAGACTTGTCACCCCCACTTTTTGGATTAAGGGTATTTTTGTCTTTTCGTAATTAATGTATAAATGATTTACATGATAATTAATTATATTTAAATAATTGAGGATGATTATTTGATTGTTGCAATTTATCGTTGCTTCGATAAATAGGACGCTATGCGAGCCCTTGTTTTTTCAACTGATGTCGCAACCCATTATAGTTAATCCTCAATAAATCCATTTTTTACCTTCATGTATATATTCCATAATTTTGGGACTGTGGAATTGCAACATCAATCTCCATTAAACCATGGTCTCAAAAACCTTGGAACAAATGCATCCTAGCCTACCATTTTAATTCTATGAAATCTTGGCCCTTGAAACATCTCCATAAGAGGCCAAATTCCAAGAGAGTTGACCAGTCAACCCAATCCTAGGTCAACCCTTACATAATACTATATATATAAACCTACTTCTTTTCTCCCCAACCCAGCCGAACATACTTCCCCAATCCTAACTCTAAAATCGGCTGCCATCGCCTACGCTGAACCGCCCTCGTCGATTCGAGCAGACCGCCGGACGCCTGGACCCCCCCCCCCCGCGCTGAAGTCGACGGTGCTGCTGGACGCCTGGATCCCGCTGCCGACCGACTGTTCAACGACGCGCTGCCGACCGACTGTTCAACGCGCTGACCGACTGTTCAACGACGCTGTCGACCGGAGTTCGACGACAGACCGCGCTCGACCGGCCTTCCCTGTTCGTGGCCATCGCCCGTAGTTATCATCACCGTCTCGTTTTCGCACGCAGGTTTGACATAAGCCTATGCTCGACTACTTACACATCTGTAGATCACGCGTTAGTATGCATAGTAATCAATGCATGCAAGTATGCACGTGTATATATATACGTAGAAGTATGTGGATATTATGCTTAACTTATATATATATACGTACTCATATATATATATATTCTGGGTATCCCTAGTATATACATACATGCTATTATGTATACACATGATATAGGCCTTGCTAGTGTATCTATATAATATACAAACATATGTTGTAATGATAACTAGTAAATACTTAGGTATATGCATACGAACCGTATAATTCTCAATCATAATAATACTTCCCAAATTAATATATATCGAGTATTAATTCTATTTTTAAAGTATATATATATGTCTATTCTTTTGTAACTGATGGATATTATGAATAAGTTAGATCCTAGTATGTACTATGTGTTATATATATAAGATAACTTGAATGTAACCCGGATACCCCGTAAATACATCTACTTGTGACCATGTAGCATGTTAGCAAACTGTCATATGTACACTGACGTACTGGCAAGACCGTACCATTGACTGTCTGTTATGCACAACAACGACAGACGTGACCACCCCTAGTGTAGCCTGTTGAGATCATATGTTGATTGTGTGCTAGAATAATGTCTGATGTAGTATTGTGTTTATGATATATCTATAGGACTGTTGGATCACTCGAACGGTACCTTGGAACCCGGATATTGGTATTGCCAGCTAAGGACCACAGGCGAGTACATTCTCTGACAGTTTCCATTATGTTGATTATCTCTATAATTCTTTTTGTATAGCGTACATGACTCTGACACTGTTGCTTACACGAGTTAGCATCATCGAGACCTGTCACGAGGAGTCGTGATTGGAATCCATCGTGCTAGCTGGGAATAAACGGGGAAATATTAGTAGTTATGTGATCATACCCCTTACATGCAGCATTAGCTCACCCACATCTCATGTCGGTGCAGCCTTACCCTTACATGCCTCATCGCTGTTACATTCCGGTTAGCCTGACCTGTTGGGGATGATCGCTAATCCATGTAATGAGTCATATAACCCAAGCCGATCACATGATATACTAATATTTCACACACTTAGATAGAGGATTCTTGACATGTATATTGATAGACTGATCTTGTATTTTCCACATGTTCTAGTTGTTATTCTTATATACACTTACACACCAGTTCCTTGTACTTGCGTGCACTTGTAGTTCTATTCCTTGTCAGATGCTATTGATGATGTTGTTCCAGTATGTTATTCCAGCATTTCTTATTTCAGCATTCTTTATTCCAGTATTTCTTATTGCCAGTTATTTTATATCTGTCTTGTATTTCTTTACACTGTTTTATAGTTTTTGTCAATATATGTGGAACTGCTGTTAGAGGTGTATTTTCGTTCAATCCTGACTGGATATTTTTTCCAGAGAATCTTGAGGATTTCTGTACCAAGCACTACGGACCAGGTATAGACGCAGACAATGTACCAGAGATCCTAGAGGAGACCATGCTTCTAGATGAGACTTTGCCTACAGCTTCCTAGATAGTATTCATTTTATGCTTGAGACTTATGCAAGATATTTCAGTTTATGTTTAGACTTATGTTAAGTTTAATCGGAGACTTGTGTTGGACAGCTAGACTGTGAGTTATCTTTATGTTTGAGACATGGTGTTTAACTATGTCATTTCCTTTTATCTTCTATCGTGCCTTATAGTTGTTGTGATTGAGTTATATTGTGAGATTTTGGAGATGTACATCATTGACAGGTGTTTAGTTATTTAGCGTTACTGAGACCTAGACAGCGTTCTACCGCCGATGCTGCGGCGTAGGCTAGACGTACCCACGCTCTCGTGCCCCTATACTGGGTGCGGGTCGTGACACGTTTTTAGTGGTGGCCCATGCAGGTCTAATTTCATAAGTTATGCGATATCGTGGTAGAGCGACAACTTAGTTGTACTGCTGCGAGCCTGTGCTAGGATATAGGAAATAAGGATCTAGGATGAGAGTATGTTCAATCACACTAGGAAATTCTGAACTTCTTATTGCTATTCTAATGGTTTGCTTCCTTAGCACTTTAGTGTCCTTCCTTGATAATATCACATCTATCACCTTATTTGATTCTTTGATCTGTATTCAGGATGTCGCCGAATACTAGATCCATGAGAATGGGAGCAGCTAATTCAGAGAGGACTGCCACCTCTCAACCTGACGAACAGATAGCTGCAGATCCTCCTACATCTCCTGTTCGTGTGGGAGTATCTGCAACTAACGGGAATCCTCCTCCACCTATACCAAGGATTGCCCCAGCTATGACCGACAACCTTCCACCAACACCAATTTCCGGAGGAGTGCCCACTGACGGGGCACAGATGTTCGCACTGATGCAGGGCATGCTAGAGGCCCAGAGAGTAACAGCAGAAGCTCAGCGTATTCAAGCTGAGGCTCAGAGAATGCAAGCAGAAGCACACCAGGCGCAGACCGAATTGATGAGAGAGAGCATGGAGAATGCTCATCAGATGACTCTCCAGGCTGTGGAGAGGGTAGCACGACAACCGCCACATCAAGGTCAGCAACAACAGAGGCCCGGTACCATAGTGGACTTTAAGAGGATGATGCCTCGAGAGTTCAAAGGCACAGAAGGAATACTATATGCTGACGAATGGTTAGAAGACATAGAAAGGAATTTGCGTTTATCACAGATTTCGGAGATTCTTCAGATAGAGGCCGCTGGCAGTCAGATGTTTGATATCGCACTAACGTGGTATCGTACAGAGCCGCGACTCGCCGCTGAAGGACTTACTTGGGAGAACTTTAAAGAACTCTTCAAAAGGAAATTCTTTCCTGACGTAGCCTTGGGGGCATTAGAAAGTCAGTTCCATGATTTGGTCCAAGGAGGCATGTCAGTCGACGAATATACTGCAGAGTTTTGCCGATTAAGTCGATTTGCGCCATCGATGATTCGAGACCCAGGAGACAGCGCTCAGAAATTTTTGGAGACTTTGGCCTTGGGATTCCAACTTCTAAGAGATAAACCCTAATTTTTCCCCTTGTGATTACTCTAATATAGTGTATTTAGTAGTTTAGAACCTTTCTAGATCTTAAGGCTACCCGTGGGAGGAAGTTGGAGCTTGTTTGGATGTGTTTGGAGACTTTAACATTAGGTTTTGTATCAATTTTGGGTAAAATCCGAGATTGGCCCAATTTTTGGTGTTGCCCTAGGTTAAACGGACCTAGGTAGACGTGCTTGGGTGTCTTGAGGGTAAGTAAATGTCCCCGTTCGGACACGTGGGATCGTGTTGCGAAGATTTGGGCATTTTGGGCGATTTGGGAGTTTTTTGTCGAGAGATTCTACTTGCTTGGCGATTTGGGAGCATGCACAGCAATATAATGAACCAAGGAAAATAAGTAACAATACTGCAGAGTTTGGCAAGGTACACTTGCCTGATGTCCGAATACCAACAGTCGTCCCTGTATCAGTGGATCCTGTGGGTACTCCTCCAAAAGCTGTAATAAACATCACCAACCGTCTCAGAAGATGTCAAACTGCTAGAAATGCCTGTCCTTACGTCCAATTTGGACACAGGGGCAAAAAGGTCATTTCCGGGCCAAAGCGGGGTCCACATGTGGGCCACTTTGCACCGAAAAGTATGCCAGGGTCAAAGGTCTCCAAAATCCCCAAACTTAGTGTCTACAAGTCAGGAACGATGATACAAACCCAACGGAACTTCCAGAATTGGATTCCGATGAGCCGACCACAAAATCGCCCGTCAAGTGGAGCTTGTGGGGCCCACGATACGCGATTTTGTCAACGTTCTCAGAATCGGACCAAACTTGGGTCACAGGACCAGCGTATTGCTACGAGTCCGATGGCGCAAGTTTCGTCTCGATCCGATGTGTGTACACAAAGTTACAGCGTGTTCCAGAAAGGACAGATACGGGGTGTCGTCGGCGGATACGCGTTGATTCCGGTGTGCACGCACATCCGAATCGACTCCTGCGAAATCTCACACGACCGTATCAACGTCGCGCACGTTTCGGTAAAGACCGCGTGCGACCAAGTCATCCCGTTTGGCGGGGCGCACTCAGTTCTGGGGTGAAATAGGGCATTATTTTTCCTGTTTTTGGATCGCGGTGTGCGATCACCACAGGACGCGATGCACCGAACGGGTTGCACGGGCACCGAGAGGGTTATACAGTCTACGCATAGCAACTGACGAAATCGAAAACGGAGTTGCGAGGTGAGAGTAATCGGTCTCCGTAAACGCTGAATTCCACGTGTCCGAGAGTCAACTTCGTGTCCTGGGACCGAATTGCTGTGTCCAGACTAGGGTTCAGGATTCCGTCGATGATCCGACGGAGAGGGGCTGCTCTGGTCGGCGAGGGGAGCTCTGCACTGTCGGCCGGAGACTCACGCTGCCGGAGACTCAGCGCTTGGGACGAGCGGCTGGGTGGACTCGGGCTTGGTCGACGGGTGTTGGGGGTAGAAGGCGTCGGGGTCATGCGGGATGGGAGCGGCGGCGAGCGGGGTCTTGGGTCGATGGAGGATGGTGTCGAACGGCGGCGGCGAGCGGGGTTCCTGGGTCGACGGAGGATGGCTCGAACGACGGGCGAGCGGGGTTCCTGGGTCGACAGAGGATGAGAGAGAGAGAGTTCGGTGGCGGCGGGGGTCGACACAGAAGTCGAGGGGGTTTTATACGGCACCGCCGGGTCGGAACAGTTTTTCTGACCCGATAGGTTTTAGGGTTTCTGCGGTTTTGGGTCCGGTTCGGTTTGGGTTTGGGTCCGGTTCGGTTTGGGTTTACAATTACAATAGTTTTAAGGCTTAAAACGCTACTCCGGAGTCCAATTAATTCACCAAAAAATACCACATGTCCGGTTTTCCATTTTACACCATAAAATCTTATTTCCATAATATTTTCACACCAATAAACTGTATTTAAAAATACTTGACTCCCAATTACCTTGCTTCTTCGTCCGAAAAATACCAAAAATTCCGGGGAAAAATTATATAAAATTTATTCTAAAAATTAGGGTATTTACAATCTTTCCTCCTTAAAAGGATTGCGTCCTCGCAATCGAAGAATAAGCTACTAAAGAAGAATCATGGAAATACAATGTTGCTTAGTTTACAATTGCCTCCTCGAACAAGTGGGGGTAACGCTGGCGCATACTATCTTCTCGTTTCCAAGTCGATTTGCCAGGCGAATGATGTTTCCATGCTACACGAACCAGTCTGATTGTCTGTCCCCGCAATGTCTTCTCGCTGACGTCGAGGATGCCAACTGGTTGTTCTTCATATCTCAAGCTTGGGCCTACTGCGATCTCTGAGTGATCGACTACGTGACTTGGGTCGGTCACGTACCTTCGCAGCTGTGAGACGTGGAATACGTCATGCACTCCCTCTAAGGATGGAGGTAATGCAAGACGATATGCCACCTCACCAACTCGCTCTAGAATGTCAAAGGGCCCAATATACCTTGGGCTCAACTTGCCTCTGCTCCCGAATCTGATAGTACCACGAGTGGGCGAAATCCTCAAGAACACGTGCTCTCCTTCTTTAAACTCTAGGGGACGTCTACGCGTATCTGCCCAATGCTTCTGTCTGTCCTGAGCTGCTCGTAGATGATTCTGAATTTGTTTCACCTTTTCCACTGTCTGCGTTACCAATTCTGGACCCAGTATTTGACGTTCACCAACGTCACTCCAACATATAGGTGATCTGCACTTCCTTCCGTATAAAACTTTAAATGGTGCCATCTGAATGCTGGCCTAATAACTGTTATTGTAGGAGAACTCTACTAAGTGCAAATAATCTTTCCAAGATCCTCCGAAGTCTAGCATACATGATCGCAAAATGTCCTCCAAGATCTGAATGGTGCGCTCCGATTGTCCATCTGTCTGCGGGTGGTACACCGTGCTGAATTTGAGTCTGGTGCCCAGACTCTCTTGCATGCTTCTCCAGAAATGAGAGGTAAATCTCGAATCTCGATCCGATACAATACTAACAGGCACTCCATGTAATTTGACGATTTATCGCATATACATGTCGGCTAATACCTCTGTGGACTGTCCAACTCTAAATGGCAAGAAGTGTGTCGATTTAGTGAGTCGATCCACTATCACCCATACTGCATCTTTTCCGCTGGGGTTCCTCGGAAATCCTGTGACAAAATCTATCTTGATATGCTCCCACTTCCATTCCGGTATCGGGAGCGGCTGTAACATACCTGCAGTCCTCTGATGCTCGGCCTTTACTTGCTGGCAGACTAAGCATTTGGCCACAAATCTTGCAATCTCCCTTTTTATTCCATGCCACCAGTAATACTGTCTCAAGTCTCGGTACATCTTGGTTCCTCCTGGGTGAACAGAGTACATAGAGCTATGTGCTTCAGTCATTAACTCCTGCCTCAATTCTCCATTTGGAACATACAGGCGGTTTCCAAACCTCAATGTCCCGTCGTCGTGTATGCGAAGTCCTGTCTGCATGCCTGCTTCCGTCCTCTCTTTCAGTTTTCGGAATCTAGCATCGGTGGACAATGCCTCTTTAATCTTCTCCACGAGTGATGACTTAACTTCAAGATTAGCTATCAAGCCATTCTGTCCTGGTAAGACAACCTCTATCTGAAGCTCCTGTAGATCTCTCAATAACTCGGGCTGCATCGTCAAGAAATAAGTCGTAGGCTTCATGCTCAAAGCGTCTGCTACAACATTCGCCTTTCCCGGATGATACTGCAGATCTATGTCAAAATCTACCATCAATTCAAGCCAGCGTCTCTGCCTCATGTTAAGCTCCTTCTGAGTATATACATACTTCAGACTTTTGTTATCTGTAAAGATGTCTACTTTCTCCCCGTAAAGGTAGTGCCTCCAAATCTTTAATGCAAATATAACTGCTGCTAACTCCAGATCATGTGTTGGGTAGTTCTTCTCGTGGACCTTCAACTGTCTCGACGCATAAGCAATGACTTTGCCATGTTGCATCAAAACACATCCCAGTCCGCTACCTGATGCATCGCTGTAAACAACAAAACCTCCTGACCCTGAAGGAAGAGTCAAGACAGGTGCTGTTGTTAATCTTCTCTTCAATTCTTCGAAGGCCTTCTGGCAGTCTTCTGTCCATATAAATTCCTGGTCTTTGCGCGTCAGCTTCGTCATCGGTTCTGCAATCCTCGAGAAATTTTCTACAAACCTTCGGTAATATCCCGCAAGTCCGAGAAAACTTCGCACCTCTGCAACTGATGTGGGTGTAGGCCAAGTCTCTATTGCCGCAACTTTCTCTGGATCCACTGAGAGTCCTTCTCCTGAGATGATATATCCCAAGAAAGGTACTTTGTCCATGCAGAACTCACACTTACTATGTTTGGCATATAACTTCTCCTGTCCCAAGGTCTCTAACACGATTCTAAGATGCTCCTCGTGCTCTTCATGGCTCTTGGAATATATGAGAATGTCATCAATGAACACAACCACAAATTTATCCAAGAACTGATGAAAGACTCTGTTCATCAAACTCATAAACACTGCTGGCGCGTTGGTTAAACCAAATGGCATTACTAAGAACTCATAATGTCCATACTTAGTCCTGAAAGCTGTCTTCGGGATGTCTTCCTTCCTTACTTTGATCTGATGATAGCCGGATCGAAGGTCAATCTTAGAGAATACCCTTGCACCACTCAACTGATCGAATAGATCATCAATGCGTGGTAAGGGATACCTGTTCTTGATAGTCACAGCATTTAGTGCCCTGTAGTCAATGCATAACCGTACTGTTCCATCCTTCTTTGGCACAAATAATATGGGTGCTCCCCAAGGTAAAATAATGGGCCGAATGAAACCCTTATCCAGAAGGTCGTCAACCTGTTCTTTCAACTCCACTAACTCCTTAGGTGCCAGCCGATATACTGAGGCAGTGATAGGCTCTGCTCCTGGAGTTAAGTCTATTGTGAATTCTATTTCCCGATCAGGCGGTAAACCTGGAAGATCATCGGGAAATACATCCACAAATTCTGAGATGACTCTTGGGTAACCTGTCTCCCCTTCTACAGTTAGTACCCTAAGAGTAGGCTGAACTCCTTGCTCTACTGCTCCTCGGAGAAACTCGAATTCTGGGTGTCCAGGCGGTCTAAATATAACCTTTCCAAGCCGACAATCAAGAGTCGCATGATACTGACTTAACCAGTCCATACCAAGTACAACGTCATAGTCAGGCATAGAAAAGATCAGAAATTTGGCTCGCATCTCTCTTCCACAAACTACTACAGAACACGATCTACAGACATCACTAACAGGAATAATTCTGCCTCCCGTAAGAATTCTCTTTACCCTCGGAAGGGGTGCGGTAGCTACTCTATGGGTGGCTACAAAGCTAGCTGCTATAAATGAATACGATGCTCCAGAATCAAATAATGCTACAGCTGGTAATGAAGCTACTAAAACAGTACCTGCGATGACTTCGCCTGCAGTAGCTTCCTGCTCAACAGCTAATGTGAATGCCTGACCTCTTTCTTGAGCTGGACCTCTCTGCTGTTGCTGCTGCAACTGGAATAGGGCTGCTTGTGGTGCCAGCGGTGGTCTCTGCTGGTAGCCCCCTGTAGCTGGTGGTCTAACTCCTCCAGCTCATGTCTGCTGTGCTCCTACTGCTGGATAAGCTAGTCGTGGTGCAGGCAAGGCTAGTCTCAGTGCTCCCTCTCTATGTTTAGTGCAGTCTCTGGATAGATGCTGGTCTGATCCACAAAGCAGGCATAGTCCCAATTTACGCCTGTACTCTCTCTCAATGTGTCCTACCTTGCCGCAGTGGTGATAGTGTCATGCCCCAGTCCCAAAATACGTAGGGCTAGGACACGTAAGCATGCCAGCCGCATGGATATGGCAACTCCAATATATGGAAACCAAATCCACACGTACGCTGTAATATGAATATCAAATCCACAAGTGGTATAAACATATGTCACAAGTCACAGGGTATAATCTAGATCTCATCCACGAAAAATCAAATATGAGTAAAATAACCAATGTCTATAAAACTAGATCTCAACAAGAAGTATCTAAGGATGATAGTTGGATGGAAACAAATCCACTACCAACTCAAATGGAAAAGTAAATACAATATGAGTACACACAATCAAGCCCAATATAAGTATACCAGCTATCGATCACGGCTCGAAGAGAAGACATCCACGAAGCATCTATAACCATCCAAATCTGCGCTCCTGCAAATACTCAAGAACAGGTACACCTGGCAGCAGACCAGGTCCTCAGAGGGACATAACAAGATACTTAAACACATGCCAATAAAGTACTGAAATAAATATACAATGGGTCGCCTAACCGGCTAAAGTGAATGCAGTTTAAGAACAACTTTCCCAACGCGTGGGCTATCTGGCTAAAATGGGATTGGCATAGTTCTTTTGGAGATCCAGGGGCCTACAAAGGCACGGCGTCTTTCGAACACTGGAGGCCCGCCTGATAATAATATAATATATAGTGGTCATCATGACCGCGCATCTCCGGCGGAGCGTACGGGTTACACAAAGAAAGTGCAACGGAGCCCACACGTCTTACTTGTTGTTCTCCCCACCCCATGCTCTAAGCATGTCACATCCATGACACGATAATACCTCTAATAACTGCCAAGTCTACTAGAATGCAAAGTTTCTAACAGCAGTTATTCCTGACGCACGGCCCACACGTACTGGAGGCCAATCTGCACGCAAGTCCGTGATCTACATGAGACTCACAACTCGTGTAACAACTGTGTCACGGCCAATGAACCTAATGATGCTACATGATAATGGGGTAGTCTCATAAACAGGTCAATGCAAATACATAAATAAAAACATTTCACGATGACACCGTCGCGCGCATTTTATATAACAGTTAAAATATATGAAAAGACAGAAAATAAAGATGCATGCAACATATAAAATAAAAATAACAGTACAATGGCAAGGTATACTTGCCTGGCTAGAAGACTGCGATGTACCAATAACCTGCTCCAAAAGTCGTGCAGAATAAATCCAACATCACATGTTTCAGCAACACAGAGCACACTTTGAAGCCTAAGACATCTGGCATACTGCCCAAACTTATTGCAATGATATGATAGTCGTGAATAGTCATGAGTTCTGCCCCCGATATAGCCAATTGAATTTAAAATGCTATCTGAGACTTCTACTCCACTAATATGGCCATTAAAAGCAGGGAGCAACGCTCTCTCGGCAGCTTCATCTAAGCAGTTTTGTAGGTGCGCCTCCCAATAAAGCTGCTGCTAGTCAGGACTATGGTTCACAGGTTTACATATTTCAACGCCATGGTTCAATGTCACTGAGCTAGTAGTTTGTATCTTTTCGATATTCTCAGGCCAGCGCTTCTTATATAGCGCCTTCCATGCTACATCAAATTCATCATACCTTCTACGTTTTCTTTGATTATCAATACTGTATGCTGTGAATCCTCTCCTTCTACAACCATCAATAGATAGTTGGTGTACATTTTGCAGTGCTAAAGGAGGGAGGATGACAATTAAACTATCGAAAATGTATGATGGTAGATCAAATATGTCCTGTAAGTAATCACATCCACGAATAATTGCTACATAGACTGTCTTCATACACAGAGAGAACAACGATGGTGTCGCCATCACGACTCTGTACCAAATCAATATAACTATTAACTGAAATGATGGGGGGTTGCGGGGCTGCTCGAACTGACCGGGGGTTAGTCGGCCGGACGGTGGCAGCACAGCGGCGCCGGAGGCGGCTGCTGTGTTGGCAGCAGGCGGGGGAGCAACCGTTAATGGTGGTGGTAGCTGATGTCCCATCGGTGGGGGAAGGATACGTCAGGGAGGAGGAGAACGGGGTACTCCGGCGAGGTGGCAGTGGGTTGGTCGGCTCCGACGACGGCTGGAGAAGGGAGGAAGAGGGTGAACAGGAAGTCGGCTAGGGGATTTTAGGTTTTGGTTTAATAGAAGAAAGGAAAAATTAATGAAAGGAATATTTATACATGGGGAATTTTGGTTTGGGTTGACCTAGGTATTTGTGGGCTTGGTCAACTATTCTTGGGGTTGGGCCTTGGGCTCACATGAGGGTGTTGGACTAGAAATTACAATTATTTAATTGCAAGGGTTGGATTAAAATAGGAGGGCGATGTTGCGCGTTTGCACATCCAGAAAATTATAGGAAAAATTCATGTGAAGGAAAAATTGAGTTTCTTCATGAATTGTCCAATGGTGGGGGCACTAAAAGACATTTTTGCATAAAAGCCCCCCAACAATTGGAAAATTGCACAAAGGAAAAAATTGAATCTAATTAATTAAATCGAAACGCGCACGATGTTCTAGAATTAATTAGGAGTACATGGGATTAAATCAGGCGGAACATAATTATCAGGGGCGTAGAGAGGACAGTGTAGAATATTAATAAAATCTGGGTTGCACAAAACGGTCAAGGTTGTGTCTCCAATTTCGATTGGGACGCACAAAGGTACAAAATTTGGATTTATTTATAATTAATAAATAACGTTCGCGACGTTTATCGTGCGACTAAAATATAGCACAACGGAGCAATGTACAAGGGTCAGAATAGTAGGCGGGCATGCCTAGGTTGAGGTTGTGAAGTTGTTGGAAGGCAATGGCTAGTGAGGTGCTCTAATTATAGATGCGACGGTAAGGTGCGCTACGTGTCATAATTATTTCGTAATTAAATTAAATGCCGTATTCTAATTCTAATTGGGTTCAAACTAGCCCAAATTTCACTATCTAAGCCAAGTAGCCCTAATTTTGGGTGAGGGGGTTTACAATCTACCCAACTTAAAACAATTTCGTCCTCAAAATTAAAATAAGGCATAATTTGTTAAATCCTTCACATTCGTACATAAGGTACGTCAATCGCAATCTCTTCCAAAAATTTAAATAACAAAATCTATTCAAATCTATCGCGATCGCTTCAAAATTAAGATAACCACGGTTTAAATCAAAATTCAACCTGTCGTAATCTCTTCTCGATTTTTAAATAATCAACATCCAAATCTAACTCAAGTCTATATGACATCCCACATCAAAATTTATATCACAATTTCCAACTATCATAATCTCCTCTAGACCTTGACAATAACAATTCTAATCAAATCTTATTCCTATTCTCAACTTAAGAATTTTGTATTCTTCAATTATTTAAACTCAATTTACATCCTCAATATTTCAAATAGGTGATCCAACAATCAAAATTGAACTTTTAATTCAAATCATCAAATTGTAAAATTTAAATCTAATTCACCAATTGTTCAAGTCTCAAATTCTATATTTATCCTCAAAATTTAAATCGATGATTCATCCTTCAATATTCAAAATTTAAATCATGCTCAAAGTATAAATATTTGGTCCGCAATATCAAGATTTTAAAATTCGTTAAATCCTCATTATCTTAATCCTTCTTTTAAAATTTCTCAAAATTAAAATAACTTGAATCTCCCAATCGAATCTTACTTGATCACAATCTAAAAGAAATTCCTCTCGAGTTGCCAATGCACTGCTACCCAACTTAGAATTTATCCATCTATCACAGAAGGCTATATACCTTAAGAAAAATATTCCTTAATTTATTTACTCATATCATTCAATCCTTAAGACTTCAACGCCGATTATATCATGTATGATATGTCCTTAATTGCGAAAGAATAATCCTCAAGTATGTGATCGACCTATGGGGTATATCTAGTACTCTCTGTATATCAAATTATACCAAGCACGAAGTTTCGTCCTTCCGAAATAAGGGAAGACGGAAAAACAATAATAAAGAGCTCAAAGTGGAGGTGATAGAATACAAGTATGGGGATCAAGACGTTTCAAGGAATCCAATTGGGAATTGTCAAGGCAGTTGTGGACTGAAATCCTATTTGGTAAATCCGTATTCGTATGCTCGTATTAGTACAATTATGTAGCCGATACGATACGCTTAGACATGTCTAGGGCAAGTATATTCGTCTACTAATCATTACATATCTCAATCCACGTAAAGTAGTTATGCGAAGGGCGAACCAAGCGCACTAAGGTTAGCTAGACCTTAATACACTGATTCTAAAATGTATTAATGTATGCATCCATTAATACATATATCATGAACAAGCTTGATAAAGAATAAGCTTGCAAAAACTAGGCTATAATAGCAGCATAATTGGAGGTAGCACAGAAAATATAACGCTGGATTATGATGAGAGAAGTTACAAATAACTCAAGTTTGCAAAAACAAAAACAACATAAGCAATAATAACAAAAGACTCTACAATCTCTACAGTTATCATACAACCTCCTTGTCTAAGTCGCTAGTCGACCAAATAGGGGCAAGGACCTCTAAATTCTATCGTCTGAATAAACATTGTCGTCTTTTGCTAGAATGCAATTAATGTCATTCAGTTATACTACCTCGATGGGTCAAGTGGACTATGTGATACTAGGTTGTGAGGCATACTACCCAACTTAAAATAATAAATTAATACGCTAATGCCTTAAAATAAAATATAGGAATTCCTATTAAGGTTTACAAGAAGCGGTCTTCGTGCTTATTAGAGTATCCTATTATATAGGTCATGGCCTTAGTCACAGTGCTCATAGAATATGTGTCAATGGTAGGGATAGGAGAGTTACTAGCCGTTTAAAGGAAAAGAGATCTAACTTGTATCGAGGTGGGGGTACAAATTACGTGATTTAACTCTAAGGGATAATCATCACAATCTAATTGAACAACTCAACTATCAGGTTCTAGCTACAAGGTACACAATTCAAAATTCAAGATTACAATTATGACTATAGCAAACTATATATTCTATCGTAGAGTATGATCACTTGGTCTATGATCAGAGGTGGCAAATGGCACGAGTTAAAAGATGAAGAAGAGAAAACATGATTAGTCGTCGCACGAATAGCGAGCGCTAGGGTTTCAGAGGAACAATATATGAAATAAAATAGAGAGGCTATAGATAATGTCAAGGTTTCCTAAGGGGAGATGCTACGCTATTCTCTGTGCTTGCGGTAGGATCAAGAAAATACTATATTCAATGCTCTTGGCTTCCTAAGGTGATGTCTACTAATAATAAGACAATGATCTAAGTTTGTAGTTCTCCAATACTAACTAACTATGAAGGTTAGGTTCAGTCCTAATATTCAATATTGGTTCTCCATTGGTTCCTCAATACTAGGGTCAAACATTATGGTAAAACTTCTAACTAACTCTAGTAGTGTCTATACTACTCTCAAGTCCTCATAATACATCTGGGGTAATGGTAAGACAATTCTAGAGATAAAGAATTCTAGGATTCACTAGATATTCTAAGCTTAGTGGTGTGTCTATATTCTCGTTGTATTCTTAATAGGTGTAATATCCTAATTATCATCCTAATAACAGGGGTTCCTATATTCTAGCAGAAGGCTATCCTCTAAGGACTATTAGGAAAGTACATGAATCAAGCAGGATACAATTGTTCAATTAGATCAGATAGGAGGAAGATGAATCATAGTCAATTATGGATGAGATCCTATATTCTAGTCCTAGGTGCAGGCTTGTTCGGTACAGTAACGTAACCGAGACAATATGCTCTCGACCTGCATGGGTCACCACAAAAACATGTCACGCCCCAGTCCCAAAATATGTAGGACTAGGACACGTAAGCATGCCAGCCGCATGGATATGGCAACTCCAATATATGGAAACTAAATCCACACGTACGCTGTAATATGAATATCAAATCCACAAGTGGTATAAACATATGTCACAAGTCACAGGGTATAATCTAGATCTCATCCACGAAAAATCAAATATGAGTAAAATAACCAATGTCTATGAAACTAGATCTCAACAAGAAGTATCTAAGGATGATAGTTGGATGGAAACAAATCCACTACCAACTCAAATGGAAAAGTAAATACAATATGAGTACACACAATCAAGTCCAATATAAGTATACCAGCTATCGATCACGGCTCGAAGAGAAGACATCCACGAAGCATCTATAACCATCCAAATCTGCGCTCCTGCAAATACTCAAGAACAGGTACACCTGGCAGCAGACCAGGTCCTCAGAGGGACATAACAAGATACTTAAACACATGCCAATAAAGTACTAAAATAAATATCCAATGGGTCGCCTAACCGGCTAAAGTGAATGCAGTTTAAGAACAACTTTCCCAACGCATGGGCTATCTGGCTAAAATAGGATTGGCATAGTTCTCTTGGAGATCCAGGGGCCTACAAAGGCACGACGTCTTTCGAACACCGGAGGCCCGCCTGATAATAATATAATATATAGTGGTCATCATGACCGCGCATCTCCGGCGGAGCATACGGGTTACACAAGGAAAGTGCAATGGAGCCCACACGTCTTACTTATTGTTCTTCCCACCCCATGCTCTAAGCATGTCACATCCATGACACGATAATACCTCTAATAACTGCAAAGTCTACTAGCATGCAAAGTTTCTAATAGCAGTTATTCCTGACGCACGGCCCACACGTACAGGAGGCCAACCTGTACGCAAGTCCGTGATCTACATGAGACTCACAACTCGTATAACAACTGTGTCACGGCCAATGAACCTAATGATGCTACATGATAATGGGATAGTCTCATAAACAGGTCAATGCAAATACATAAATAAAAATATTTAACGACGACACCGTCGCGCGCATTTTATATAACAGTTAAAATATATAAAAAGATAGAAAATAAAGATGCATGCAACATATGGAATAAAAATAACAGTACAATAGTAAGGTATACTTGCCTGGCCAGAAGACTGCGATGTACCAATAACCTGCTCCAAAAGTCGCGCAGAATAAATCCAACATCACATGTTTCAGCAACACAGAGCACACTTTGAAGCCTAAGACATCTGGCATACTGCCCAAACTTATTGCAATGATATGATAGTCGTGAATAGTCATGAGTTCTGCCCCCGATATAGCCAATTGAATTTAAAATGCTATCTGAGACTTCTACTCCACTAATATGGCCATTAAAAGTAGGGAGCAACGCTCTCTCGGCAGCTTCATCTAAGCAGTTTTGTAGGTGCGCCTCCCAATAAAACTGCTGCCAGTCAGGACTATGGTTCACAGGTTTACATATTTCAACGCCATGGTTCAATGTCACTGAGCTAGTAGTTTGTATCTTTTCGATATTCTCAGGCCAGTGCTTCTTATATAGCGCCTCCCATGCTACATCAAATTCATCATACCTTCCACGTTTTCTTTGATTATCAATACTGTATGCTGTGAATCCTCTCCTTCTACAACCATCAATAGATAGTTGGTGTACATTCTGCAGTGCTAAAGGAGGGAGGATGACAATTAAACTATCGAAAACGTATGATGGTAGATCAAATATGTCCTGTAAGTAATCACATCCACGAATAATTGCTACAGAGACTGTCTTCATACACAGAGAGAACAACGATGGTGTCTCCATCATGACTCTGTACCAAATCAATATAACTATTAACTGAAATGATGGGGGGTTGCGGGGTTGCTCGAACTGATCGGGGGTTAGTCGGCCGGACGGTGGCCGCACAGCGGCGTCGGAGGCGGCTGCTGTGTTGGCAGCAGGCGGGGGAGCAGCCGTTAATGGTGGTGGTAGCTGATGTCCCGTCGGTGGGGGAAGGATACGTCAGGGAGGAGGAGAACGGGGTACTCCGGCGAGGTGGCAGTGGGTTGGTCGGCTCCGGCGACGGCTGGAGAAGGGAGGAAGAGGGTGAACAGGAAGTCGGCTAGGGGATTTTAGGTTTTGGTTTAATAGAAGAAAGGAAAAATTAATGAAAGGAATATTTATACATGGGGACTTTTGGTTTGGGTTGACCTAGGTATTTGTGGGCTTGGTCAACTATTCTTGGGGTTGGGCCTTGGGCTCACATGAGTGTGTTGGACTAGAAATTACAATTATTTAATTGTAAGGGTTGGATTAAAATAGGAGGGCGATGTTGCGCGTTTGCACATCCAGAAAATTATAGAAAAAATTCATGTGAAGGAAAAATTGAGTTTCTTCATGAATTGTCCAATGGTGGGGGCACTAAAAGACATTTTTGCATAAAAGCCCCCCAACAATTGGAAAATTGTACAAAGGCAAAAATTGAATCTAATTAATTAAATTGAAACGCGCACGATGTTCTAGAATTAATTAGGAGTACATGGGATTAAATCAGGCGGGACACAATTATCAGGGGCGTAGAGAGGACAGTGTAGAATATTAATAAAATCTGGGTTGCACAAAACGGTCAAGGTTGTGTCTCCAATTTTGATTGGGACGCACAAAGGTACAAAATTAGGATTTATTTATAATTAATAAATAACGTCCGCGACGTTTATCGTGCGACTAAAATGTAGCACAAGGGAGCAAAGTACAAGGGTCAGAATAGTAGGCGGGCATGCCTAGGTTGAGGTTGTGAAGTTGTTGGAAAGCAATGGCTAGTAAGGTACTCTAATTATAAATGCGACGGTAAGGTGCGCTACGTGTCATAATTATTTCGTAATTAAATTAAATACCGTGTTCTAATTCTAATTGGGTTCAAACTAGCCCTAATTTCACTATCTAAGCCAAGTAGCCCTAATTTTGGGTGAGGGGGTTTTCAGACAGGTAGGAAGAGATATGGCCCTGTGTGCTGCTCTCTCCGGTATACTCCTCTGGAATCGTTTTGCAGAATCTCCAGGAGCTGTCTTGGATGGTGCGGAGGTGTTTGGCCTCTTCAGATTTGATTCCCTTCTAGTGACGCGCTCCATGCGTCGTGCTGCTGCAAGGACATCGGTATAAGTTATAGGTGCGACTGAGCCAATCAATCTCTGGAGCTCGAACTTCAGTCCGTCAAAGAACTTTTCAGCTTTGTCTTCCTCTGTCGCAATCAATGTTGGAGCGAAGCGACTTAGGCGTATAAATTCTGCGTTGTATTCTTCCACTGTCATACTGCCTTGAATGAGGCGGTTGAACTTGTCTCTGAGCTCTGATCGTACAACTGTCGGAATGTACATCTCTTGGAAGAGTCTGGAGAACTCTTCCCATGTGACTCGGTCCTGTCCGAGCCTTCTTTCTTCTGCTAACCACTAGTGATGTGCATTATCAGTTAACTGCATTCTGACTGCAGTCATCCACTTCTCTCTCGAAAGTTCAGCGGCTTCCAACTGATGCTGAATGTTAGTGAGCCATTCATGAACTTCCGTTGGCCCTTCTTTACCAGAAAATGTGCGAGGCTTGAGATGACAGAAATCGGTGATAGATCCCATCGCTGTTCTCCTCGTTGGTGGATTTGCCTGCTCCAATGCGGATACCAGGCTGGTCCTCAGATACTCTGCCTCCTGGCGATGGGCCTCTTGCTGAATCTGCTGCTGGGCCTGCATCATGGCATACATCATCTGGAATATCTGTTGCCCGTCCATGGCTTGTCCGGGCAGGAAAACTGGCATCTGGGGAGTGAACTGTGGTGGAGGTGGGATGTCATCTCTCCGGAACCTTGGATTAGGCTGACCGGTTTGATCGCTCTGCGATGCTTGTCCTCCATTCCCTGGAGTCACTCCGTCCATATCAGTAACCACAGCGTCGTGTGGCGTATCCAAAGGAATCTCATCTCCGTTCCTGGGATCCATTTCTCTGCAACCAAAATATAAACTGTAAGAACACTCAGAGGAATCAATACAGGATGCAGTTCAAGTAACAATTTCGAGTTCGATATAGAGTTCAATAATGGTTCAATAATGGATGAGATCCTATAACTTATCCTATCCTTAGGGCAGGCTGGTTCGGTCCCTAAGTTGAAACCGAACAATTTAGTCGTAGACCTGCATGGGCCACCATAAAAACTATGTCACGCCCCAGTCCTAAAATACCGTGGGACCAGACGCGTGTCAATGGCCAGCAGTACGCACCGATGGACAAACCCAATTTAATGGATCCATCAGGGCATACTTAAGCTGTAAAACAAGTCTACGACAATCATGGCACAACTAATCTCATCCACACAAGATATAAAATATGATCCACAGAATAAACAAGGAATGTAAATCATCAGCTAGTCTCATCAAAGTACTTCGGAGAACAACCCGATAAATATCTAGTACAATGGTTCAACATACCAGAATATAAATGACTGAAATAAATAAATAAATACTGAGCATGAACATGGATGCTCAGAAGAAGTCTTCGGCTAACACCTCATCCTCGGATGGTGGTACAGCTCCTGGATCAGCTCCTGCTGTGGTCCCGTATACCTCAGGATAGATCTCGTCCTCAAATCCTGGGGACATAATCCGAATCCAGGTCCTCAGGGGACATAGTAAGGTACAAAAAATAATACAAGCCAAAATATAAGCAGTGTAGAGCATAATAAAATAAATAGGGCAAGTAAATAACCATCTATGTGAAAATGCAAGTGAGAGCAGCACGAGTACTCAGGCTGAGCCACTACAAGCTCTGTGTCGGGGAGCCGGTAGTGGTAAAAATACGTAATGTGCCTAGCTCTGCTACGAGAGTCTACGGCCTCACAATAGTAGTAGATATATATAGAAAACAGCCTGTAGCCTGTGTGTCTCTCCCCACCCAATGTAACCACGCATATCATGACCATAACGTCTCATGTCCATGTCAGCGGGATCATCACTAATGCAACAAGTCATATGTATCTATGAATATAGTATCTCTGTCAAGTCCTGTATCCTATACAGAATCACCATGAATATCTCGGGAATATCCTGTCTCATGAATAGTGTCAAGTGTCCTGGGTCATATGGTACTTGATAAGACAAGTACAAAAATATAAAGGGTCACAAATGTCCATCTCTACATGATCGTACCCAACACCGCGTACGGTGTTGGCACCCGACTGATAATCGGACGCTAAGTACGTCACACGGTCCTAGGTTGAGCATGCACAACAATATAATAAAGCAAGGAAAATAAGTAATAATACTGCAGAGTTTGGCAAGGTACACTTGCCTGATGTCCGAATACCAACAATCGTCTCTGTATCAGTGGATCCTGTGGGTACTCCTCCAAAAGCTGTAATAAACATCACCAACCGTCTCAGAAGATGTCAAACTGCTAAAAATGCCTATCCTTACGTCCAATTTGGACACAGGGGCAAAAAGGTCATTTTCGGGCAAAAGTGGGGTCCACATGTAGGCCACTTTGCACCGAAAAGCGTGCCTGGGTCAAAGGTCTCCAAAATCTCCAAACTCAGTGTCTACAAGTCAGGAACGATGATACGAACCCAACGAAACTTCCAGAATTGGATTCCGATGAGCCGACCACAAAATCGCCCGTCAAGTGGAGCCTGTGGGGCCCACGATACGCAATTTTGTCAACGTTCTCAGAATCGGACTAAACTTGGGTCACAGGACCAGCGAATTGCTATGAGTCCGATGGCACAAGTTTCGTCTCGATCCGATGTGTGTACACAAAGTTACAGCATATTCCAGAAAGGAAAGATACGGGGTGTCGTCGGCGGATACGCGTTGATTCCGGTGTGCACGCACATCCGAATCGACTCCTGCAAAATCTCACACGACCGTATCAATGTCGCGCACGTTTCGGTAAAACCGCGTGCGACCAAGTCGTCCCGTTTGGCGGGACGCACTCAGTTCCGGGGTAAAATAGGGCGTTATTTTTTCTGTTTTTGGATCGCTGTTTGCGATCACCACAGGACGCGATGCACCGAGCGGGTTGCACGGGCACCGAGAGGGTTATACAGTCTACGCGTAGCAACTGACAAAATCGAAAACGGAGTTGCGAGGTGAGAGTAATCGGTACCTGAACAGGGCTCCGTGAACGCTGAATTCTACGTGTCCGAGAGTCAACTTCGTGTCCTGGGACCGAATTGCTGTGTCCAGACTAGGGTTCAGGATTCCGTCGATGATCCGGCGGAGAGGGGCTGCTCTGGTCGGCGAGGGGAGCTCTGCACCGTCGGCCGGAGACTCACGCGGCCGAAGACTCAGTGCTTGGGACGAGCGGCTGGGTGGACTCGGGCTTGGTCGACGACCGCGGGTCGCTGGGGTGTTGGCGGTTGGAGACGTCGGGGTCATGCGGGATGGGAGCGGCGGCGAGCGGGGTCTTGGGTCGATGGAGGATGGCGTCGAACAGCAACGGCGAGCAGGGTTCCTGGGTCGACGGAGGATGGCGTCGAACGGCGAGCGAACGGGGTTCCTGGGTCGACGGAGGATGAGGGAGAGAGAGAGTTCGGTGGCGGCGGGGGTCGACACAGAAGTCGAGGGGGTTTTATACGGCACCGCCGGGTCGGAACAGTGTTTCCGACCCGATAGGTTTTAGGGTTTCTGCGGTTTTGGGTCCGGTTCGGTTTGGGTTTGGGTCCGGTTCGGTTTGGGTTTACAATTACAATAGTTTTAAGGCTTAAAACGATACTCCGGAGTCCAATTAATTCACCGAAAAATACCACATGTTCGGTTTTCCTTTTTACACCATAAAATTTTATTTCCATAATATTTTCATACCAATAAACTGTATTTAAAAATACTTGACTCCTAATTACCTTGCTTCTTCGTCCGAAAAATACCAAAAATTTCGGGAAAAAATTATATAAAATTTATTCTGAAAATCAGGGTATTTACAAGAATCGATGGGTTAGTATTTTTTCTAGGTTCTAGACATCGATTAGAACTCGTGGATAAATTTTGGGTCAATTTCGAGTAGGTTTGGTGTGCATTACACGAGGTATCGTGAACCGCACTCCATGTGTTCGTCGAAATGACCGAATGGCCATTTCGACTTGGTTTTAAGATTTTGGGCGTGTACGCAGATTGGTTTAGCTTTGGAGAGCGTGTATTAGAGTTTATGAGTCTATATTTATATATGTGTGTGTTTATTTGTGTGTGGGTGAGTGTAGTTGAGTGCGCGTTGTGTGTGGTTGTGTGTGTTGTGTTTAAGTTTGTGTGTATATATGTATATGAGTCTCTCTCTCTCTCTCTCTCTCTCTCTCTCTCTCTCTATATATATATATATATATATATATATATATATATATATATGTTTGTATGTATGTGTATGTGTATATATATATATATATATGTGTTTGTATATGTATATATGGGTGTATATATATATATATATATATATATATATATATATATATATATATATATATATATATATATATATATATTTGTATAGGTGTTTATATATATATGAGTGTATATAAATATATATATATATATATATATATATATATATATATATATATATATATATATATATATATATATATATATATATATATGAGTGTGTGTTTATATATATGTATGAGAGTGTGTGTATATATATACATATGTGTGTTTATATATATATATATATGCGTGTGTGGTACCTATATATATATATATATGTTTGTGTTTATATATATATGTATCAGTATGTGTGTGTTAGTGTGTGTCGAGGTGTGTATGTGTTGGTGTGTGTGTAGGGAGAGTGAGATAGTGAGTTAAAGAGAGCGAGGGAGAGAGGTTGAGAGAGCGCAGCGCAGCAGCAGAGGGAAGCGGCTGCAGTAGCAGTAGCAGCCGCGTGAGCGTGAGCGCGTTTCAGCAGCAGCACACGCACTCCAGCTAGTTCCCCTCCCCCTTCTTTTATATATATATATATATATGTATGTATGGTTATAGATATAGATAGTTAGAGGTATGTATATGTATATAGATACTAGTATACATACCTCTAACTATCTATATCTATAACCATACATATATATATATATATATATATATATATATATATATATATATATATATATATATATATATATATATATATATATATTAGCCTAGATATATAGCTAGGTATATGTGTATATGTATAGATAGTTATCTAGTTAGTTAGTAGGTTAGAGTGAGGTAAGTTAGGTATCTCAATACCTTGGGATACCAAGGTATTGAGGTATAGGGGTATCGAGGTATTGAGGTAGCCTATGTACTAGGTTATATATATATATATATATATATATATATATATATATATATATATATATATATATATATATATATATATATATATATATATATATTGATGTATATATATAGATAGTTAGCTAGAATTAGAGGGTAAGGTAGCTCAATACCTTGAGATACCAAGGTATTGAGTTAAGTTGGATATCGGAGATGAGGTATTTGCCTATACTAAGTTTTTTATATATATATATATATATATATATATATATATATATATATATATATATATATATATTGATATTACGTATAGTAGTATATATAAGTATATATATAGATAGTTAGTTAGTTAGCAAGTGTTAGTGAGGGGTAAGACTTGAGTATCTCAATACCTTGAGACACTCAAGGTATTGAGCGTCGAGGCAAGGTATTGAGTTTTAGCCTAGGAATGAGGTTAGACTTGCTTTTATATATATATATATATATATATATATATATATATATATATATATATATATATATATATATATATATATATATATATATATATATACGTGTTAGTATAGATTATAGAGGGCATAGACGGGGCGTATAGCATATATATATATATACGTGTTAGTATATATTATAGAGGGCATAGACGGGACGTATAGCGTAGGTTGAGTTATTGGATACCGAGGGTATCCCGGTATCTCAAGGAGGCGAGTTTGACGGTTTATTAGCTTAATGACCTAGTTTTGACCTAGAATTTTAGGGGCACCCTAGTTTGACCAAGAGTTGACCGTAGTTGACCGCCAAAGTCAACTTTTGACCTAGATTTGACCTAGATTTGACTTTTTGGAACCCGAGTTAACTTTTTGACCTCGATTTTACCGGTTTGACCCGTTTGACCTAGAAAGACCCTAGAAGCTTGGTTTTAGTTATTTTATATCTGTTTAACTCTTTAGAACCCTGTTTAACCTTGCTTTTTGTAATAGGTCCTTTTGATGCCAGTTCGGATCGTCAGTTGCTCAGGACGTTAGGCGAGTACATTCTTTGATAGTTTTTATTATCTGATGATTATTATGATTCAGCTTCTAGTATAGTATTCTCTAATTTTTTTGGTATGACACGGACTAGTATTTTTGGATTCATTTACTTGCGACACATATATTTCATATTTCTGGCCTCTATTCTGGAATCATCTACTGGCATCACATAGTGATTCACTACAGGCATCACTCATATTTCTGGCTGGACTCATACTTGATTTACATGTCGGGTCTTGGATTCACTTGTACTAGTCGGGATAGGGAAATACTCGATTAGACATGTAAACATTTCCAACTGGAATTACTGGAATCACCCCCTCGTGTCTAATCTGGAATGATAGCAGCCGCACACCCAGTATGCGATAAGCTGTACTTACCCCTAGCCGTTTACATGTCGAAACAGGTATTTCAAAGACACGAGTTCATTCTTTCTCATCTGGACTCACTTGCATTTCTTGCTGGTCTCACTTATACTTTCTGGACTTGACTCATTATATTTATTCTTGCTGGACTCACTACACGTTCTTGTGCACATACTTGCTCTTAGTTTAGATTTTTTGTATCCTGTAGTTATTACTATCTTGCTTCTGATTTTCATGCATCTTTACTTTTATGCACCAGTTAATATATATATATATATATATATATATATATATATATATATATATTATATATATATATATATATATATATTTATTGTTCATACTTATTTTCTTCACCTTGCTACTTGCTACAACTGCTTTATAGTTTTTATCATTTAACTAGAACTGCTATTAGAGGTGTACTTGCTCCAATCCTTACTAGGTATATTTTTCAGAGGATCCAGAGGATTGGTGTCCGATATTTTATGGACCTCAGCCTGTCGATGGTACAGACAGGGACCCCCTAGTTTATGAGTAATTTCCGGATTGGTAGACGGAATCACTAGGACCTTAGTTATTGTATTTATTAGCTTTTGGTACCGAATTTATTCCCGGCTTTTGGTTTGAGACTTGTATTATATTTGATTCAGGATGTTGTTGTATTATTATTATTGATGTTGTTGTTATTTTAGTAGCAGTTGTTTAGACTTTGTAGTTGTTAGTCTTCTGTGTTATCCTATCGTGCTTAGATTCGTGATTGAGTACTTGTGTTATCATTATGATATTGCTCCTCCGTTTGGAGTTGAGATCTTGACAGGTACTTATATTGATTGTGTGAGATTGTTAGCTAGATAGTAGACCTAGACAACATTCTACTGCCGATGCTGCGGCGTAGGCTGGACGTACCCATGACTCATGTCCAATTTTTGGGTGCGGGTCGTGATACGTTTTTGGTGGCGGCCCACGCATGTCTCGATTCATAATTAGTATAATATCGTGGTAATACAACGATTTAGTTGTACTACTACGAGCCTGCTCTAGGATATAGGATCTAGGATGAGAGTGTACTCAATCACGACTAGGAACAATTCCAATCTAATTATTCTAAAATTGCTTCTTTTAAAATATTACTGTCCTTTCTTGATGATATCGCATCTTGCACCATATTGACTTCTTTTGATCTGTGTTCAGGATGCCTCCAAAGACACGATCCTATCGTACCATTCCAGTAGTTGCCACCGAGAGGTCTGTTACCTCTCGTCTAGCTCGTATTCAGGCAGCTTCTACCGCTCCACTTACCACTCCTGTGGTTGAGGGAGCATCTGCTTCTCTCGGGGATCCTCCTCCACCTGTCGATCCGAGGACTACCCCAGTCGTTCTGGTGGTACCTCTTCTACCACCTCCTGTACCAGTAGATGCCACACAGTTGTTTGCTTTCTTCAGGGAGATGATGGACGTGCAGTACCGTCAGGTGGATGTGATGAGGCTGGGCATTGAGAATGCCCACTAGGTGGCTATGATGGCAGTGGAAAGAGTAGCTCAGATCCAGCCACAGGCAGAGCAGACTCAGCATCCAATGCCGGGCAGTATCATTGACTTCCAAAGGATGCGGCCTAAGGAGTTCTGGGGTACAGAAGGGATCCTGTATGCGGATGACTGGATAGAGCATATCGAGGGGATTTTTTGGTTGGCATAGATTCCAGACAGCATGCAGATAGAGGCAGCGGGCTGTCAGATGTTCGACCTCGCTTTGACGTGGTATCGTCCTGATACGAGGATCGTGGCACCAGGGCTTACTTGGGAGGCTTTCAAGAGGCTTTTTAAGGAGAAGTTTTTCCCAGATGTGGCGCTCAGTGCCTTGGAGAGCCAGTTTGAGGCACTCGTTCAAGAGAGCATGCTAGTGGATGAGTACGCAGTAGAGTTCTGCTGTCTGGGCAGATTTATGGAGGGCTTGAGTGAGGCAGCAAAGGCGAGAAAGTTTTGCAAGGGCTTGGTCATGGCGGTGAAGTCTTTAACTAGGAGTGACCGTGAAGCAACTTTCGAGCAGATAGTAGGAGACGCTCAGAGAGAAGAGGATGACTTGAAGATCAAGTCCAAGAGAGGCAGGGATGATTCAGGTAGTGCGAGTGGTAGTGCGGGACTGGCTAAGCGTCCTTATGGGTAGAAGATAGCATACCAGGATCAGGATCAGAGAGTGCCCACTGCAGGAAGGCAGGACATACTTGGGATATTTGTAGGAGAAGGTTGAAGGTATGTTTATTTTGTGGATCCGCTGCTCACCAGATACAAGATTGTCCCACTGTACCTCTATTTGGCAGAGCACATGATCGGAGAGTTGGAGCTAGGCCACCTGTGGGACAATATCATGCCCTACACTAGCAGAGGGAGATACCCCAGTAGGGTAGGGCTTATGCGTTGACGGTCGAGGAGGCCTATGCTACGGGTGTCGGGTTAGCAGGTCTGTCTCTTTATTCTTCTTCCTGGCCTTTTCCATTCCTTGTGGTGTGCTTTATTAGTACCTGTTAGACTTTTCTTTTGTGTTGTGTTAGATAGTGTAGTGACCCTGGCTGAGACTGTGAAAACACGACCAGTAGGACCATGATCATGCATGTTGTTTAGGTAGAATTTCTTGACTGTGATTGTTGGGGGTTTGACCTAGAAGAAGTGCGATCTACTTTAAATTTTGAGGACAAAATTTTCTAAGGAGGATAGGCTTGTCACTACCCCATTTTCAGGACAGGTTATTTTTTTTAATTTGGTTAATTATATGTTTATCATAAATATTTGTATTAATATTTAGTTAGTTGATTATATTATTTTTTATTAGTTATTTTAGTGTTTTGGCTAGCATGGACCCATGTCAGATCCTAGTGGACCCTTGTCAGACCCAACCAATACCCTTGTCAGACTTATTTATTAGTGTATATTAGTTATTTATATTTTTATTAGTTAGTTGGAGTGATTATGAATTAATTTGAGTGCATTTGGAACCCCAAACCCCAATTAGGATGACTTGATTTGGAGGGCATTTTGGTCATTTCACCTAACCCTAACCGTAACCCTAAACCTAATCCTTCACCTGGCCGATTATAACCAGCACCCCCCTCATTTCATTCACTTCTTCTTCTTCTTCTTCTTCACTCTTCTTTCCACTCTTTTCTTCTTCCTTCTTCCAATTTTTACCAATCTAAGTAAGTTTTCTCTATTCTTTCTCTTCCTTCATCTATTTTCTCTCATGATACAACCCCTAACCCTTTGCTTTCCCCTAACCTAGATGTGTAAAGCTTAGAATTGGTGTTGGAGCTTGGGTTGGAGGCTTGCAAGCTTAGTGTGATGATTTTGGGCTTTTTGGAGACTTTGGCCTTGGGATTCCAACTTCCAAGAGGTAAACCCTAATTTTTCCCCTTGTGATTACTCTAATATAGTATAATTAGTAGTTTAAAACCTTCATAGATCTTAGGGCTACCCGTGGGAGGAAGTTGGAGCTTGTTTGGATGTATTTGGAGACTTTGACATTAGGTTTTGTATCAATTTTGGGTAAAATTCGAAATTGGCCCAATTTTTGGTGTTTCCCTAGGTTAGACGGACCTAGGTAGACGTGCTTGGGTGTCTTGAGGGTAAGTACGTGTCCCTGTTCGGACACGTGAGATCGTGTTACGGAGATTTGGGCATTTTGGACGATTTGGGAGTTTTTTGTCGTAGGATTTTACTTGCGTGCGCATTTTTGCCACTGACCTAGAATTGGTGGGTTAGCATTTTTCTAGGTTCTAGACATCGATTAGAACTCATAGGTAAATTTTGGGTCGATTCTAAAAAGGTTTGGTGTGCGTTTCACGAGGTATCGTGAACCGCACTCCACGTGTTCGTCGAAATAACCGAATGGCCATTTCGACTTGGTTTTAAGGTTTTGGGCTTGTGCATGGGTTGGTTTAGCTTCAGAGAGTGTGTATTAGAGTTTACGAGTCTATATTTATATATATGTGTATTTATTTGTGTGTGGGTGAGTGTGGGTGAGTGTGGGTGAGTGTGGTTGAGTGCGTGTTATGTGTGGTTGTGTGTGTTGTGTTTAAGTGTGTGTGTATGTATATATATATATGTGTTTGTATATGTATATATGGGTGTATATATATATATATATATATATATATATATATATATATATATATATATATATATATATATATATATATTTGTGTAGGTGTTTATATATATATGAGTGTGTTTGTGTATATATATATATATATATATATATATATATATATATATATATATATATGTGAGTGTGTGTATATATATACATATGTGTGTTTATATATATATATATGTGTGTGTGTGTGTGTGTGTGTGTGTACCTATATATATATAAATATATATATATATATATATTTGTGTATATATATATATATATATATATATATATATATATATATATATATATATATATATATATATATATATATGTATGTATCAGTGTGTGTCAAGGTGTGTGTGTGTTGGTGTGTGTGTAGGGAGAGTGAGATAGTGAGATAGTGAGTTAGATAGAGCGAGGGAGAGAGGTTGAGAGAGTGAAACGGCAGCAGCAGAGGGAAGCGACGACAGCAGCAGCTGCTGCGTGCAGCAGCAGCAGCATGAGCAAGCGCAGCAGCACAGCGCAGCGATGCACTGCCAGCAGCAGCAGCAGCAGCGTGAGCGTGAGCGTGTTTCAGTAGCAGCGCGCGCGCTCCAGCTAGTTCCCCTCCCCCTTCGTTTATATATATATATATATATGTATATATATATAGATGTATATATATATGTATGGTTATAGATATTAGTATATATATATATATATATATATATATAGATATTAGTATAGATGTATATGTGTATGTGTATATATATATATATATATATATATATATATATATATATATATATAGATAGATAGATAGATAGATAGATAGATAGATAGATAGATAGATAGATAGATAGTGAGCTAGTTAGCTAGAATTAGAGGGTAAGATAGCTCAATACCTTGAGATACCAAGGTATTGAGTTAAGTTGGATATCGGAGATGAGGTATTTGCCTATACTAAGTTATATATATATATATATATATATATATATATATATATATATATATATATATATATATATATATTGATATTACGTATAGTAGTATATATAAGTATATATATAGATAGTTAGTTAGTTAGCTAGTGTTAGTGAGGGGTAAGGCTTGAGTATCTCAGTACCTTGAGACACTCAAGGTATTGAGCGTCGAGGCAAGGTATTGAGTTTTAGCCTAGGAATGAGATTAGACTTGCTTATATATATATATATATATATATATATATATATATATATATATATATAGTTATATATATACGTGCTAGTATATATTATAGAGGGTATAGATGGGGCGTATAGCGTAGGTTGAGGTATCGGATACCGATGGTATCCCGGTATCTCAAGGAGGCGAGTTTGAGAGTTTATTAGCTTAATGACCTAGTTTTGACCTAGAATTTTAGGGGCACCCTAGTTTGACCTAGAGTTGACCATAGTTGACTCGATTGACCGCCAAAGTCAACTTTTGACCTAGATTTACCTAGAGTTGACTTTTTGGAGCCCGAGTTGACTTTTTGACCCCGATTTTATCGGTTTGACCCGTTTGACCTAGAACGACCCTAGAAGCTTATTTTTAGTTATTTTATATCTGTCTAACTCTTTAGAACCCTGTTTAACCTTACTTTTGATAATAGGTCCTTGCGATGCCAGTTTGGATCGTCAGTTGCTTAGGACGTCAAGCGAGTACATTCTTTGATAGTTTCCATTATCTGATGATTATTATGATTCAGCTTCTAGTATAGTATTCTCTGATTTTTTTGGCATGACACAGACTAGTATTTCTGGATTCTTTTACTTGCAATACGTATATTTCATGTTTCTGGCCTCTATTCTGGAATTACGTACTGGCATCACATCGTGACTCTCTACAGGCATTACTCATGTTTCTGGCTGGACTCATACTTGATTTACGTGTTGGGTCTTGGATTCACTTGTACTAGTTGGGGCAGAAAAATACTCGAGTAGACATGTAAACCTTCCCAACTGGAATCACTGGAATTATCCCCTCGTGTCTAATCTGGAATGATAGCAGCCGCACACCCAGTGTGCGATGAGCCGTACTTACCCCTAGCCATTTACATGTCGAACAGGTATTTCAAAGACATGAGTTCATTCTTTCTCGTCTGGACTCACTTGTATTTCTTGCAGGTCTCACTTATACTTTCTAGACTTGACTCATTATATTTATTCTTGCTGGACTCACTGCACGTTCTTGTGCACATACTTGCTCTTAGTTTAGATTTTTTGTATCCTGCAGTTATTACTATATTGCTTCTGATTTTCATGCATCTTTACTTTCATGTACCAGTTGATATATATGTATATATTTCTTGTTCATACTTATTTCCTTCACCTTGCTACTTGCTACAACTGCTTTATAGTTTTTATCATTTAACTGGAACTGCTATTAGAGGTGTATTTACTCCAATCTTGACTGGATATATTTTTCAGAGGATTCGGAGGATTGGTGTCCGACATTTTATGGACCTCAGCCTGTCGATGGTGCAGACAGAGACCCCCTAGTTTAGGAGTAATTTTCGGGTTGGTAGCCAGGATCACTAGGACCTCAGTTATTGTATTTATTAGCTTTTGGTAACGGATTTGTTCCTGACTTTTGGTTTGAGACTTGTATTATATTTTCAGGATGTTGTTGTATTATTATTATTATTATTATTATTATTATTATTAATGTTTTTGTTATTTTAGTAGCAGTTGTTTAGACTTTGTAGTTGTTAGTCTTCTGTGTTATCTTATCGTGCTTAGATTCATGATTGAGTACTTGTGTTATCATTATGATATTGCTCCTCCGTTTGGAGTTGAGATCTTGACAGGTACTTATATTGATTATATGAGATTGTTAGCTAGATAGTAGACCTAGACAGTGTTCTACCATCAATTTTGTAGCGTAGGCTGGATGTACCCATGACTCATGCCCAATTTTCGTGTACAGGTCGTGATAATTGTCTAAATCAGAATCGGTGCATTATGGTCTGATCAACCTTAGTGTACTTGGTTCGATCTTTATATGACTACTTTATGTAGATTGAGATATAGTTGACTCAACTTGTTAGACGAATATACTTGTCCTCTAGACTGGTCAGAGCATATCATATCAGGTATATAACTGTTCTGATGTGAACATGCAAATAGGAATTTATCAAAATAAGATTTTAATCCACAACTGCCTTGGCAACTCCTTTTCAAATTTTCTAATCCCTTTGAATCCCGTACTTGTATTATATCATCTCCTTCTTGAACTCTTTATTGTTGTTTTTCATCTTCCCCTATTTTGGAAAGACGAACATTCGTGCTTAGTATAAGTTTGATACACGGATAGTACTAGATATACTCCATAGGCCAAGCACTCATGATGATAAATAAGAGAGCGCAGGCACATGAAGTCATAGATACAGGTACGACCTTTAGTTATATTTATTATTGCTTACTCATGACCCCCTTTATGATACGGGATCTTAGGTGCATAGTAGACGTAGAATTATATAGATAGTGGTTTAGCAGTTATGAGAATATATTGATATTCTACCCAGATGGCATGCATGCGATGCCAATAAATGGCGCGAGTAGCAGTAGTAGTATTTTTTCCCTATCACCATCTCACCCTTGGGTGGCTCATCTTCACTTCCATCTCCATCCCTTATATCGTGCTTAATTCTTCCTATCGTAGTTGCATCATTTCGTGCCATAGGAATTGTTTGATTACTTCAACCTCACCCTTATTTTGTTAGTTAAAAACGTAAATGGTTTAGTAACGATTAATAACTAAAAGATGAGTATATAATGATAACCTTTATGTATATACACTATAGAAATATTTATATCCTCTTATTATTTTAAAAACCATGTATAACATCCCTTAGCCTAATAGGAATGAGTTGGATTGTTAAAATAGTTCATACTTCAAATAGTTTGATAAAGTTAGTCAAGACCATAAATGTTGTCCTAAAAACTTAGACTATGTCTAGGAAAGAATTGAAGGCACTTGTTACGAACTGACAACTATGACAAATTGCTGGCAAAGTAGCGACAGCTGCAGCTAGACCGTTGTAGTAGAGTAGTCAAAGTATTTACAAATATATTGGTCAGGTGGTATGGCAGTATTAGACTACGATACTTGATGGTTATAAAAAAAATTATGGTTGTGAGATTCAAGACAAGTACCCCAAGATTCTCGATCCAATAAATAAATTCGTCTTACAACATAGATAATAGCCTCAAGAGACTGTGACTACTAGTAGAACTCTTGTAAGTTGGGTAGTGTAGATGAGTTAGAAATAAAATAATGTATGGACAATAAATGAGGAAGTATTAGAATGGTAGACCATGACTTTAGGAAGTACTGCTAGATAGTAATGTAGTGTAATAGCTATAGTGATTATTATGAATATGGGTTAGTATCAATTTCGAGGACAAAATTTTTGTAAGTTGGGTAGAATGTAAACCCTTAATTTTAATAAACCATATTATTATTTAATTAATTATTTAATTATTTTGTAGTATTTATTAGCTAATTAGAAGAAATAAAATTTATGAAATTTTATTTTTGGGTAATTGTGCATTTAGAGATTTTATGGAGCAATTATAATTTTACCCTAATTATTTTCATGTAGGAGACCCTTTGGACAGTTGATAGATTTATTGTAGGCACTAATAATAATTTCTAGAATTTTCTATATATATATATATATATATATATATATATATATATATATATATATATATATATATATATATATATATATATATATATATATAAGGTTTATTAAAGGAATAGAAAGAATAAAAGAAAAAGAAAGAAAAAAAGAAATAGAAAAAAGAATAAAATAAAATAAATTATAAAACCTAATGAACCCTAACCCATTAGTCCTAGACCCGCTAATACCCAAACCCCTACCCGTTAAGGAAACTTCGACATCAACAGCAGCGTGAACGAGATCCCCCCCTGTATATATATATATATATATATATATATATATATATATATATATATATATATATATATATATATATATATATATATATATATATACATGCGATGATTAAACCCTAACCCTAAAAACCTTTTTATCTACCACGACCTGAGCCAGCGCGTTGCCGCCGTTCAGCTGTGTTCACCGCCGAGCCACAGCCGCCCGTCGCCGACGTTTGCGACCACGTCGCGAGTATGCTGCAGAATTTGACTGTAGCGAAGCCCTGTTCAGGACTCATTTTTTGCGCCATCGCTCGACCAAAATCGATCCCATCTTCACCGGTATGTTCATGATCTATCCCCCTTCCAATACTGTGTCTTAGTTTTCTGCGAACAATGCGTAACCCAAGGCAAAAACTGAGACCAAGTTGGCAAAAAATGAAAACTTTTAATCGCAGAAAACTGCTGTAACCACCCATATTTACGGACTCGTATCTCCCACCACAGAGATCTGAATTTAGTTTTTCTTTTTGGTATGCTAAGACTACCTAACCGAGATTAATTCCTGTCAATTATAATATTTTATTTGATGCTGTATGTAGAATTAAACTAAGTTAAAAATCTCCAAAATATACTTTTTTAACTTCCAGAATTTGTGATACGAAACTCGCCCTGCCAAACGGGACTGTCCCATTGCATACCTATTGCACCAAAAGGCACGCATAGTATAACCAGACATGTGGGCTTTCGCAAAAACTGATTCGGACGCGTATGCGTGTCGAAATCACTCCGTATCCGCAAAAAGTCCCCGTATCGCAACTTTTGTAAAATACCGCACCATTTAGTGTACGCTCGTCAGAACGCGACGAAACTTACGCCATTAGATTCGTGGTATCGCGCTGGTTCTGTAACCCAAGTTTTACGCGATTCTGAGACAGTTGACCAAGCTGCCTATTTACGGGTCCCACGGTTGACTTTTTTGGCTTATTTGTATTCGGCTTACCGAAATCCAAAATTGGATGTACCGTTGAGTTTGTATTGACGTTTAGAATTGGTTTGACCTATAATTTATCCTTGGTGTACCAGAATTGAGGCAAGATTTTCATAGAGCCTTTTTTGCCAAGCCAATTTGCTCGTCAGTATGGTTAACTCAGCTCTTGTTGGGTCATCCGAGCGCTTTCCTCGGGTACAGTAGCAGTTTGCTTGATGGGGTCCGAGCTTGGAGTTATTATAGCTTCGCTGGCACTCGAGTCCGATTTTAGTTTCCAAGGGCCAAGGTTATGCCAAAGATGTTGTATACAGTGACGAAGTACTATTGCACGACCAACATCCTATGGGCTGACTCTATCCCGGAGAGGAGCTAACTCGAAGGTACCATGCTGATGCCTCCAAAACTAAAAGCACGTCGGACGCCCAAGAAAGGGATGAGTGTTGCCAGACCTCTGCTTGTGGAACTGGAACCTTTGACAGATGAGGCTACTTCTCCTTCTGATGACCCTCCTCCTACTAAGCATAAGGCAAAGGTCAAAATGCACCATGTCTGCTATTCAAATAAGGCGAAGACTGAGGTGGCCCCTAAGATGGGACCTATGGCGAGGTCGAAGCTCCCTGTGAAGGGGATCATGAGCGAGGAGGTAGGGCCCTTTGCATCAGGGATCACTGAAATAGATTCCTCTTTGGATGCTATAGCAGTACCCGTAGAATCCTGTAGTTTGATTCTTCCTAATCCTCTCGATAAATATCTTTCCTCTGGTCTGTTTGATTGTTTGCAGACGCAAGGGAGAAAGGATCGTCCTTGGTGGACTGTTGCTTTGGTGGGTTCTTATGTCAAACCCGACGAGGAGACCACTCCGGAGTCCGATATAGGCATCTTGGAACATGTACCCGAGACTTCGAAACCCCGGGGGTTAGATTCGACTTTTGTGGAGCCTTACACCCCTCTGGAGAACATCTCTGTGGATGACATAGATGCCATGGGGAAGGCTATGACGACGCTGGGCGAGCCGCTACCTATGTCACCTGCCACTGGTATGCCATTTTTCCACTTTACGGGATATCAGATTCTCTGGCCTCAACTATCCATTCTGAGGGTAAAGCTAATCACTGGTTATTCTAGATCTGCAGGTGTTACCTCTCCCTTACAGATAGTGGAGTGGCCTCTGAGGAAGGCGTAGAAGAGGAAGGGGGTAGCGAGCTTGTTATAAAAAGGTTCAAACCTTTCCATCTCTCTCCTGGAGGCAAGTAACATCCGGTCGTGCCCCTACTGAGCCCGTGGTAGAGGAGGTTCCTGTTGTTACAGGTCCCTCTGGTATGGCAGCTGATCTTCTAACCGTCATCGCTGGGGGTTCTGCTGTTGAAGCCTCTTCGGACGCTGGAGTCGTAAGCTGCCATGATGAGGTCATTCCCCTTCTTGAGGTCGTTCGGTCACCTTCTAAACCCGTCGTGATGCAGTCTAAGATGGTGTACAGGGGGAAGCCGATATGGCGAGGCACCCTATTACTTCTGTTCCCAGTCTTGGTACTACTCCGGCATCCGTGGCTCAGCTACCGGGTATCCAGGCTTTTCGTACATCCATAAAAGATTGGCTCACAGACAGAGTCGATGGCTGCTCCTTTACTATTATTTCATCTTTAAGGTTTTTGAACATCGTTATGCCGCCTGTTGCACCTGTGACATCTTCTTTAATCCCGTTACCTTTGACTCTGGCTACATTGGAAGAAATTGACGAGACCGTCAAGCTTTCCATCCGAAGCTTCTATATGCTCTTGAAGCAAGGGATCGAGGGCGTATTAGAGCACAATAAATTATTCGCTTAGGCAAGGCACTTTGCTAAGGGCCAGGTCCACTCTCTGAGGGTTATCCCTAGTTTTGAGCAGATGGTCGACTTTCTGGGCCATAAACTGAAGGAAGTGGAGAAATGCCTAACATAGCTGCAACAATATCAGCAGGCGAATATGGAAATGCTGATTTTCTATGAATACAATGAGTTCTCAAAGAAGATGGAGAAGGCATTCTTTGCTTCGTCTATGGAGTGGTTGTAGCATGTTCTCCTAATCTTGCAGGAGAGGCATTACTGGCTGGACGATCTCAGAGAAGAGTACCTTTCCCAGCAAAAAGACCTGACCGAGCAAATTAGACGGCCCTAGTTCGAGTTTGATTCCGTGGAGAATAGGCTGCAGGAGGCCAAGTAGGAAGAGGAGGTCATCCATACTGAGGTAAGCCAAATAGCGCAGAACACGACTGATGTTAAGGTTCTGGTACAATAGCTAGAGGACAGACACGAGTCCTACGCTTGCTATGAGGATCCCGAGTTTATGGACCAAGAAGTTGAGCGTCGGGCTCCGAGGTGCCTGGAAGGCCATATTGCTCGTCTCCATGAGCGGGTAGCAGAGTTATGCTCTGACTTATACCACCACTAGTTCTTCTTTGCTTCTTGCATCTTTATTTTGCCTTCGGGCTTGGGATCTTGATAATCCCTCAAAATATAGTTTTGCTTTTAATCACTCTTTGCGGAAAAAAAAAGTTACCCTATTTGTTTTAAATTTATTTATGTTAGCTTTAGGTATTATACTAGAGGTAATATGTATGTAGTACAGTACCGTAGCTTTTTAAGGATATCTTGCTAGGGAATCTTTGGTGGACTTATTACTTTTTACGTACGTTAAGTGTAAATAATAAATTCAAAAATAATCCATATCAGAGGTAATATAGACGTGGTAGGGTTTGTGGACCCATTACTTTTTGCGCATGTTAGTACAAGTAATAGGTTTGAGACAAGCCCTGCTAGAGGTAATATAGATGTAGAAGTTTTTGTGGACTCATTACTTTTTGCGCACGTTAGTGCAAGTAATAGATTTTGGAACAAGCCCTGCCAAAGGTAATATGGACGTGGCAGTTTTTATGGTCTTAACACCGCTGAGTACGGGTGATATGTTAGGATGACAAGTAATAGCAGAGGTAATATGGACGTGATGATCGATAGCCAAGACCCGGGATATTTGCTCAGAGGTAATATGGACATGGCAAACTCAGGTGGAGAGAAATGTTAGGACAATAGTTCAGACTTAATATGGACGTGAACCGATGTCCGAGAAACTCGCTGAGAAGTAATTTGCTGAGTGAGTTATATGCGGGAGTATGGATAGACCTGAGGATTGCTCTACTAGAAAAATTAGTAGGACGATAGCTCAAAGGCAATATGATCATGGCTAGCGTCTAACGAGATTAGTTTTTGAGGGGTCACAGCAGAAGTGTGCAAGTGGACCTGAGGGTTGCTCCACTGGAGAGACTTTAAGGATCCATCATCTGTTACGTATCCAGGACTCTTGGCTACAGATGATGGCTTTTACAAAAAAATGTAAAGAAGGAGAAAAAGTTGCATAAAGGCACTTGTTGGGAATGAAGAACCGAGAGTGTAGAGATATACATCTGGGTTGTCCCACTGGGGATAAGGGGAGTACAAGTCTAGCTTAGACATAGTACTTTTTTAGTAACTTGCCATTGATAGGCATCATAAGCAAGTCGCTATTGGGTTTCAGTAGCCGACAGGCGCTGTTAGAGAATATATACTCTACGATGTACGGGCCTTCCCATTTAGGTTAGAATTTATCGGCCATCTTGTGGGTCATGACTATCAGTCTTCTCACTGTCAGGATAAGGTCTCCCACTTGTAAAGTTCTCTCCTTGACCCATCTATTGAAGGCTCCTAAGAGATGTGCTTGGTATAGCTTAATGTGCTGCTGAGCTAAGAGATATTTCTCGTTGAGTTCTTCTAACTCTTGTAGCCATCGGCGGTGATTGTCGTCGACGGTTAATTAGTTGGAGAGGGCTATTTAGAGTAAAAGAATTTGGATTTAGAGCGGGAGAACCACTTTGCTTCTGTATAGTAGAGAGAAAGGCATATTGCGAGTAGCTATCCAGACCATTGTGCGGTAGGCCCAGAGACATTCACCCAGCTTCTTGTTCCAGTCGCGCTTATTGGAAGACACAAACTTTTTGAGTAGCTTTATAATGGTCTTGTTGAAGGCTTCTGCCAGACCATTTGCTGTCGGGTTATAGGCGGTTGATGCTATATCTGAATCTGGTTTTTGTCGCAAAATTGATAGAATGCGTGACTTACGAACTGTGGACCATTGTCGTGGATGATCCTTCGTGTCAAGCCGAAGCGGTATATGATATAATGCTTGACAAAGCTAACCACGTTCGATATTTTTACTTTAGCGAGTGGACAACTTTTGCCCATTTAGAGAAGTAATCGGTTATAGCCAGGATAAATCGATGCCCTTTAGAAGAAGGTGGACTGATTGGTCCAATAATATCCATTCCCTAAGCTTCAAACAGCCAAGATGCGATCATTGAGTGCAGGAATTCTGACATCGGGTGGATGAAGTCTATATGGATTTGGCACATCTGGTATTTTCTCGCATGCTCAATGGCCTCTGCTACCATTGTTGGCCAGTAATAACCCATTCTCCAAAGATGGTCCTGTAGCTTTGGCTGGATTCGTGTGAACCACAGATGCCATCGTGAGCTTTGCAAAGGGCCTGCTTTACTTCTGTATTCGATAGGCTTCATAATAGAAGGCCATCGTAGGACCGACGATACAATATTTTGGTAGCTGTATTATAACAGAACCAGAGGAAATATCTTCTGATTGATGTGGCTTCCCTTGGATTATCGGGGAGAATTCTATAGAATTCATAGTCAATGAATAGAAGCCTCCAGTCCTGGACGTCAGTGTGTACTTCAATCGCGCAGCTTATACACAGACATAGGTTATTCTTTGGGCAGACCAGCTCTCGATTGATCACTGTGATTAGTTGATGGGTATTGTCTGAAACTGCCAAGGAGGCAACGAGGCTGGCTAGGGCATCAACCTCGATATTAGACAGCTGAGGGACGTACTCAATGAAGAATCCCTCGAAGGTTGAGATGATGCCAAGTGCAGCTTGGTGGTAAGGAATCAGGTCTTCGTGTCGGACTTCGTACTCACCCCAGACCTGACTGACTATTAATTTAGAGTCATCGTAGGCCTCCAGATACTCTACTCCTACTTGTTTGGCAAGAGTAGGCCCGATTAATGACCAGCCGTATGGGAAGATTAGTACTATCCCGACCCCTGCAATGATCTCGTCCTTGGGTCCTTTTCTTGAAATACCATCAAAGAATATTTGCCAAATAGCCTCGCATGAAGTTATAGTTGAGTCTGTCACTTTGTCTGGAATTTCGTCGTAGAGTTTTGAGGTTTCCAGCGTCGGTTGTACAGCCAAAAATTTGGCCAGTGCTTGACCCTTGATGGCTTTCTGTGGGACAAATACCATGTCGTGTGAAGACATTAGTATCGCCCAGGTAGCTAGGCGAGAACTAAGAACCTTCAATTTGGTCATGAGAACTTTGAGAGGATTGACTTGCGAGATCACATAGATGGTCTATCCAGTCACGTAATGCCATATCTTCTGGACAACAAATATTAAAGCAAGGCATTTCTTCTCGATGGGGGTGTACCTATGCTCCACGCCAATCATCATCTGACTGAGATAATATATAGCCTACTCATGGCCTATATCACTATTCTGGGCTAATAGAGCACCGAGGTAGTGACCCATCACGCGTACATAAAGCAGAAAAGTCTTTCCCAAGATCGAGGCTACAAATACTGGAGGGTTTGATAGGTATACCTTGATGTTATTGAACGCCCGCTGGCATTCTTCATTCCAGACAAAGGAGATACCTTTCTTCATGAGCTAGGTGAATTGTCGACAACGCCTAGAGAGATTTGATATAAACCTCCTGATGTATGCCAGCCTCCCTTGAAGGCCGCAGAGCTCCCGGAGGTTCCTCGGTGGGTTCATCTCGAGGATTGATTTAGTTTTGTCGGGGTCTATGTGAATATCCTGAGAAGTGATAATAAATCCAAGAATTTGTCGTTGGACTCCCAAGAAGGATTTGCTAGGGTTTATCTTGAGCTGGTATGTACGTATAGGGTCAAACATAGTCTTCAAGTCCATGGGGTGATCACCTTTGGAGTAACTTTTGACGGCGATGTCATCGACGTCATACTCGACCATCTTGCATAGATGCTCACGGAAGATGGTGCTTATAGCTCGCCGATATGTAGAACCTGCGTTCTTCAGACCAAAAGGTGACTGTGTAGCAGTACACTCATATCGGCCTTCAAAATGATGTATGCTTCTGATCTTTAGGAGACATCTTGATTTGATTATAGCCTAAGAATCCATCCATGAAGGATATGCGCTCGAAGCAACGTATATTGTCGATTATTATGTTTATGATCGGAAGGGAAAATTTGTCCTTAGGGCCATGAAAGTCAATGCAGATCCAGATCTTTCCGTTCTTTTTGACGACAGACATGATGTTGGTTACCCAATCTGGATGATGTTCTTTGCGGATGAAGCCACTAGCTATCAGTTTGTTAACTTCGGCTTCGATGCATTAATTATGTCTGGCCAGAACTGCCGAAGCTGTTGCTTGACAGGCTTAGCGTTCGGCAAGATGTTGAGCTTGTGGACCATAATTTGGAGGTCTAGTCGTGGCATGTCTTCGTAGCTCTAGGCAAAGACCTCAATGTATTCCCTTACGAGCTATAGCAGGTATTCCCGATCCTCATCACTCAGAATTTTTCTGATGAAGATATTTTTGGGGAAGAATTCGTCGTCCAGATTGACTTGTACGACTTCATCCTCGGTAGAAGATTCTCGTTGTTTGAAATTGCATCTTCCATTGTGCATCTAGGTATTGGGACCACGGTTCGACTTCAAAAAGTTTTGCTAGATTATGGTCATCTTTCTTAGCTTCAGCTGACACCATATTGGCAGATAATGTTTGCTTGAATATCTCCCTATAATAATGTCGAATTCCCAAGCGGAAGATTGCGATGAGTAAGAGTGCATCTCGTCTCCTTCATCTGAACCATCGGGGGTTGTGGGAAGCATTACATACCCTAAGCCATGCTTGGTCTTGTGGTAGTAATTCTCGTACTTGCCAGCAGGAGTAGGTAGACGCAGAGGTAGCCTTCGGCCTTTTCCATAGTTTAAGCCCTTAGTGGACTTCATATTGTACCCCATATTCTGGATAAGGTGCTTGTCTTGAGAGCTATATAGAGTAATATTTTGTCGATATCGGGCTCTAGATCTAGTTCCTCGGGGATGAAGGATCGAGGGTATTCTACTCTGCCGAAGATGATGAGTTTGTCTATCCTCCTCCTAGCTGGGATTAGGAAGGGAGAGTTTTGGCTAGGGAGAATCCAGTTTACAGCATGGGTGGTGGTCACCTGTATCTGCAGGTGCAGGCCCAGACCGTGCTCCATAGAGTACAGTATGCTTATGTGTGCAACTTTAGAGTAGTTAAAAGAAAGCCCTTTATTCATAAAATAAGATATCTTTTATCCAGGAATTACATCATCGAGAGAAGGGACGTCTGCGTGAGCAGCTACCTACTCCTCTAGCTCGTCCTTTCCGTGATCTACCCCTAGTGCGAGCAGCGACTTTGGGGATTTTTTGTATATCTTTACTACCAGAGGCTCAGATGTGGTAAGAGGTAACGAAGCATCCTTCGGCGGTTGACTCAGCCTATGAAGGCGAACGACTAATGGTTCGGGAGTAGTGGATGGTGCAAAAAAATTTTTGGTAATCGGCTTGGCCTATGACGGCGAACGACCAGAGGTTTGGGTTTGGTAGATGACGTCGGATCATTCTTTGGTGATCGACTTGGCCTATTAAGACGAATGACCAGGGGGTCGGGTGCCTTCCTGTGCAGTTTTACGATAAGGGAAGAGGTTGTGTCAGAAGCGCGCGCCTTTAGATGTAGTCCTAAAGGTTCATCTGATGTTATCCCAACCTCTATCTCATCATCATCATCATTGCCATCTACATCTTGGTGGACTTGCTTACATATGAGTTTGTCAGAGTAGTAGGCCTTGATCCCCTTGAAAGGATTGACATCTGCAAACTCTATCTTGACCGTGCCATGATTGTCCATTTACTTTAGACGTTGGTGTAGGGTTAATGGCATGATCATGTATTCGTGTATCAATGGCTGTCCTAGAAGGACATTGTAGGATACATCCACGTCTATGATGTTATAAGTAACCTCAATTTTTAAGTCACCAATTTGATATTTCAGGCGGATCTTTCCCAGAGGGTAGCTCCTTCCTACATTGAAGCCAGTGATGGCAGTATTGGTGGCTGCCAGGTGAGGCATTGGAATATCCAAGGTCTAAAGCAGACTCCAAGGGATAATGCTAATTGATGAACCAGGATCGATGTGCATCCGATCCACCTTGATAGCACCAATATACTCTGTGTAGTACAGTAAATGATCATGCACATTATTTTTTAGCAACATATCAGGTTGCAAAAACGTGATGGGCACCGCTTTTGTCATATTGTTGCAGTGGGGTATGCAGTAGGATCCTTTGCTGACAGCTTGACTTATGCCAGGTAGGCTTCACCATTTTGTAATGCCTTACTTAAAGCATTTCGGGTGTCTCTGGAGAGTCGGAGAAGCTCAAATAGTGACCACTTTGCCAGGGTACTGACGAGTTGAGCCAAGATGTCAAACTTGTAGGACTTTTCCAGTTCCTGAGCTGTTTCTTTGCGCAATGGCTTGTCGAAGCATCCCTCTTTTTGTTTAGACTTATCTGCTGGTAGGGGTCGAGATAGACCCAGATCAGACACAATATGTGCAGTAATTGGAGGTGCATTAACGTTGAGATTTTTGTAATCTTGCTGGTAGGCAATGCCCGCCCTGGTTGCCCCTGTCCAGGCCTCCTCAGCGTTGGAAGAAACCATGTGGCAGAACTTGGTTTTTTGTGCTTTAGACTTGACGGCGGAAGGTGCTGCTTGCTGCATCAAGTCTGGGACAAGATTCAGGTGGACCCACATGATCTTGACCTGAGGTATAGTAAAAGATATCATCTCGACTGCTTGATCGTGAGCTGGTAAAAGATTGACTACCTCCATTATTGCCCTCGGGATTGGTATGACTCCGTCCTAGGCTTCCGTCATGGGGAAGTTATTGAACTACAGGGACACCATATTGGCGATAATTGTCTTATCGTCGAAGTCTAAGGTAAGGGCCTTAGTGTCAAGCAGGCGCTGGATGTATCGCTTGAGGGTGTAGCAGTCCTTCGTCGTATGGTGGACGTAGCGATGGTGATATTAGTATTTTGGATTATTTATCTCGGCTGCCTCTACAGGGCGCTTGACGTCAGAGAGTCGAAGTTTGCAACCCTTCATCAATACGTCGAACATGGACATGATATCGTCATCTTCGAAGGAGTAAGTCTCCAGGGGCCTTGGAACCTCAGCCGACTTTTGCTCGGGCTTCTTGGTTAAGTTGGCCACCACGACCTACTTCCCTTTTCCTTCGCTGCTGCTGTTGCTGGTTTTCTTATTGTTGGGATGTTTCCCCCTGTCATCGACGACATGGATCTGTATTCCCAAGAGTCGGGCGTCTTTGAACTTCTTTTCAGCACCGACATAGTTGATCATAAATGATGTCCGGCCTTTCAATTGACTGTCGCCCATCCAGAGGTTGACCGTCGAAAGTAGGTTCCTGCGACATATGTCTATGAGTGTAGACTCAGGATTTCCTGGAGGCAACCTTAGTACTGCTTGGCGGAAATGATCGATATAATTTTGGGCGAGTTCCCTTTCCTCTTAGGTGACATCCATCAGGGAGGACATCGTCATGTTCCTTCCTCGGTCATAGAATCGTTTGAGTAAAAGACTCTTTAAGTCATCAAACGACGAGATACAGTTGTTCGATAGGCTGTAAAACCAGTCGAATATGACCCTAACAATATCCCTAGAAAGAGCTTGGTGAGGAGTAGGTTACTACGAGGTAGGCACCCCATTGCAGTCTCGAAATAGCTTATGTATTCACGAGGAGAAGTCTTTCCGTCGAATGGGTTTAGGTTGAAGGGCTTGTACTTTGGCGGATACGAAACACCCCTCCACTCGCGGGGGTCCGATTGTCGTATCCTGAGCTCGCGCAATGAATCCCGGCTGCCTATAGAATCTAGGTGTAAACCCCCTCAACCAATTTAGGGTTTAATTGAATTAAAATCTGAGACTAGGATTTATTTGAACTTAAATAGAATTGGGTGAGGCAAATTCTTGTATCCCTCTGACCATGGTATAACCCTAGCTATGACATGATCATTGATTTTTGTCCCGCGCTTTCAATTATTAATCTAATTAATTTTTGTAGACCAAAATCACCCTAAGCAAGACTTAACCAAGCCACATGCATTCTTCATTGGACCGTCCCATCCCAACAAGGTCCAGACAGGCCCTAAGAGCCCAGGCTAGCCCAAACTTCGAGGTCAGCCCATAATTTTCCCTCTTATATATAAATACACATACTCTCCTATTGAAACCCTAAAAAAAAACCTAAAAACACCTAGCCGAAACTTCCTTCTTAACTCGAGCACCTCTTTCCCTTTCCCCCGGTCGGACATCCACCATCCCGACTGCTCCAGCCCACCCGACCACCGTCCTCAACCCATCCCGACTGCTCCAGCCCACCCGACCATCGTCCTCAACCCATCCCGACTGCTCCAGCCACCTGACTACCGTCGTATCCTCTCCGCCACTACTGTCGACCCGACCAACGCCACCCCCGACCGCCTGTCGCCATTGCCAGGCTGCTGCTGCCACCGCTGTACCGTGATTGCTCATGTACAGCCGCTACCGCTGCTGCTTCACGCCGGCCAACGCCGGAGCACCGCCTCGCCGGAGGACGTCCAGACGGTGAACGCAGACCCCCCCACACGATCAGCCTCGTATAGGTATAACTCGTATCCTGTGTAGTTATATCGCCGTATCGTCGAGTTGTATCACGAATAGTCGCATGGACACAAGAAATTTATGCTAGAAACCTTATATTTGAGTATGTATGCTAATTTGACTTAAGCAATGAATTAATAGATAATAATTCCTCTAATAGTCTGTCCTGATAAGAGCACTTATAATTCATCGGGAAATGTATACTTGACCCAGTATATTTCACATAGGAATTAATGGCGTAATACAACAATACGTAATGTAAAACTGTAAACGTAGTAATTATTGTCTCAAGACACACGCTGACAAGGATAGAACACGTGTATATCCTAGCTACGTGCACACATGACACCGTCTTCGATCAGTCGTGAACTTATGACAGTTCCTAAGAGCAACATAGGGTCTGCTTATTGTCTTAGTGTCTGATGTTAGATTGCTATATTATATTGTGTGTTAGGATCATCGGATCAGCCAGGAGACACCGCAGGAGCAGGCTTTGGCATTCACAGCTTGAGGACTCATACAAGATACCTTGACATATTTACTGTTTAAATTAATGCTGCATATGTTGTATGATATATTGTTGTTCTATTTCATATGACTGTGTGCGTCCGATATTGATTTGGGTGCTATCGACGGATACGTCGATGATTTAGTATACTTGGCCTAGGCACTAGTAGACTCATCCTAGTTAGGAGGATACGTTGATATCTTCCAGGACCTGACACTTTATACGTTTCACTGTGACATTCATGTTGGGATGCGGGTCTGCGTATTCGACTAGCTATCGGTACGTGTGACATGCATCACGGTTAGTACGTAACTCAGAATATTTTATTTGTAGAGACTAGCATATAGATGCGTGGTATGCATGTCGAGTATTCGTTGTGTATATATACATTGGGCGGGGAGGACCACTAGTAGGCATATGGGATACACCTATTGGAATTCGTAGTATCCAAAGGAGCTACGGATCCAATGACCCCCCTTTTATTCAGATTCCCCGTTCTTTGGAGCGGTATGGACGTATATATACTTGCAGATTCCCTATTCTTTGGAGCGGTATGGACATTATGCCTACACCTACTTATACATACCAAAGTTGCCCTCATATTGCATTCACTTAGATGGTTAGCACAACCTTTATTGTATTTACTTTATTCAGTATTTATATAACATGTTTTTATGTATCTTGTTACGTCCCTCTGAGGACCTGGTATCTTTCCAGATTTGGACGAGGCTTACTACCCCACAGTATACGGACCAGGACAGGAGACTAGGTTCGCTACCGTAGAGGAGTTAGAGGTGCAGCCGTCAGAGTTTCTGTGAGCACTTGGTAGGCCTTCTGCCTAGGATTGGGAGCATCATTATCTAGTCAGCCGATTCCCCAGTTATTATCTTTTATCTATCATTTCAGTATTTTATTTCGTTATAGTAGTGGGTTTGTCCCCACCTGACATTATTGGTTGTACTATGATATCTTGAGACTGGTGTTTATCTTTCAGCAGTTTATTTAGTACTTCTTGCTGTTTATATTGTGGATGGGATTAGTTTACCTGTTTATTGACTGATATTGGACATGTTAGTATTTTAGGACAACATAGCACTCTTTGTTAGGATCCATTAAATTGGGATATCCTCGGAGACGTGACAGCTGGCTATTGCCACGTGGCCTAGTTCCGTGTATTTTAGGACTGGAGCGTGACATGGTTTTAGTGGTGGCCTATGCAGGTCGACTTATTCGCTTGTGGTATGGTAACATGTCCAGCGAACCTGCAATTGGATAGAAGTTACTAGGTCTCATCCACTCTGATTACGTTTTTGAGCTTCCTTCGTGTTACTTTTAAATATTTGCAACCTGTTTGTTTGATTCCGTCCTCTTTTAATGAAATCCTGTCTCTTGTAGCAAGATAAACTTGCACAGTGGACGAGGAGCACCCAGTGCCGTGGTGCCAGAAAATACCACCCAAGGAGAAGAAGTACTCCAGGGACTACCTGGAGGGCAACCACCGCTACAGACCCCGCTGATACATTGGCACGAGGCTTCTCAAGGCGATCCTACACCACAGCACGAGGGACAGACGTCCCAGACGATCCCCACGCAGCATTGCGAGGGACAGACTTCAGGAGCTACACCGGTACCACAGATCGAGAGGCCGATATCTGAGGAGACGCCTACTGCACAGCCAGAGGTTCCATTACCACCGCCTCCACCCTACACACCCTAGATGCCATAGCTAGACGGACAACCACAGATGCTACAGTTCCTTCAGACTATGATGTAAGCACAGTGGCATCAGACAGAGACGTTGAGGCAGATTTTGATGGTAGTACTAGAGAAGACACCTGCCCAAATACCCGTACCAGCACCTTCACCAGCTCAAACAGGTGGCACTGTTAGATGGTTTCGACAAATGGGACCAGATACCTTCTCAGGCAATGAGACTGCAGAACAGATCTTCGATTGGGTCGCCAATACGGAAATGCTACTAGATGCGTCACAACTGCACCCAGAACTTTGGATGACGGTAGTGAGGGCCCAACTAAAAGGCAACGCCCATCACTGGTAGAATTCTATTGAGCACAGCATAGGCAGGAACCAGACCTGGGAACAGTTCTTAGAATACTTCAATGCAAAGTATTTTCCAGCCACAGTTAGGAATGCCCTGTACTCCTAGTTTCTATATCTAGAACAAGAAAGTATGATTGTGGACGCATATGACACAGAGTTCAACCGTCTTAGCAGATTTGGTGCCGTCCTGATACCTAATGATCTAGATAAAGCCTAGAGATTCCATCACGGCCTCAATTTTGAGCTACAGAGGTATACCACCACACAGGTGAGGATTTCTTACGAGGAGGTTCTTGCAGAAGTGAGGATCCAAGAGGCTATTGCCAGAGGATCTAGACGTCCCAGTACGACCACGCAAGTCAGAGCCCAGCCCGGAGCATGAGGACTGATCCGTTGTCCCGGAGTGCAGACACAGCAGAGGATAGCACCATACCAGCAAAATAAGCTTCCGTCTTGCAACTACTGTGGTAAGAGAGGACATTACCAGAAGGACTGTCGAAAGAGACTAGGAATATGCATGATTTATGGAGCGAGCCTGCACTATGCCCGAGACTGCCCACAGCGCAGAAATATAGCACCGCAGACAGGACAGAGGCCAGCAGCACCAGTTTCAAGGATACTACCCCCGCTAGGAGAATAGTGTCCACCAGCACCTGGAGGATTTCAAGCCCGACAGCAGATCGGAGGACAGAGACAGGGACAAGCCTTTGCTTTGGCAGCTACTGAAGAAGAAACAGAAGGAGAAGCCATCACAGGTACTATTTTAGTTGTATCATTACCTGCAACTGTATTGTTTGATTCTGGAGCTACATTATCATTTATATCTAGTAGATTTATAGCAATGCATAGAGTAGCTACCTCTCCCTTACCTAAGACTTGGAAGAATCTTACCGGAGGAGGTATCGTGCCTGTTACCAACACTATCAGAACGTGCTCGGTAGTTGTATGTGGTAGAGAGATGAGAGCGCGATTCTTGGTGTTGCCCATGCCATACTTTGATGTTGTGCTAGGCATGGACTGGTTAAGCCAGTATAATGCCATACTGAACTGTCGAAAGGGTAGCGTCACTTTTAGACCGCCAGATCAATCGGAGTTCGAGTACATGCAAGGGACCGTCGAGCAAGGAGTAGGATAGATAGTTGGAAATTGCATGGCTATGGAGATTGCACCCCCACCAATAGTTACAGAATTCGAGAATGTGTTTCCAGAAGAATTGCCAGGCTTACCGCCAGATAGAGACGTAGAGTTCACCATTGAGCTAGTACCCGGAGCAGCACCGGTATCTTCTAATGTGTACCGATTGGCGAAGAAGGAGTTAGATGAGCTGAAGCTATAATTGAAGGAGTTGCAGAGCAAGGGATTTATCCATCCTAGTGCATCACCCTGGGGAGCACCAGTGTTGTTTGTACCTAAGAAGGATGGAACAGTACGTATGTGCATTGACTACAGAGCCCTTAATGCTTTGACTATCAAGAATAAGTATCCCCTGCCAAATATTGACGATTTATTCGACCAGTTGACAGGAGCAATGGTGTTCACCAAGATCGACTTGAGATCGGGTTATCATCAGGTAAAGGTGCAAAGAAAAGACATTCAAAAGACAATATTCAGGACTCGTTATGGTCACTACGAGTTCTTGGTAATGCCTTTTGGGCTAACGAATGCACCTGCGATATTTATGAACTTGATGAACAGAGTATTCCACCAATACTTAGACCAGTTCGTGGTAGTCTTCATCGACGATATCTTGGTGTATTCGAAGAGCCACGAGGAGCACGAAGAGCAGCTGAGACTAGTGTTAGAAACGCTGAGGAGAGATAGGCTTTATGCCAAGCTGAGCAAGTGCGAGTTTCTCCTAGATTGTGTCACTTTTCTTGGACACGTTATCTCAGAAGATGGTATTTCAGTAGATCCGGCGAAGATTTCGTCAGTAGAGACATGGCCAACCCCTACCAATGTCTCAGAGCTGAGAAGTTTCCTAGGACTTGCCGAATATTACCAGAGGTTTGTGGAGAACTTCGCAAAGATCGCAGAGCCGATGACTTACTTGACTTGTAAGGAGCAGGAGTTCACTTAGACAGAGGAGTGTCAGAAGGCATTCGATAAGCTGAAGAAGCGTTTAACTACAGCACCTATCTTGACCATACCTTCTGGACCCGGAGGATTCATGATCTACAGCGATGCATCCGGGAAAGGATTAGGATGTGTCTTGATGTAGCATGGAAAGGTCGTAGCCTATGCTTCTAGACAGTTGAGGACACATGAGAAGAACTATACCACTCACGACTTGGAGCTTGCAGCGATAATCTTTGCCTTGAAGATTTGGAGGCACTACCTATATGGAGAAAGAGTGGAGATATTCACTGATCACAAAAGCCTAAAGTATGTCTACACTCAGAAGGATCTGAATCAGAGGCAGAGATATTGGTTCGAGGTGATGATAGACTTCAAGATTGAGCTACAGTACCACCGGGAAAGGCCAACGTAGTAGCTGACGCGTTGAACAGAAGACCCATGGTATTCTTCTTGACTACCCAACAATTCCTATTGAGAGATCTAGAGCAGATGGGTATAGAGGTCGTCATGCCCGGAGTAGATGGACAGTTGTCGAGTTTCCAGTTGCAATCGACATTGGTAGAGAGAATTAAGGCTGCTTTGCCGACAGATGCCAGATTTCAGAGGCTCAGACAGAGGACAGAGGCTGGATTATAGACAGGACTGCGGATACATGAAGATGGGACCTTGAGATGCGGTGATCGTCTCTATGTTCCAAATGGAGAACTTCGACAGGAGTTGATGACAGAGGCACACAGTTCAACCTATTCTATTCATCCAAGAGGCACGAAGATGTATAGGGACTTGAGACAATACTACTGGTGGCACAGAATGAAGAGAGAGATAGCACATTTTGTGGCAAAGTGCCTAGTGTGTCATCAAGTCAAGGCTGAGCATCAAAAATCTACAAGATTACTTTAACCGCTCCCTATACCAGAGTAGAAATGGGAGCACATCACCATGGACTTTGTTACGGGTTTTCTGAGGAGCCTAGTGGTCGCAATGCAGTATGGGTAATCGTAGATAGACTCACCAAGTCTGCACACTTCTTACCCTTCAGAGTTGGGCAATCGACAGAGGTCTTAGCAAATATGTACATGAGGGAGATTTTGCGCCTGTATGGAGTGCCAGTTAGCATCATGTCTGACAGGGATACGAGGTTTACATTTTAATTTTGGTGGAGTATACAAGAGAGTCTCGGTACCCGCCTGAAGTTTAGCACAGCATATCACCCACAGACAGATGGTCCGTCGGAGCGCACCATTCATACTTTGGAAGACATGTTAAGAGCGTGCATGCTGGATTTCGAAGGATCATGGGTTGACCACTTGTATTTGTTCGAGTTTTCCTACAACAACAGCTATCAGGCGAGCATCCAGATGGCTCCTTATGAAGCATTGTATGGAAGGAAGTATCTTTCCCCAGTATGCTGGAGCGATATAGGCGAGCGAAAGATTCTCGGACCAGAGTTGGTTGTTCGTACAGTGGAGAAGGTAAAAAAGATCCAGTGGCATCTATGAGAAGCACTGGACAGGCAAAACACTGGGCGAATGCGCATCGACGACCCTTAGAGTTCCAGGTTGGAGACAATGTATTTCTAAAGATCTCGCCTACTCGAGGGACTATCAGATTCGAAGGCAGAGAAAAGCTGAGTCTATGGTACATCGGACCATTCGATGTGTTAGAATGCGTCGGAGAGGTTGCTTACAGATTAGCCTTGCCACAGACTTTGAAAGGAGTCCATGACGTCTTCCATGTATCTCAGCTGAGGAGGTACATACCGGATCCGAGTCATATACTTGACCATTCAGAGATCACAGTCGGCCCAAGTTTATCCTACCAAGAGGAGCCTATTGAGATCCTGGACATGAGCGAGAAGGTACTGCGAGGTCAGAGTATTCCTCTAGTTTGCATCGTATGGAGACATCATTCACCAGGCGAGTCGACTTGGGAATGCGAGAAGGATATTCGACAATGTTACCTCATCTCTTCGAAGGACTAGGTACGTTTAGCATTTTTTTTATTCAGTTAGAAATTCTTGCCATGCGTATATTTTAATTTTGAGGACGAAATACTCTAAGGAGGGTAGATTGTAAACCCCCTCAACCAATTTAGGGTTTAATTGAATTAAAACCAGAGACTAGGATTTATTTAAACTTAAATAGAATTGGGTGAGGCAAATTCTTGTATCCCTCTGACCATGGTGTAACCCTAGCTATGACATGATCATTGATTTTTGCCCTGCGCTTTCAATTATTAATCTAATTAATTTTTGGAGACCTAAGTTACCCTAAGCAAGACTTAACCAAGCCACATGCATTCTTCATTGGACCGTCCCATCCCAACAAGGTCCAGACAGGCCCTAAGAGCCCAGGCCAGCCCAAACTTTGAGGTCAGCCCATAATTTTCCCTCTTTTATATAAATACACATACTCTCCTATTGAAAACCTAAAAAGAAACCTAAAAACACCTAGCCGAAACTTCCTTCTTAACTCGAGCACCCCTTCCCATTTCCCCGGCCGGACATCCACCATCCCGACTGCTCCAGCCCGCCCGACCACCATCCTCAACCCATCCCGACTGCTCCAGCCGCCCGACCACCGTCCTCAACCCATCCCGACTGCTCCAGCCGCCTGACTATAGCTGCACCCCGTCCGCCACTACTGCGGACCCGACCAGCGCCACCCCCGACCGCCTGTTGCCATTGCCAGGCTGCTGCTGCCACCGTTGCACCACGATTGCTCCTGTACAGCCGCTGCCGCTTCATGCCGGCTAACATCGGAGCGCGGCCTCGTCGGAGGACGTCCAGACGGTGAACGAAGACCCCCCCACACGATCAGCCTCGTATAGGTACAACTCGTATCATGTGTAGTTATATCACCGTGTCGTCGAGTTGTATCATGAATAGTCGCGTGGACACAAGAAATTTATGCTAGAAACCCTATATTTGAGTATGCATGCTAATTTGACTTAAGCAATGAATTAATAGATAAAAATTCCTCTAATAGTCTGTCCTGATAAGAGCACTTATAATTCATTGGGAAACGTAGACTTGACCCAGTATATTTCATATAGGAATTAATGGCATAATGCAATAATATGTAATATAAAATCATAAACGTAGTAATTATTGTCTCAAGACATACGCTGACAAGGATAGAGCACGTGTACATCCTAGCTACGTGCACACGTGACGCCATCTTCGATCAGTCGTGAACTTGTGGCAGTTCCTAAGAGCAACGTAGGGTCTGCTTATTGTCTTAGTGTCTGATGTTAAATTGCTATATTATATTGTGTGTTAGGATCATCGGATCAGCCAGAAGACACCGTAGGAGCAGGCTTTTGGCATTCATAGCTTGAGGACTCATACAAGATACCTTGACATATTTACTGTTTAAATTAATGCTGCATATGTTGTATGATATATTGTTGTTCTATTTCATATGATTGTGTGCGTCCGATATTGATTTGGGTGCTATCGACGGATATATACTTGTAGATTCCCCGTTCTTTGGAGCGGTATGGACGTTATGCCTACACCTACTCATACGTACAAAAGTTGTCCTCACATTGCATTTACTTAGATGGTTAGCACACCCTTTATTGTATTTACTTTATTCAATATTTATATGACATGTTTCTATGTATCTTGTTACGTCCCTCTGAGGACCTGATACCTTTCCATATTTGGACGAGGCTTACTACCCCACAGGGTACGGACCAGGACAAGAGACTAGGTTCGCTACCGCAGAGGAGTTAGAGGTGCATCCGTCAGAGTTTTCGTGGGCACTTGGTAGGCCTTCTGCCTAGGATTGGGAGCATTATTATCTAGTCAGCCGATGCCCCAATCATTATCTTTTATCTATCATTTCAGTATTTTATTTTGTCATAGCAGTGGGTTTGTCCCCACCTGACATTATTGGTTATACTATGATATCTTGAGACTGGTATTTATCTTCCAGCAGTTTATTTAGTACTTCTTGCTGTTTATATTGTGGATGGAATTAGTTTACCTGTTGATTGACTGATATTGGACATGTTAATATTTTAGGACAGCGTAGCACTCTTCGTTAGGATCCATTAAATTAGGATATCCTCGGAGACGTGACAGCTGGCTATTGCCACGTGGCCTAGTTCCGTGTATTTTGGGACTGGGGTATGACACTAGGCTAGTCTAGAGTTTTTGGATTTCTCTCATTGCATCGTTGGATTTACCTCCCGCAGAAGGGGCAGATGGACCAGGCAGGGAATAATTTACTTCTATAGGTGGAGCGATTGCGTCAGAATCTACATTGGTCCTCAGGTCCAAGCTTGCTTGTCCTGAGGCCCTTGGTGTCTTAGAGTCTATACTTGCCTTGATGTCTAGCACTGCTTGGGTTAAGTCTTATATTGATTCGCTCATGGTCTGCATCATAGCCTCGAGGGCCTCGAGGCGCTGCAGATCACTAGAGCCTTCATGCTCGTCCCCTGCCCTGTATGTCATTCTTACATGAGTAGAGGTAGATGGGACAATAGACATAGTACTTTCCGCTTTGGACTCTTGCAATGAATAGTTTTCAGGAAAGGTTGGCAGTGTCATTCCCTATTCAGACTCAGAGGGAGTACTACCCCAAGGGTAGGAGGCAGCGTCTTCTTTCTGAGGGTGGCTACCCCCAGGAACTTCAACATATGTTTCATGGGAGTCATCATCTCATCGGAATGCTGGATTATCATATAGGTCTTGGGGATTACTACCTCCAGTTGTATAACCCCCAAGGGTTCTGAGGAAGAACTACCCCCAATATTTGATAGCTTCTTCTTCGAGCGGGTTCCCTGAAAAATTCCTTTCCCAGGTCCTGCTGTTGGTCTTCCTGGTAATCGCCTTCTCAAAGCTCTGGTTGAGATTGACAGACTAGAGATACTGGACTTCTTCCCTCTCAAGGTGGAAGGGACCTTCCGAGTTGAGTAGCATGAGGCGAATGGTAGCTCATCATCCTCGAGTGTTTGTACCTAGCCTTCGGATTACTGCTGGAGAGGTGCCTTCGGGTGCAGTCGTTGGAATATCGACTGTCTTCTTGTAGGTACTGCCACTTTATTGCAGCAGTAGTTGATGATGATTTTGGCACAGTGATGTCCGGGGGAGGATATTTTATATGTCATAGCTGTCTTCCTTGCCTTACGCTTGTGATTGATCATATTGCGCAAGTCAGGAGAGCGCTGACTCACATTTGTACCCTTTTTGTGAGCACGAAAGCGTACGGGTGCATGGGTGTTGTTTTTGCTCCCTGATATAGGGTTTGTATAAGAAATTTCCCTAGATCGCTAGTAGAAGACTTTGGAGATGGATCATATCCATTTTCCGCTGAGGGCTGGACGCACGGGTCGGTCTTATACAACTTTCCATCAGGGGCCCACATAAAAGTTAGTGGTGCCCTCCGAAGGTCAGTCGAATGGACAATTACTTGAGCATGACGAGCTTGTACTGACCCAAACTTCTTTGACTTAGCACCTGTCGGCGCGTAGTATAAAGAGTCCAAGTTTAGGTTTTTACCATTCTCAATATGGCGCATAGGGTCAGCGCTGCATGAGATTCGGTCAAAAATGGAGGGTCGGCTGTTTCCCGAGTGGCATACAGTCATCTGCCTGCGATTGTCAATCAATGCCACATAGTGAGTCTTATGCGGCCTCCTCCTTAGCCGTATAGAATTTGAATCAGTGTCTGAACGTCTGGCATCATAGTATTTTTCTCTGCCAAAGTTTGGGGGCTGAACATTTTCTACGTCAGGCATGAATGCCATATGGACAACCTGGGGAGACGCTTGGCTAGCATATTCAGCAACATGGAGAGAGGCAAGGAGTGCAAGCTCCGTAGTTGGGTAAGGCATAATAGCCTTTGATACCCATGTCCTGCGGGACTTCGAGTGGTGAGTGCCCTTCTGGTTGGAAGAGGCTGTCGTATAAGCAACAGACACATGATGTACGGACCTTGTGACAGTGAGAGAGATGGGGAGCGCCTGCTCCGCAGTTGGGTGAGGTACGATGGACTTTACTATGCACATCTTGTAGGTCTTCTTAGACTTTTCTTGCCTCAGAGAAGGATACACGCTGTCCCCAGAGAGCATGTCCTAGAAGGCCTGCTGGTCGAAGTGGACCACCAGCATCCTATGAGTGGACCCGAGCTTGGCTGCGTTAGATTGTGCCACCCTTTTCTTATCAGGAAAGAAAGACGTCCCCAGTAGAGTCACTATCTTGTTCGCCATTAAATTTAAAGGTTCTAAAAAGAGCTTGATTTAATCAACAAACGAAAGAAAGTACAAAGAGGTCCTGGACGGACAATCTAAGTACAATATTTTTTGATTCTAGGGTATGGAGATGGACAAGGAGTGATATGGAACCTCCTTTACTCCGTGGATGATCTAATGTAGGATAAGGAAGCTTACATTCTCTCTTCGCTCATCTCGGTATGCTCTATCTCTGTATTGGTCGGGGGTGGTATGCTCTCTCTCTGAAGCAGAAGAAAAAAAGCTCGCCATTAGAACGTTCAAGTTGCTCCTATTTATAGCCATCGTGTTGATGGGCTATAGGTACCACATATGCCTTTGTTTGGTGGTCGCATAAGGCTCCTTCAATAGAATACGATTATAACTGTCGCCGCATGCCATGGACCAATTTCCACATAGTCTTGGTTGAGATATGATGTTGAAGAAATCTCGAGGTTGTTATCAACCCGTTATGGGCATGACTTGGTCAGCTGGAAACGTAGTCAGCACCAACTGTGCGAAGATCTCTACAGTTGTTACGGGAATATCTTGTGAGATGGAGGCCACATAGGAACTTGGCCGCATGATGGCGAGGCTGCATGAGTCTTGTAGTCGCATATGTTCTCTCGTTTGGACCTTGGTAGAATGGGCACTCTGGCCGTGTGATGGCGAGGCTGCATGGGTCTTGTAGCCATATACGTGCTCTCATTTGGGCCTTGATCGAATGGGCAATCTGGCCGTATGATGAAGAGGGCTGTATGGTCTTGTAGCCCCATACATGCTCTTGTTTGACCTTGGTCGGATGGACACTCTGGCCGCATATTGATAAGGCTACATAGGACCGTAGTCTCATATGATGACTAGACTACATGGGGACTGTAGCCACATATGATGACTCAGCCGCATAGAATGACCAACCTGTAAAAGACCAAAGCCGCAAAGGGGAGGATACATGGCACAACACGTCTATCGAGGCCATTAATGTATGATATGACTTTTTGTCTTTTTATATGTTGCCCTTATATGAGTCTCGAGATGCTCATAACTTTATGTCAGACATCGAAGGCTGTGTCGAGGGCTCTTTATGTGGCCTTCTTATTTTGAGGATGTTCAGGCTGTATGAAGGCTATTATGCGGCTTCCGTCTGGCCGTATAGATGATTCTCTTATGTGGCTCAGAGGGGGCCTGAGCTCTATACGGCTTATAAATTTCATGCTTCTACAGAGACTTCATGGAAACCTTTAAAAAATATTTCCATCATATGTACTCATGACCTTGAATACTAATAAAATATCCTTGAATATAATGGATTTCCATCATATGTACTAATAATCTTGAATATTAATCAATAAAGTCTCTCCTTTTTTAGAATTTTGTATCTGTGGACTTTTGGGTATTGTACTAGAGGTGATGTGAACGTAGTACAACACCGTAGTTGTTTAGAAATATCCCACTGGGTGATCTTTGGTGGACCTATCACTTCTTGCGCACTTGAGTGCAAGTAGTAGGTTCGAGACAAGCTGTCACTACCACATTCCGAAAACAGGGGTATTTTTGACTTTTTATAATATTTAATATTATGGTAGTTACAATTTAGTAATTGCATGATAAGTATATTTAGTTTAAATAATTATGTGAGATGTGTAATTAAATATAATATTATATACATTGTTCATTTATTTTGAGCTAGTAGACTTGACCTAGAAGCCCAGTAGATGAACACCTGTCCGAATTATGGAATTTTGTATTTAATTGTTTATTTAGAATTAAATTCTTGGAGGTAGTAATTAATTACCGTATTTTATTTAATTATTGCGCATTGCCTTTGCTTCGATATTTGGAGCGCTACCCTGACTTTTGCCTTCCAACAAATTTCACAACCTTGCCCTAGACGTGCCTGCCTTCCATTCTGATATTTTTGCAACTCATAATTATGCTCTCTGTACCTCATTTTTAGCCGCACAAAAATTATCGCGGACGTTTATTTAATTCCTAAATAAATTCCTATTTGTATCGTTGTGCGTTCCAATCGAAATTTGAGGTAATCTTGACCTATTTTTCGTACGGCCCAAATTAGGGTAATATTCTGTTCCGAGTCTTCTTCACTAATGATATTGATGACCCGACCTGATTTTGGTCCCATGTACTCCTAATTAATTTTAGAACACAACTTGCATTTATTTCCAATTAAATTGAGGATACTATTTTGACCGATTCCATAAATCCTGATTTAATTCCAGTGCCCTGCTATTTGAGCCCATACCAAACATACAGCGCCCCCTGAACCTACAAAACACCGAACACCGAATCGCCCGCCAAATTTTTGTCATTTTATGCGTCTGTGCAAATACCCAAATTTAAGGGGACTAATTTGCAAATTTATATTTTTGGTGTCAACACCCCATTTGTTTAAACAATGAAGGAGCCCTAATAATATAACTAAGTCTCTCACCCTCATCCCCACATGAAGAAACCCTCATGACAAATCTAAGCCATCCACTCAATGGGGCTCATCACAACCCTTCATTCCAACACCCCTCCCTATTTAAAGTCAAATCATCCCTCATCCCTAGGAAGCCCTAATCCCCAAAAACCTAGGTTTCCCCACCTCCTCACAAGCCCCCACCTCTCTCTCTCCTCCCTCCTCACTCCAACGTAGGAATTTCTTTCCCTTCTCCTTCTATTTTCTCTTCTTCTTCTTCTTCTTCTTCCCTTCTTCTTTTCTTAAGTTTTGAAATTAGAAGGGGGAAAAACCTCACCACAACTGATTCACCGGCCGGCCGACTGATCCCGACCCCGGCCAGTGCTGTCTCGACCCGACCGGCGCTGGCAGCTCCGACCTCCACTGCGCCACCCGCCAGCCCGTGCGGCCGTCGACCCGACTGTGCCAACCCGGTCGAGCTCCCCCATTACTCAGCCTCCACCACCACTGTTACCACTTCTCCCCGAGCCGGCCCTCACTCCAGCCGACCCGCCGGAGACCGAAGCTCCTCCCTGCCACTCTCATCCCTACCAGTGCACCACCCGGCGGCTCTCCCTCCATCATCCTCCAGCTCCCGCCGTTCACCGAAGTAACTCCGACCATCAGCTGCTCACCCAGCCTCGAGCTCTCCCTGCTGCGAACTCCGGCCTACGGCCGACTGCCCCCCCCCCCCCGCACGATCATCCCCCGGCGGCCCGCTGCTCAGCTCCGACCGCCGCTGTTCTTCCCCTCCTCCTCATAGCACCCTACTCCGGCAGCCACCTATCACCACCACCTCCATCACCTATCACCACCACCTCCATCACCTATCACCACCACCTCCAACAACTTCTCACCACCACTCTCCCTGCTGCTCCTCCCTGTCGTAACCGCCTGGCCTGAGCTCCGGCCAAGCCTGACCACCCACTGTGAGCTCCTTCCCTCTTTCCTTGAGCTATAATACTATATACTATGTATTAGTATATACTATGTAGTAATATATATAAGTATTCTATGTAAATATATATATGTATTCATACATCATATATGTGTATTCATTAATAAATATATGTATATGCATGTATATTGGTTATTTTCATATAGTATATAATTAATAAATGTATGTTAATGTATGTATATAGCATATTTTTATTAGTGTATATATATGATTTATATATATACGCGTATATGTATATATATATATATATATATATATCGCGTATTTCTCAACTTTTATATATATGTATTCAATGTATGTTTTGTGTATACGTATTAAATAGTAAATGTTAATATGTATTTTGATGTATATATATATGTAGTATATGTATAATTATTTTTGGTATATATGTATATATATATAATATAAGTTTATATGTATTTTGGTACATGTATGTATATTAGTTTATATATATGTATAAAATATATATTCTTATAATGGGAATTATGTACATTTTTTCACATAAACATAAATAATATATACTTTCACTTATGTACATACAGTTATACCTATTTTGTATATACTTTGGAATAACAATATATATGTATTATATTTAATTATTAATAATATGTTTAATTGGTGAATATACTAGATGACCCTAGTTGACTAGTGCCATACCGGGCACGGCCCTGAGTTCGATGTTTTGATTGTGTGTTAGTGTAGCATCTGATACAAGTATAATATTGCGATATGTCTGTAGGACTGTTGGTTCATCCAGGGGATACTCTGGAATAGGACATCAATATTTACCAGCTAAGGACCCAAGGCAAGTACATTCTCTGATAATTTACAATTCTTTGATAATTTCTATAAGTTCAGTAATCTAGAAATATTACATCTGAATCCTTGACACTGTGCTACACGGACTAGTATATAGCTTGGATCTGCAGTCATGAGATGTTACATTGATTATCGTATTGACATTGTACACGACATGTATATTAGACATCGTACATGATAGATTGGACTTGCTCGTGTATCGTGACGTGTCATGGTTGGATCCACAGTACTAGTTGGGGGCGGGGAAGTAGTTAGTAAGAAATGTGATCTTAACCTTTATTACAGTATAGAACAATGTAAGTGTTAATCGTGCTCTTCACATATGATTAGCCAGGCCCTATAGCTCTCGTACATATTCCCAAGCCGATCACATTTCGAAACTACTATTTCAAACACTTAGAATAGATTACAGTTCCCTATCTTAAATCATACACTACATCACCCGTGTATGATACTGTACCTTGTTCTTTTTATTTTCATATATGCACTGACTGTATCATATTGCCTATTACCTGTCTCTTTACATTGCTTGTCTCTCTATTTTGCCATTACATTATATTACTGTCTTCTCAGTATCTAGCATCATTTGTTTATTGCTTTATAGTCCTTATCAATTAAATAGAACTATTATTTGAGATTGTACTTTGCTGCTTCCTGACTGGAAACATTTTTCCTGACTATGCCTTAGAGGACCGGTGTCCGACACTTTATGGATCATATGGTGAGTAGCTGCGACTTAGGCTTGGTAGTTTAGTTGTGATTCCGGGAGGTCTAGTCGGAATCACTAGTTTTTCTAGTTAGTTCTTTTAGTAGACTATTTTGTACCGGATTTGTCTCCGACATACTTGTTGAGACTCGGATATTTGTTGAGTTAGATTTTACATTTAGACTTGTGTTGTATTTAATTTTATTTGTTCGATATCTTATCGTGCTGTAGTCATGTGATTGAGTATGTGTTCGTATTTCTTGTATCATCCGTGCCTCCTTATGGAGATTGGATGTTTGTGTGAGATTGGCTAGATAGTATCAAGACCTTGACAGCGTTCTACCGCCGATACTGCGGCGTAGGCTGGATGTACCCGCGTACTCGTGCCCCAATTCCGGGTGCGGATCGTGACACAAGCCCTGCCAGAGGTGATATGGACGTGATAGGTTTTATGGACTTAACACCCCAGACGAACTTAGATTTAAGTACGGGTGCTAAGTTAAGATGACAACCGATATCAGAGGTAGTATGGACGTGATAATTGATTGCCAAACCTGGGAGATTTTGCTCAGAGGTAATATAGACATACAAAATACGGCCGGGGAGAAATGTTAGGACAGTATTTTAGAGGTAATATGGACGTTAACCAATGTTCGAGAACTCACCGAGGAGTAATTTGCTGGTTGTGGTCTACACAGGAATGTAGATAGACCTGAGGTTTACTCCACTGGAAAGATTGTTAAGCCGATAGCTCAGAGGTAATATGGACATGCCTAGCATCTAACAAGACTGGTTTTTGAATGGTCCCTACGGGAGTATTCAGGTGGACCCGAGGATTGCTCCGTTGAGGAGCTTTTGAGGATCCATTATCTATTGCGTATCCAGGACTCCTGAATACCGATAATAGCTTATCGTGCATAGGCACTTACTGGGGATTATTTAAGGAGTGGGAACCCTATACATCTTTGTTGTTATACTGGGGATAGAGAGAAGTACAAGTCTAGCCTTAGACATAGTACTTTTTTAGGAACTTGTCGTTGATGGGAATCATGAGCAAGTTGCTGTTGGGTTTTGATAGTCGGTAGGCGTCATTGGAGAATCGGTAGGCGTCGTTGGAGAATATGGATTTTATGACGAACGGGCCTTCCCATTTGGGTTAGAACTTACCGGCCATCTTGTGGGTCATAACCATCGGCCTCCTTATTGTCAGGACGAGATCACCCACTTGGTAGGTTCTTATCTTAACCTGTTTATTGAAGGCACGCTTGGTATAGTTCAATGAGCTGTTGAGCTAAAAGACGTTTCTCATCGAGTGCTTCTAGCTCTTGTATCTGTCGGCAATGATTGTCATCGACGGTTAACTGGTTGGAGAGAACCACTGGGAGAGAGAAAATCTGGATCTCAAGAGGAAGGACTGCTTCTCTCCCGTAGACCAAGAAGAAAGGCGTACTACTAGTTGGTATTCAGACCATTGTACGGTAGGCCCATAGACATTCGTCGAGCTTCTCGTTCCAGTTGTGCTTATTAGAAGACACGAACTTCTTGAGGATCTTGTGACAGTTTTGTTGAACGCCTCAGCCAAACCATTTACTGCTGGGTTGTAGGCAGTCAACGCTATATTCTGAATCTGGTTTTTGTGGCAGAACCGATAGAATGCGTGACTTATAAACTGTAGACCATTGTCATGGGCGATCCTTCGTGGAAAGCCGAAGCGGTATATAACGTGATGCTTGACGAAGCTGATCATGTTTGTTGTCTTGACTTCTGTGATTGGTACTACTTTCGCCCACTTGAAAAAGTTGTCGATAATGGCCAGGATAAACCGATGTTCCTTAGACGAATGTGGACTAATTGGTCCAAAGATATCCATCCCCATGTCTCGAATGGCCAAGATGCAACAATCGGTTATAGGAACTCCATGGGTTGGTGGATGAAGTCTGCATAGATCTGGCATGCTTGGCACTTTCTTGCGGAGTCAACAGTATCTGCTACCCTTGTCAGCCAATAGTAATCAATTCTCCGGAGGCGGTCCTGTAGCTTGGGCCCTGGCTGATGGGCACCACAAATCCTGTCGTGAGCCTCACGGCGAGCCTGCTTCACTTTTGCATTTGGTAGGCATCATAACAGAAGACCATCATAATATAGGAACCCTAGCGGGGGGTAAATAGGGTCAAGCTAATAAATCAAGAACAAATAATTAATAATAGATAATTTAAAAATTAAGTATGCAAGAAGTAAAGCAATAAGAATACTGTCACCTGATGTATCCTGGTATCCTCCTCGAGGCACTCCAGTCCTGAAAAGTCTTGTCCGGCTTAAATCCACTATTATAAAAATAGTTACACCATGAGCTTTGATACGAAGACCCGTTGACTTCTTACACAAGAGCTTTGATTCGAAGGCTCTCTAACTTCACCAAAGCTTTGATCTGAAGGCTCGTATACTTCAACCTCTTACAAGATGGTTAAATATAAATATCTAACTTTTATAACGCAAGAATACTCTAACACAATTTGTGGATAGACAAATGAAAGCTTTGGTGGAGTGTTTGTGGATGGTCTTTGATAGATTAGAAATTTTAGGCTTAAAAGGATCAACCTTGAAAGAAGGGGTTCAAGGCTTTATATAGGCCAACACAAAGAAAGAGTAAAAATGCAATTTTTAGTCCAGGAATGGTATACAGCCGGTATACTATAGTATATCATAGGTATACCGGTCTGCAGTAGTAACGGCTAGAAAAAGAGCCGTTGGGGTCATTTAATACACAAAATTTGACCGTTGGATTGCCAGCTATGAGAACCGGTATACTGTCGGCATAGACCAGTATACCGTCAATATGTCGGTCCAAACGACAGAGAGCAACATTTATATAAAACTGGTATACCGTCGGTATACTTCAGTATACCATTTGTATGCCAATTTTCAGCCAAAAATGATCCTAGATTATTTTTTACCCTAGCTTTCTATTTTGCCATCTATTTTTTGTTTATAATTATTCCTAAGAATCAATTATAGACTATAGATAGACTATGGCAGGTGCAGGCTTCTTCGGAGTCTGAAAATGATGATGGCATAGGTTGGCTTCTTCCTTTGATATATGATGGATTTTTTTCTTGACGACAGTTGTCCTGAGATACCTAGAATATGAAATCTGAATACCTTTCGGGAGTTTCACCCCGAACCCCCACGGGGGGCCTGTCCCCCGACCCTCGTTCGCTAACCGGGCAGCGGAACCCCCAAGTACGTGGCTCTGGAGATGTCGTAGGCGGTTCAGAGAAATCTTGTGGATAACGTCATCTTTGGCCCATCATGGCTTCTTTATTGCATATGTCCATGTTTAATCTTGCTTATTACTTTTTCTGCAAATACAAGTTAGACAAACAAATTAATATACATAGTAGCAAGTATGATAATATTTAATTCCTATTTGGACTATGCTAAGTTTAAGTATTCAAAGTAGTGATAGCATGAATATTAGTGATGTCATAATGTTAAATAGAATATATTACCCATATTCAAAAATATAGTTAGATCATTGGGCTAACACATAGGAGCGGCAATACAGTATTTTAGTAGCCGTATCATAATAGAGCAGGAGGGAACATCTTCTGATGAAAGTGGCTTCCTTTGGGTTCTCGGGAGAAATTCCATAGACTGCATAGTCGATAAATGCGAGTCTCCAGTCTTGAGAGTCCGGTGCTTGTCTCTACGGAGTAGCTTAGGCATAGATAGAGGTTGTTCTTTGGGATGACAAGCTCCTGACCGACCACGGTGATCAGCTCATGAGCATTGGCTAGAACAGCTAAAGAGGCTGCAAGACCAGCCAGGGCGTCAGTCTCAATCTTTTACAGCCGAGGGACGTGCTATATGAAGAACCCCTCGAAGGGGAGATTATTCCAAGCGCGGCTCAATAGTAGGGAATCAAGTCTTCATTCCGAACTTCGTACTCGCCTCGAACTTGATTGACTATCAGTTTAGAGTCATCGTAGGATTCCAGGTGGTCAACTCCTACCTGTTTGGTGAGTTGGAGACCAATGATTAGAGCATTGTACTCTGACATATTATTAGACCATGGCTCTATAAGAGAGTAGATATGGTTGATGACTAGGTCGTATGGGAAGATCAACACTATCCCGACTCCATCGATGATATCGCCTTTAGGCCGTGTTCTTAAAGCACCATCGAAGAACATCGCCAAACTGCCTCTGTGCTTGTCACGGTGTTGGAGTCTGCAACTTCATTGGGGATCTCCTCGTAGAGTTTCAAAGTTTTTGGCACCGGGTGGGTGGCCAAAAATTTTGCTAATGCTTGGCCCTTGATATCTTTTTGTGGAACAAATGCCATATCGTATGGTAACAATAGTATTGCTAACATCGCCAGGTGGGAGTGAAGTACCCCAGGTTTGCTCATGAGAACCCTGAGAGGGTAGACCCATAAGATCACACGGATTGTTTGCCCTGCTACATAAAGCCGGTTTTCTCGATAGCAAAAACTAGAGCAAGGCACTCTATCTCGATGGGATTGTATATGTTTTCCACACTGACCATCATCCTGCTGAGGTAGTAGATGTCCTGCTTGTGATCTATGTCACTCTTTTGGGCTAGTAGAGCACCAATAGAGTGATCTATTGCCCGTATATAGAGCAGAAAGGGCTTTCCGATAGCTGGGGCTACCAATACTGGAGGGCTCATGAGGTATTCCTTGATGTCATCGAAAGTGCGCTGACATTCTTTGTTCCAAACAAAGGAGACTCCCTTCTTCGTGAACTGAGTGAATGGATGACAACACCCAGAGAGGTTCGATATGAACCTTCTGATATAGGCCAGTCTTCCTTGGAGGCCACAAAGTTCTTTGAGATTTTTTGGTGGATGCATTTTAAGGATTGCTTTAGTCTTGTCAGGGTCCATGTGGATATCCTTCGAAGTTATGACGAAACCCTAAGAATTTGTCACTGGAGAATCATAGAAAAAAATTGGTGGGATTCATCTTGAGCTGGTGCACACGCGTGAGGTCGAACACGGTCTTCAAGACCCGATGGTGATAATATTTGGAGCGACTCTTGACGGCATTGTCATCAATATAACACTCGACCGTATTGTGTAGATGCTCACGGAAGATGATGCTAATCACTCGCTAGTATGTAGCACACGTGTTCTTCAGACTGGAGGGCATGATCGTATAGTAGTAAACCCCTATCAACATTCATAATGATGTATGCTTCTCGTCTTTAGGATACATCTTGATTTGATTGTAGCCTGATAATTTATCCATGAATGACATAAGCTCGAAGCCACAAGTATTGTCGATCATTGTGTCTGTGATCAGAAGGGGGAACTCATCCTTAGGAAAGGAAGTATTTAGCTCATGGAAGTCAATGTAGATCCGGATCTTCCCATTCATCTTGACAACGGGCATGATATTGGCTATTCATTCTGGATGTTGTTCTTCATGGACGAAGACACTAGCTATTAGTTTGTTAACTTTAGCTTCGATGGCGTTCATGATGTCCGGTCAAACCGTCGTTGTTGTTGCTTGACCGACATAGCGTTCGACAAGATATTGAGTTTGTGGACCATAATTTTGTGGTCTAGTCCCAGCATATCTTCGTAGCTCCAGGCAAAGACTTTAATATATTCCCTGACGAGCTGTAGCAGAGATTCCCGGTCCTCATCAGTCAAACTTTTGCAGATGAAGATAGGTTTAGGGGAGGATTTATCGTCTAGATTTACTTATACGACTTCATCCTCTGTAAAAGGTTCTCATTGCTCGAACCATAACTTCCATTGTCCGTCTAGGCGTTGGGTCCACGGTTCTACTTCAACAAGTTCAGGTGGATCCTCGTCATCTTTCTCAGGGTCAGCTGACACCATGTTGGAAGACAATATTTGCTTTAGAATTTCACCGATACTGATATTGGAGTCCCAGGAGAAAGATTATGAAGAGTGAGAGTGTAACTCATCTTCTTTATCCGAGCCTTCGGAGGTTATGGGAGGTATGACCTACCCTAAGTCATGTCTGGTCTTATGGTAGTAGTCATCGGACTTACCTGTAGGAGCCCGCAGTCGTAGGGGCAGCCGTCGACCTTTGCCGTAATTCGAGCCCTTAGCGGCTTTCAGATTGTATCCCATCTTTTGGATGAGGTGCTGTGGCTGAGACATGTACTGGTAAAATGGTATCTTTTTTGTATCAAGCTCTGGCTCAAGTTCCTCAAGGATGAAGGATCGGGGACTTTCTACTTTGTCGAAGATGATGAGTTTCTCTCGCCTCTTCCTTGCTGGAACTATGAAGTAGGAGTTTTGACTGGCGAGAATTCGGTTGACTACATAGATGGTAGTCACCTGTGTATGCAGGCACAGGCCCAGACCGTGCTCCATGGAATATACTGTATTGAGATGTGCAACATCTGAGTAGTTCAAAGATAGTCCTTTATTGATGAAATAAAGTATCTCGTCTTCCGGAATTACATCTTCGAGAGACGGGACGTTAGTATGGGCGACCATGTGCTCCTCCAGCTCATATTTCTCGAGCTATACCCCAGTACGAGCGATGGCATCCGAGTTTTTCTGTGCAACTTTACCTGTAAGCACCCTAATTTTTAGAATTTAATATTTTTGGTATTTTAAAAATTTTTTATTAGGGAAATTTTTATTTATTTTTAGCTAATTATAATATATAGTATTCATGAATTTATAATTATGTGTATTTAATTAATTATTAATATTATGCAAAAATATATTTTTTGGTGTAAAACTATGAATAGTATATTGTGTAATTTTTTTGAAATTTATTGACGTCCAAAACTATTTTTAAATAGCCATACACCTATATATAAATAAAAAAAGAAAAGAAAAAAAGAAATAAATTTAAATCCAAACCCATTAATCCTAACCCTACCCAAACCCAATAACCCATTAAAACCAAAAACCTAAACTAACTCCCCCGCGTACACAGGAGACCCCTCCCCCCTCATATATATATATATATATATATATATATGCAAAAGAATACAAAATCCTAACCCTAACTCTAATCCCACCCCTAACCATCACCACCCGCCGCCTCCAACCGACCTCCGACTGCATGCAGTCGCACCGCCTCGTCGTTGCGCTGCGTCGCCGCACCGCCGTCCCACTCCCCTCCCCCCTCCCTCGCGCGCAAGCACAGCAGCAGTTGCGGCCCCTTCTTTGCGCGCAACCTCCGCCCTCCTCGTTCGTCCGATTTATGTTCCGTCTTCACTGGTATATTCACAATCTAACCCTTTAGAATTTTCTATAAGTGGAAAAATTTTAGGCACCCCGGTTTGACCGAAAAATTGACTGGAAGTTGGCCGAAAAACTGTTCGAAAATAGTCCAGAATTTTGATCCAAACTCCCATATTCATGTCCAATTTGCCACCAACTCATTAATTATTTTTAAAATATAATTGAAGAAACTTCTTCACAATATAACCAAGATTTTTACTGTTCTTTTAGTTTTTATTAGTTTGCTTTAATGGTAAAATTATTCTTGTTCTAAAACAACCAAAAACTTATTTTTAAAATATCCAAATTTTGCGATACGGGGTGCATTCTGTCAAACAAGATGACTTTGTCGTATGCAAGTTGTAACAAAAGGCGCATAACATAAACGCGAACGTGTGGACTTTCACGTTACTTGATTTGGATGTGTGTGCGCACCGAAATCAACGCATATCCGTCAAAAAATCCCGCATCAGCCTGTTCTGACACTCGCTATAACTTTGTGTGTCCTTGTTGTTTTGCAACGAAACCTTCATCATCGGATTCATAGGGTTACGCTGGTCCTGTGACCCACGTTTGGTTTGATTCTGAGAACGTTGACGAAACATTATTTTGTGGGCCCCACGGTTCTATATAATGGGCAATTTTGTGATTGGCTCATCGAAATCTAGTTATGGACGTTCTGTTGGGTTCGTATCGTCGTTCGAGACTCGTAGATACTAAGTTTGACAAATTTAGAGAACTTTGTCTTTGGCATATTTTACGGTGCGAAGTGGGCCACGTATGGACCCCGCTTTGACCCAAGACTAGCTGTGTTCAAATTGGACTTATGGGTAGTCAATCCTAGCTATTTTTAGTATTATGAGAATATTAGTGATGTTTGTTTCAGCATCCAGAGGTTTACGTGCAGATTCTACTTTACCAGGAGCAGTTGTCGAAGTTCAGAATCCAGGCAAGTTGTACCTTGCCATGATGTATTACAGTTCCTTGACTTTATTATATTATTTAGTTATTATAGTTATTTTATATGGTTGATGTGTGTGTTTACCCTAGGATCGTAAGACGTTTCTTAGAGTCCGAACAAGATTTGTGTGTCAATGCCGTACGCGGAGTCGTACAACGTCACTTAGAGAGTTGATTCCACGATCCTATTTTTACGTGCTTGCTTTACCAAGTACGCTATACCCTAGGACACTTGAAACAATTTCATGTAACGAAATCTTTCTTGAGTTATTTATGGTGATTCTGTATAGGCTTACATGATTCGTGATATGAGACTTGCATATTATATGGATATTATTATGACTCGTTGCACTAGCTATAGCTCATGATCTTGTATGTTATAAATATGAGACGTTGTGGACATGAGACGTGAGGTTACATTGGATGGAGAGAGACACACCATAATACAAGCTGATTATTGATATATATATATATATATATATATATATATATATATATATATATATATATATATATATATATATATATATATATATATGGAGGTGCTGTGGCACATACGTCGGAGTTGCAATACCCTAGAGGTGCCTTGGACTCTGTCTCAGATATTTGGCACCTATATTGAGTCTTAATACTACTTGCTGCTATGGGCTCCCTGACACAGAGTTTGTAGTAGTTTCAGCTTGAGTACGAGTTTGTAGTAGTTTCTAGGACTTTCATAATTTACTGTGAGACCATACTTACATATTGTTTCTACCAATTATTTATTTTAGGTTAAAATATTTAATTATATATTTTTTAATTTATTTAGAATTTTAAGAAATTTATTTAGATTTTTAAAATTATTTAGGATTTATTTGGATATATATAGTCTTAATATTAGATAGATGTTAATTTAGTGTAAATAGATATTAATAAGATTATATATAAATTATTTGTATTATCTTTAATTCTATTTAAGATTATAAATTATTGAGATAAACTCAAACTCTATTTTAAATTAATTCAAATCATGAGCCTACTAGAAAAGCAACTTCATGCATATCCTATCCTTATTTAAACTCATTCTAATCATATCCAGATTAGCCAATCATAGTCTTATTTAATTAAGTAGTCTCCACCATTATAAATACCTATTAGACTTATGGAATAAACTCTTCTTTCATATTTTTTTTCCCCAAACTCCTCTCTTTTTTGTCCAAAATAGTCAAAATTTGTCACAAACTCAGCCCCATTTTCTAGTAGTTATGACGATTTAAAAAGACGATATCTCCTAGCTCCGGACTCCAAACGTGCTCCAATTTTTTTTGTTATAACTGTATCAAGGTTAGTTTTCTGAATATATAAATTATTTTAATAATTTAGGAACCTATCTTTCTAGAAAATTCTAAAAATGATAGCTGTTCGAAATCAGACGTATTTTCGTATTTTTGAGATTTCAGAAGATCCCGAATTCGAAATTACAAACCGTTTGAAGTTTCGAAAAGTTGACATGATAAAATTATATAAAATAATATTTCTAGAATTTAAAATGTAATTTTAATTTACTGTAAAATTGTGCAACGTAGACGTAAATAGAAAATTACCGAAAATTATCATATGTGTGCCCTTGTGGACATAACTCTTTATCGACTTGCATTTTATGAAACCGTCGATTATGATGTTCATGTAGCATTGAAATCTATAGGATTCCATACACAAATCCAAGATTTGAGTCGGTTGACTTTTTGGTCAACGGATTGCCTCGATTTGTGCGCCACGGATCACGAATCCGTAAAGTTAACTTTCTTTGGATCAAAATTAGGGTTTAATAATAAAATCAGATTATAATAAAATTTAAATACTATTTTAGATTATTTTATTCAAAATTAAAATAGATTAAAATAGAGAAACTTATTCACCCACTTTTGTAACCTAACTTGTTTAATTTATGTGACGGGTAGATCGGACGACGCTTTGAGTTGGAACTTCATTCTTTTTCAGAGCAGACAAGATACCTTGCCAAATTACTTATAGTAATTTTGCATGCTTATCATATTTTTATATATTCATTATATATGTGTTTTTCAGTCATAATTATATACTATATATATGTTGACACATACTTGACACATAGTATCATGGGATGGGAGGACAATCAATAGGCGTATGGGCTATATCCACTCTGGTAAACCATAGTAACTAGCATGCACTATGGTAGTTGTGTCACGATGGTCGCTACCCTCGCGGTATGTTAATTTCTGGTGTCACGATGGTTGCTACCCTCGCGGTATGACGACTTCTAATGTTCATGGACGTGTGTGTGAGTTGTGAGATTAGATAAAGTCGCCTACCCATGCCCATACGTCAAAAAGTTATCCTCACTATGCATTTTATATAGATTGTCTAGTACAATGTACTTATATATTTTTTGTCTATTATGCATGTTTACTGTATTCAATTGGCATGCTTCAATGTATCTTGTTACGTCCCTCTGAGGAACTAGTCCCTTTCCAGGTGTAGACGATCTTGACTATTCGCAAGAGCACGAATCAGGACTTGCTACTCCATTCTCTTTCGAGGAGGTCTCTCTCTGAGTCTCATTGTTCGTTAGATATACTTATTTTATTTTCTTATATTCTAGTTTGGTAGTGGATTTGTCTCTACCTAACTACTCATTCTTATTAACCATTTTATACTTCATTTAGTTATATAGTTGATTGGTTATTTGATTATGTGGATGAGATATAGTTATGCTCTGTGACTTGTGACAATATATATACCACATGTGAGTTATTATTCATATTACAGCGTACGTGTGTATTATGGTATCCATATATTGGGGTTGCCATATACATATGGCTATCATGCTTACATATTCCTGGTCCTACGTATTTTGGGACTGGGGTGTGACATATTTTTGTGGTGGCCCATGTAGGTCGAGAGCATATTATCTCGGTTACGTTACTGTACCGGGCAAGCCTACGCATAGGATTAGAATATAGGATCTCATCCACTTATTTAATCACCGCCCTTGATTTCATTTTGCACTCTTATTTGCTTTCTTGCATTGCATCTTGCTTGATCCTTTCTCAACGTTAATCTTATCTTTTCTTTTGTGCTTGATAGGGGTTAGGAAGATAACTTGTACTAGGTATATACACTCTATTATTCAATAATACTATTAGTTAAATTCCTGTAAGTTGGGTAGTATGTCTCATAACCTAATAACACATAGTCCTTATGACCCATTAATGAAGTGTAATTGAACGACACCAACTATAGGCTTGCATAAGAAGATAGTATTTATTTAGACTGTAGAACTTAGAGGCCCATAGCCCCATTTGGTCGACTATAGACTTAGATAAGAAGTTAGTATGGCAACTGTAGAGGCACAACACCGATTTTCTTGGTGAACTTAAATTATTCTGTACCTTCCTCCATCAAAATCTAACGTACTTATATTTTCTGGACTACCTCCGCTTATGCTACTATTTTATAGCCTAGTTTTGTAAGCTTATTCTTTTATCAAGCTTGTTCATGACATGTGTTATTGAGGACGCCTACTAATACATTGTCTAAATTAGAATCAGTGTATTACGGTCTGATCAACCTAAATGCACTTGGTTCGCTCTTCGCATAACTACTTTACGTGGATTGAGATATAGTTGACTCAGCTTGTTAAACGAATATACTTGCCCTCTAGACATGTTCGAGTATATCGTATCGGTTACATAACTGTACTGATATGAGCATGCAAATAGAAATTTACCAAAATAAGATTTTAATCCACAACTGCCCTGACAACTCTTTTTTTGATTTCTTTAATTGCCTTGAACCTCGTACTTGTATTCTATCACCTCCTCCTAAATTTTTTTATCAATTTTTTTCTTCTTTCCCTATTTCGGAAAGACGAACGCTCGTGCTTGGTATAAGTTTGATATAGGGAGAGTACTAGATATACCCCATAAGCTAATCATATTACTTGGTGACTACCTTTTGTAATTAAGGGCATAAACATGTGAGATATTTTAGGGATTGAATAACACGATTAAATAATTTAATAAAGCTTTTTAAAGGTATAGCCTATGTGATAGATTGGTAAATTCTAAGTTGGGTAGAAGTTACATTGTCAACTTGAGGTAAAATTTTTAGATTGTAATCAAGTAAGATTAGATTGAGAGATTTAAGTCATTTTAATTTTAAAAAATTTTAGAAGAATGATTTATATTATGATGATTTAACTTTAAAGATAAGAATGTCTTATAGAATAAATTTTAAAATTTTGATATTGTAGACCAAATATTTATAATTTGAGCACATGATTTAAATTTTAAATATTGGAGATTAAATTAACAATTTAAATTTTAAGGATAATATATATATATATATATATATATATATATATATATAACTCAAAACATGAACATTGATGGATTGAATTCAAAATTTTACAATTTGATGATTTAAATTAAAAGTTAAATTTTGATTGTTGGATCACCTATTTGAAATGTTGATAATAGAAATTGAATTTAAATTTGAAGAGTACAAAATTCTTAAGTTGAAATATAGGAATAAGATTTGATTAGAATTGTTTAAAATTTATAGGAGATTATGATAGTTAGGAATCGTGATATAAAATTTGATGTGGATTATTTTAATCTTCAAAATATCATATAGATTTGAATTAAATTTGGATGTTGATTATTTAAAAATCTAGAAGAGATTATGATAGGTTAAATTTTGATTTAAACAGTGGTTATTTTAATTTTGAAGAGATTATGATGGATTTGAATAGAATTTATTATTTAAATTTTTAAGAAGATTGTGGTTGACTTGCCTTAGATACGAATGTGAAAGATTTAACAAATCATTCCTTATTTTTAATTTCGAGGACTAAATTTTTTTAAGTTCCCCCTCACCCAAAATGTGTATTTTGTGTATATTTTATATTATTATATTTATTATAGATTATTTTAAATATTGAATTTCTTTAGAGTATTCTCTTAGTTAATTAAAAAATAAATTTCTTAGTATATTTACTTATATGAATATTTATTTAGAATTATTTTTAGGCTATTTTATATTTTGGAAAAATTTCTAGAATTTTTAGGTAATTAAAATATTGGAAACGTAAATTTCTAAGACTTCCATGATTTACTATGAGACCATACTTGCATATTCTTCCTACCAAATATTTATTTTAGGTTAAAATATTTAATTTTATTTTCTGTAATTTATTTAGAATTTTAAGAAATTTATTTAGATTTTTGAAATTATTTAGGATTTATTTTGATATATATAGTCTTAATATTAGATAGATGTTAATTTAGTGTAAATAGATATTAATAAGATTTTATATAAATTATTTGTATTATCTTTAATTCTATTTAAGATTATAAATTATTGAGATAAACTCAAAATCTATTTTAAATTAATTTAAATCAGAGCCTACTAGGAAAGCAACTTCATGCATATCCTATCATTATTTAAACTCATCATAATCATATCCGAATTAGCCAATCCTAGTCGTATTCAATTAAATAGTCTCCACCATTATAAATACCTATTAATCTTATGGAACAAACTCTTCTTTCATATTTTTTTCCCAAACTTCTCTCTTTTTTGTCAAAAAATGGTCAAAATTTGTAATAAATTCAGCCTCATTTTCTAGTAGTTATGACGATTTAAATAGACGATATCTCCTAGCTCCCACTCCAAACGTGCTCTATTTTTTTTGTTAGAACCATATCAAGGTTAGTTTTCTGAATATATAAATTATTTTAATAATTTATGAACCTATTTTTCCAGAAAATTATAAAAGTGCCAGGTGTCCGAAATCAGACCCATTTCTGTATTTTCGAGATTTCAGGAGATCTCGAATTCATAATTATGAACAATTTAAAGTTTCGAAAAGTTGACATGATAAAATTATATAAAATAATATTTCTCGAATTTAAAATTTAATTTAATTTTACTGTAAAATTTGTGCAACGTAGACGTAAATAAAAAATTACCGAAAATTATCATATGTGCGCTCTTTTGGACATAACTCTTTACCGACTTGTGATTTTATGAAACTGTCAATTTTGGTGTTCATGTAGATTGAAATCTATAGGATTCCACACAAAAATCCAGGATTTGAGTCGGTTAACTTTTTGGTCAATGGATTGTCTCGATTTGAGTGCCATGGATCACAAATCCGTAAAGTTGACTTTCTTTGGACCAAAATTAGGGTTTAACAATAAAATTAGATTATAATAAAATTAAAATATTATTTTAGATTATTTTATTCAAAATTAAAATAGATTAAAATAGAGGAACTTATTCACCAACTTTTGTAACCTAACTTGTTTAATTTATGTGACGGGTAGATCAGACGACGCCTTGAGTTGGACTTCATTATTTTTCAGAGCAGGCAAGATACCTTGCCAAATTGCTTATAGTAATTTTGCATGCTTATCATATTTTTATATATTCATTATATATGTATTTTCTTTCAGTCATAATTATATACTATATATATGTTGACACACACTTGACACATAGTATCATGGGAGGGGAGGACAATCAGTAGGCGTATGGGCTATATCCACTCTAGTAAACCGTAGTAACTAGCACGCATTACGGTAGTTGTGTCATGCTGGTCACTACCCTCACGGTATGACGGTTTGTGATGTTCATTGATGTGTGTATAAAACCCCTAATTTTAAAAATCGTATTAATCTATTTTAATTAATTATTTAATTGATTTATAGTAATTATGAGGTAATTAGAGGAAATATAATTTATTTAATTTTTATTTTAGGTGATTGTGCATTTAGAGGATTTATGGAGCAATTATAATTTTTTTTAATTTATTCCATGTAGTAGACCCTGTGGTCAGTTGATAGCTTAATGGTATGCACAAATATAATTCTAGAATTCTCTCTCTCTCTCTCTCTCTTTTCTCTCTCTCTCTCTCTCTCTATATATATATATATATATAGTTTATTATAAAAGAAAATAGAAAAAGAATAAGGAAAATAGAAATAGAAATGAGAAAGAAATTAGAAAAGAAATGAAATGGAAATGGAAATAGAAAATAGAAAAAAAAGATTAGAAATTGTTAATAGATCTCTAAACCCAAAATCCATCTTTCTACCCTACCCGTTAACTAACGAACCCTACCCGCTTGCAAACCCCAGCCCGTACCCGCGTAGAAAAGCAGCACCGGCTGCTGCGATTCTCTTTTCTAAACCCGCGTAGCTTCGACCCCCCCCCCCCCGCGCTCTACCTCTATATATACTTCTCGAAACCTAAAACCCTAACCCTAAATTCTTAATCACCCACTGTCGACAACAAAAGCCTGACCATCGCCGTTCACCACGCACACCGCCGGAGTTCCCCGCAAGCAACCGTCCGCCGCCGTGACGACGATGCCCATTGTGCGCGATAGAATTTGATCAACAGCGAAGCCCTGTTCGTGACTCATTTTTTGCGCCCTCGCTAGACCAAACTCGATCCCGTCTTCACCGGTATGTTCATGACCTATCCCCCTTCCATATCTGTACATTAGTTTATCTCGAACAACGTGTAACCCAAGACGAAAACAGCGACCAAGTTGACAAAAAATGACAACTTTTGGGATCGTAGAAAACTACAGTAACTATCCATGTTCACGGACTCGTATCTCCCACCACAGAGATCCGAATGTAGCTTTTCTTTTTGGTATGCAAAGACCACCTAACCTAGATTATTTTTTGCTAATTACAATAATTTAATAGTTGATGTGTGCTGAATTAAATTAGATAGAAAATCACAAAAATGTACTTTTTTCAACTTTTAGAATTTGTGATACGGAGCGTGCCCCGCCAAACGGGACTGTCCTGTTGTGTACCAAGTACACCAAAAGGTGCGCACGGTATACCCAGACATGTGAGCTTTCACGAAAATCGATTTGGACGCATGTGCGCGTCGGAATCAGCCCGTATCCGCAAAATTTCCCGTATTGTAACTTTTACAAAATCTCGCGCCATTTAGTGTACGTTCGTCAGAATGTGACAGAACTTATGCCACTAGACTCATGGTATCGCACTGGTCCTTTGACCCAATTTTCAAGCAATTCTGAGGCAGTTGACCAAGCCGCTTATTGGTGGGCCATACGGTTGACTTTTTGGACGAAATTATGTTTGGATCACCGAAATCCACATTTGGACATACCGTTGAGTTTGTACTGACATTTAGAGTTTGTTTGACCTATAACTTGTCCCTTTTAGAGACCATTACCCCTGGCACGCTTTTCGGTAAAAAATGGGCCACCCGTGGACCCTATTTTGACCAAAAATTATCGTTTTGCCCCTGTGTCCAAATTGGATGAAAGGGTAGTAATTTCTAGCTATCTCGCTGATTCCGGAAATGTTGGTGATGTCTATTCAGCATCCGAAGATGTTTGTTTGGAGGCATTAGTTCATGATCCCGTTTCCTTGACATCTGGACGATTATACTATACAGATTGCCTGCCAGGCAAGTATACCTTGCAATTGTAGTTTCTTTATATTCCATATGATGCATGCATATTTTATTTCTGCTTATTTTAGTTTATTTATTTTAACTGTTATATAAACTGCGCGTCGAAGAAAACTTAGGTGCAACGACGCTGTCGTCGTATTCTATTTTTATTTATGTATATGCATTGGACCTACTTTATGAGACCACCCTATTATCATGAGACATTCTTATGTTTTATTGGCCATGATACTATTCTTACAGTAGTGTGAGTCACATGTAGGATACGGACTTGCATACTCGGCTGGCCACTGGTACGTATAGGTCGTGCGACGGATAGGGATAACTGTCGATAGAAACTTTGCATGCTAGTAGACCTGACAGTTATTTAGAGGTTTCATTGTGTCATGGATGTTACATGCTTAGAGCATGGGGTGGGGAGAAAAAAAAGTAAGGCATTTGGACTCCGTTGCACTTTTCTTGTGTAACCCGTACGCTCCGCCGGAGATGCGCAGTTATGATGACCACTATATATTATATATTATCAGGCGGCCTCTGAGGTTCAAAAGATATCATGATTTTTAGGCCCCTGGATCTCCAAGAGAACCATGCCAATCCCATTTTAGCCTGATAGCCCACTTGGTGGAAAGTTATTCTCAAACTGTATTCACTTAGACGGTTAGGCAACCTCTTTGGATGTTTACTTTTCAGTACTTTATTGGCATATTTATATGTATCTTGTTACGTCCCTCTGAGGACCTGGTACCTTTCCAGATATAGACGGACAGGAGTATCCGCAGGAGTATGGACCTGGACCTGACGCTTCTTATCAGACTGAGGAGATCTTACCTTCGGAGTATCTGTGATTCATTGCAGCTATTAGAGATTCTAGTTGCTATTTCTTTTAGAGACATTTATTCTTATATTATAGTTGATTCTCTTATCTCTTTTAGTACTTTTAGTATAGTCGATTTACAGTGGATTTGTTTCCATCCGACTATCATACTTGATACTCATCTTTGATATTCAGTTATTATTTCTTATTTCCTATTTATTTGTGTTGTGGATGAGATATAGATTGCGTGTGACTTGTTGACAGTATATTACCACTGGTGGATTGGATATTCATGTACAGTGTACGTGTGTATATGGTTTCCATATATTGGAGTTCTTATACATACGGCTGGCGTGTTACGTATTTCTAGTCCTACGTATTTTGGGATTGGGGCATGATATATTTTTGTGGTGGCCCATGCAGGTCAAGAATATATTATCTCGGTTACGTTACTGTACCGAACAAGCCTGCGTATAGGAATAGAGCATAAGGATCTCATCCACGCTTGACTAAAACTTATCTTTTCTTTCAACTATCCTATTTAAATGCTTGCTTCCTGTTTGATTCCTGTACTTCTTCTAATCATTTTGTACATCACCTGCAGAGAGATGGATACGTAAAATGGATGTACTACCGCCGATGGTGACACACCTTCAAGAGTCAATAATCAAACTCAAGGAGGGACCTCAATGATTCCTAGGCTTTCGGGACCAGATGGACAGACTCACAATCCAGTTCCATCTGATCTTCCTGCTTTATCTAATGGGAACCTTCCAGCTTCATCAGTACCGCAGGATGGCCAGACATAACTGTTCTAATTCTTCTAGATGATAATGCAGGAACAGAGACAATAGGCCACCACACTAGCTACAGAGAAAAGGCAGCAAGCAGCAGAATAAAGACAAGAATTTCTGGCAGCACTTGAGAGGATGGCTACACAGACTACTATACTAGCTCAAGCACTAGTTCCAGTACCTCGAGCTAGAGTTGGTTCAGTAAATGACTTTATAAAGATGGGTCCCAAGCCGTACAAAGGCACTGAGAGCCTAGAGGAGACTACAAATTGGATTATCCATACTTAGAAACTATTGGAAGCATCGTAGCTACCTGTAGACCTATGGATGACAGGCGTAAGGACGCTACTAGATGGTAATGCCCATCACTAGTGGGAATCAATGGAACGCCAGTTGGGTACATACCAGACTTGGAAGAAATTCTTGGAGCGCTTTGAGAGGAAGTACTTCCCGGACACCGTGAGAGATGCATTGTACGATCAGTTTCTTTACCTGGAGCAAGGGAACAAAACAGTTGACGAATATGATACCGAGTTTAGTCGCCTTAGTAAATATAGCGCTGCCCTGATACCAGATAACTTGGCTAAGGCTAAGAGGTTTTATCGCGGACTGACTCAGGAGCTCCAACACTAGACTAGCTCACAGTCCCGGATCTCTTATGCCGAGTTACTGACAGAAGCCAGATTTCAAGAGACCATCAACAGAGGAAAAGCAGGTCAGCTGAGGACACAATAAGGACCAGCAAAGATACAGCAGGGACTAGGAAGGACGGAACAAAGAGGACCTATCGACATCCTTTGGCACAACAACAACAGTACCAACACAAAGCAGGACCGTACCAGAATACGGAGAAGCCCCACTGCAGTTATTATGGAAAAAGCAGACACATTTTGAGATATTGTCGGACTCGCTTGGGATAATGTATGCGATGTGGTTCCGGACAGCATCCGGCGAGAGACTGTCCAATGCAGCAGACATTGACACTTCCACCACCAGTTCAGAGACTAGCGCTTCCAGCACCGAAGCCAGCTCAGCAGATGGCTAGACCAGGAGCACCTCGACCCCCAGCAGCAGAAGGATTTCAGCGAGGACCACCGCTACCTACCCAGGAGGATCAGTACATGAGGGCCAGTCATGGACAGCCATAGAGGAACGGACAAGCTTTTGCATTGGAAGTGGATAACTTGGATCAGGAGGTTAATGTTATAGTAGGTATTACTCTTGCTTTTACTTTTCCTGCTGTAACATTATTTGATACGGGAGCCACCTACTCGTTCGTATCTTCTAGTTTTATTGCCAAACACAATATTGCCTCTATACCTTTACCTAGTTGTGTTAGAATTCTTACCGGAGGAGGAGTTGTACCTGTTAGTCGGATTTGTAAATCGTGTCCTATAGTAATCCGTGGCAAAGAGATGAGTGCCTGACTCTTAGTCCTTCCTATGCCAACTTTTGATATTGTGCTTGGAATGGACTGGTTAAGCAAGTACCATATTTTCTTCGATTGTTTTGGAGGAAGCATTCTTTTTAAGGTAACATGCCAGTCTGAACTTGAGTTTGCAAGAGGATCCACCGAAACCCTTGATGGTATGCAGCTTGCGATGGACGATGTTGTTTATCACTCCATCATTTCAGAGTTTTAAGACATCTTTCCAGAGGAATTGCCAGGCCTACCCCCAGACAGAGACGTAGAATTCTTAATTGAACTAGCACCAGGAGCAGCACCTATAGCATCACATGTTTACAGATTGGCGAAGAAGGAGATGGATGAGCTGAAGGCACATTTGAGAGAACTAGAGGAGAAACATTTCATTCGACCGAGTGCATCGTCCTGGGGAGCACCAGTATTATTTGTACCAAAGAAGGATGGGTCAGTGCGTATGTGCATTGACTACAGAGCCTTAAATGCAGTGACTGTGAAGAATAAATACCCATTGCCACGCATTGATGACCTATTTAATCAGCTTAGTGGAGCCAAGGTATTCTCGAAGATAGACTTGAGATCGGGATATCACCAGGTGAAGGTGCGAAAGCAGAACATCTCGAAGACCACATTCAGGACAAGGTATGGACACTACGAGTTTTTGGTTATGCCATTTGGATTGACCAATGCTCCAGCTATCTTTATGGACTTAATGAATCAAGTCTTCCACCAGTATTTAGACTAGTTCGTGGTTGTCTTTATAGATGATATACTTGTCTATTCGAAGAGCCACGAGGAGCACGAGAAGCACCTGCAGATTATTCTAGAGACCTTGAGGAGAGAGCAGTTATATGCAAAGCTCAATTAATGTGAGTTCTTCTTGGACAGAGTTTCATTTCTTGGGCATGTCATTACGGGAGATGGTATTTCTGTTGATCCAGAAAAGATCTCGGCAGTCGAGACATGGCCCATTCCTAAATCAGCATCAGAGGTGAGAAGCTTTCTTGGACTTGCGGGATATTACCGATGGTTCATGGAGAACTTCTCAAGGATAGCAACACCTATGACTCGGTTGACTTGCAAGGATCAAGAATTTATATGGACCGACGAGTGTCAAACCGCTTTTGAAGAGTTGAAGAAGCGACTGACTACAGCACCAGTATTGACTATTCCATCAGGATCAGGAGGTTATGTGATTTATAGTGACGCATTAAGGAAAGGCTTGGGATGTGTGTTGATATAGCATGGTAAGTTGATTGCATATGCATCTAGACAGTTACGAGTGCATGAGAAGAATTATCCAACTCATGACTTGGAACTTGCAGCCGTTGTATTTGCTCTGAAGCTATGGGACATTACATATATGGGAAGCGAGTGGAGATCTATATTGACCACAAAAGCCTCAAGTACGTCTTCAGACAGAAGGAGTTAAATATGAGGCAACGTCGATGGCTTGATTTGATGAAAGATTTTGAGATAGAGCTACATTACCACCCAGGCAAGGCTAACGTTGTAGCAGACGCGTTAAGCCAGAAACTAGCAGCTTACTTCTTGACGACACAGAGGAAATTATTGGAGGACTTGCAAGATCTTATCATAGAAGTGATATTACCCGGAGCAGATGGGACACTACCTAACTTGCAAGTACAGTCATCACTAGTAGAGAGGATCAAGGCAGCTTTGCCTACAGATGCCAGATTCAGGAGATTGAAGGAAAGGACAAAGGCCGGAGAGCTGACAGGATTATGCATTCACGAAGATGGGATATTACGATGTGGTGATTATCTTTATGTTTTAAATAGAGATATTCGATAGAAGCTGATGACATAAGCTTATAGTTTGATATATTCTATTCATCCGGGAGGTACCAAGATGTATCGTGACTTACGACAGCACTTTTGGTAGCATGGAATAAAAAAAGAGATAGCTCGCTTTGTAGCTAAATGTCTAGTATGTTAGCAAGTAAAGACGGAGCATCAGAGAGCAGCAAGATTATTACAACCACTTCCGATTCTAGAGTGGAAGTGAGAGCACATCACTATAGACTTTGTCATGGATTTTCCCAAGAGTCCAAGTGAAAGAGATGCAGTATGGGTAATAGTGGACTGACTCACCAAGTCAGCATATTTTTTACATTTTAGAGTTGGCCAGTCTACAGAAGCTTTGACTGACTTATATATGAGGCAGATTATGAGATTACACGGAATACCAGTCAGCATTGTATTAGACAGGGATTCACGTTTCACATCATACTTTTGGAGAAGCATGCAAGAGAGTCTTGAAACTCGTCTGAAGTTCAGTACATCTTACCATCCGCAGGCAGATGGGCAGTCAGAGCGCACTATTCAGACATTGGAGGATATGTTGAGGGCTTGTATGTTAGACTTTGGAGGATTATAAGAGGACCACCTACATCTTGTGGAGTTTTCTTACAACAATAGCTATCAAGCGAGTATCCAGATGGCTCCGTTTGAAGCATTGTATGGAAGAAAGTGTAGGTCTCCTGTGTGTTGGAGTGACATGGGAGAACATTAGATTCTGGGACCAGAGTTGGTGGTCAACACCGTTGAGACAGTTAAGAAGATACAAGGGCACTTACGAGCAGCGCAAAACAGGCAGAAGCAGTGGGCATACCTTCATCGTCGTCCCTTGGAATTCAAATAGGGCGATCATGTCTTCTTGAGGATATCACCTACCAGAGGTACCATTCTTTTCAGAGGGCACGACAAGTTGAGTCTAAGGTATATTAGACCAATTGACGTGCTAGAGAGAGTGGGAGAAGTGGCATATCGACTTGCGCTACCACCTTTACTTGAGGGAGTATATGACGTATTCCATGTGTCGCAGCTCAGACGATATGTGCAGACAGCAGTCATATTCTCGACCATTCGGAGATCACCATTGGGCCGGGCTTGTCATACCAAGAGCAACCTGTGGGAATCCTTGATCGCCGAGAGAAAGTGTTGAGGAACCAATTTATTCCCTTGGTTCGCGTGGCATGGAAGCATGGCACGCCAGGAGAATCAACTTGGGAGCGCGAGGACGACATGCGCAAACATTTTTTGAACCTATTCGTAGACCAAGGTATGAATTTACTTTGTTAATTTATATCTTATACGATCCTTGACTTTCTATTGTGGCTTAGTTATAATTTCGAGGACAAAATTTTTATAAGTTGTGTAGAATATAAAACCCCTAATTCTGAAAATCGTATTAATCTATTTTAATTAATTATTTAATTGATTTATAGTAATTATGAGCTAATTAGAGAAAATAAAATTTATTTAATTTTTATTTTAGGTGATTGTGCAATTAGAGAATTTATGGAGAAATTATAAATTTTCTTTAATTTATTCCATGTAGGAGACCCCGTGGACAGTTGATAGCTTAATGGTATGTATAAATATAATTTCTAGAATTCTCTATGTATATATATATATATATATATATATATATATATATATATATATATATATATATATATATATATATATATATATATATATAGTTTATTATAAAATAAAATAGAAAATGAATAAGGAAATTAGAAATAGAAATTAGAAAGAAATTAGAAAAGAAATAAAATAGAAATGGAAATAGAAAATAGAAGAAAAAAAAGATTAGAAATTGTTAATGGATCTCTAAACCCAAAATCCATCTTTCTACCCAACCTGTTAACTAACGAATCCTGCCCGATTGCAAACCCCAACCCGTACCCCCGTAGAGAATCAGCAGCAGCTGCTGCGATTCTCTTTCCTAAACCCGCGTAGCTTCGACCCCCCTCCCCCCCCCCCCCGCGCTCTACCTCTATATATACTTCTCGAAACCTAAAACCCTAACCGTAAATTCTTAATCACCCGTCGCCGACCACAAAACCCTGACCGTCGCCGTTCATCGCGCACACCGCCGGAGTTCCCCGCAAGCAACCGTCTGCCGCTGTGACGACGACGCCTAGTGTGCGTGACAGAATTTGATCAACAGCGAAGCCCTGTTCGCGACTCATTTCTCGTGCCCTTGCTCGACCAAACGCGACTCTGTCTTCACTGGTATGTTCACGACCTATCCCCCTTCATATATGTATATTAGTTTATATCGAACATCGCGTAGCCATAGGCGAAAACAGCGACCAAGTTGCCAAAAAAATGACAACTTTTGGGATCGCAGAAAACTGCGGTAACTATCCATATTCACGGACTCGTATCTTCCACCACAGAGATCCGAATGTACCTTTTCTTTTTGGTATACAAAGACCACCTAACCTAGATTATTTTCTGTCAATTACAATAATTTAATAGTTGTTGTGTGCTGAATTAAATTAGATAGAAAATCCAGAAAACCTACTTTTTCTAACTTTTAGAATTTGCGATACAGAGCGCACCCTGCCAAACGGGACCGCCCCGTCGTGTACCAAGTACACCAAAAGGTACGCACGGTATACCCAGACGTGTGGACTTTCGCGAAAACTAATTCAGACGCGTGTGCACATCAAAATCAGCCCGTATCCGCAGAAATTTCCTATATCGCGACTTTTACAAAATCATACGCTATTTTGTACACACTCGTCAAAATACGACAAAACTTGCACAACTGGACTCATGGTATCGCGCTGGTCCTGTGATCCAATTTTTACGCAATTCTGAGATAGTTGACCAAACCGCCTATTGGCGGGCCCTACGGTTGACTTTTTGGGCAAAATTTTGTTTGGCTCACCAGAATCCATATTTGGATATACCGTTGAGTTCGTACTGACATTTAGAATTTATTTGACCTATAACTTATCCCTTTTAGAGACCGTTACCCCTGGCACGCTTTTCGGTGCAAAGTGGGCCACATGTGGACCCCACTTTGACCTAAAATTACCGTTTTGCCCTTGTATCCAAATTGTATGAAAGGGTAGTGATTTCTAGCTATCTCGCTGATTCTGGAAACATTGGTGATGTCTATTTCAGTATCCGGAGACGTTTGTTCGGAGGCTTTAGTTTCTAATCCCGTGTCCTTGACATCTGGACGCTTATACTATACAGATTGCCTGCCAGGCAAGTATACCTTACCATTATAATTTGTTTATATTTCATATGATGCATGCATATTTTATTTTTGCTTATTTTAGTTTATTTATTTTAACTGTTATATAAACTGTGTGTCCAAGGAAACTTGGGTGCAACGACGGTGTCGTCGTATTCTATTTTTATTTATGTATATGCATTGGACCTATTTTATGAGACCACCCCATTATCATGAGGCATTCTTATATTTCATTGGCCATGACACTATTCTTATATGAGTGTGAGTCACATGTAGGACACGGACTTGCGTACTCGGCTGGCCACTGGTACGTATAGGTCGTTAGACAGATAGGGATAACTGCCGATAGAAACTTTACATGCTAGTAGACCTGGCAGTTATTTAGAGGTTTTATCATATCATGGATGTGACATGCTTAGAGCATTTGGTGGAGAGAACAACAAGTAAGGCATTTGGGCTCCATTGCACTTTTCTTGTGTAATCCGTACGCTCCGCCGGAGATGCGCGGTCATGATGACTACTTTATATTATATATTATCAGGCGGCCTCTGAGGTTCAAAAGACGTTATGCTTTTTAGGCCCCTGGATCTCCAAGAGAACCATGTCAATCCCATTTTAGCCAGATATCCCACTTGGTGGAAAGTTGTTCTCAAACTGCATTCACTTAGACGGTTAGGCAACCTCTTTGGATGTTTACTTTTCAGTACTTTATTTGCATGTTTATATGTATCTTGTTACGTCCCTCTGATGACCTGATACCTTTTCAGATATAGACGGACAGGAGTATCCACAGGAGTACGGACCTGGACTTGACGCTTCTTATTAGACTAAGGAGGTCTTACCTTCGGAGTATCTGTGATTCATTGCAGCTATTAGAGATTCTAGTTGCTATTTCTTTTAGTGACATTTATTCTTATATTAGAGTTGATTCTCTTCTCTCTTTTAGTAGTTTTAGTATAGTCGATTTGCAGTGGATTTGTTTTCATTCAACTATCATACTTGATACTCATCTTTGATATTCAGTTATTATTTCCCATTTATTATTTATTTGTGCTATGGATGAGATATAGATTGCATGTGACTTATTGACAGGATATTATCACTGGTGGATTGGATATTCATGTACAGTGTACGTGTGTATATGGTTTCTATTTATTAGAGTTCGTATACATACGGCTGGCGTGTTACGTATTCTTAGTCCTACGTATTTTGGGACTGGGGCGTGACAGTATGTGTGAGTTGTAAGATTAGATAGCGTAGCCTACCCATACCCATACGTCGAAAAGTTGTCCTCACTATGCATTTCATATAGATTGTCTAGTGCAACATACTTATATATTTTCTGTCTATTATGCATGTTTACTGTATTTAATTGGCATACTTCTATGTATCCTGTTATGTCCCTCTGAGGATCTGGTCCCTTTTCAGGTGTAGACGATCTTGACTATTCGTAGGAGTACGGATCAGGACTTGCTACTCCATTCTCTTTCGAGGAGGTCTTTCTTCGAGTCTTATTATTCATTAGATATACTTATTTTGTTTCTCTTATATTCTAGTTTGGTAGTGAATTTGTCTCCACCCAACTACTCGTTCTTATCAAGCATTTTATACTTTATTTAATTATATAGTTGATTGGTTATTTGATTTTGTGGATGAGATCTAGTTATGCCCTGTGACTTGTGACAATATATGTACCACATATGAGTTATTATTCATATTACAGCGTACGTGTGTATTATGGTATCCATATATTGGAGTTGCCATATACATACGGCTGACATGCTTACGTATTCCTGGTCCTACGTATTTTAGGACTGGGACATGACAAAGTTGCATCCCAATGATCACGCCGGGGTTCATACATAAACTGCGACAAGATGTGAACATCATAAGCCAAATTCGGTTAAGTAAATGAAAGATAAATCAACCATCCCACAAGCCGTCGATATGCTTCCCCATCAGACAAAAGTGGACTTGTAGAGCATGTCAGTTGATGATATTGTTCCATGGGAAAGCTTGCGGGTTTTGCCCCTAACAATCCCGTCTCAGAGATAATGTCAAGTGTATATTTTTGTTGACACAGAAAAATACCTTTCGCACATTGAGCTACCTTAACACCAAGAATAAACTTCAACGCCCCAAGGTCCTTCATGTGAAAGCATGTACTAAAATAATTCTTAAAGGCATTAAAAGCAATAAAATTATTGCCATAGAGAATCAAATCGTCGACATACACAAGAATATTTATCTGAACATCGCCCTTATGAAGAGTAAAAAGCGAATAGACAGAGTACGATTGGCAAAATTCTTACTCCAGCAAAGATGATGCCAACTTCGCAAACCAACAACGAGGAGCCTGTTTAAGCTCATAAAAAGATTTTTGAAGCCGACATACCTGACCAGAGTGTTTGGTTTAAAAACCAGGTGGTAGTTTCATATACACTTCTTCGGTAAGGTCTCCATGTAGGAAGGCATTGTGAACATCCATCTGATGTAGTTCTCAATTCTTTGCTACGACTATAACTATAAGGGCATGAACAGTAACCATTTTTGCAACCGGAGCAAAAATATCAGTATAATCAATCCATTTAACCTGATAATTCCAAAAACCTACCAAACGGGCTTTAAGCCGCTTAACACTCCCATCAGAGTTATACTTTATCTTGTACACCCACCGGCTCCCTATAGCATATTTTCCAGCCGAAAGCATCTCCATGGCCCAGGTACCACTATCCTCCAATGCTTGTATCTTTTTCTGCATAACTTCTCACCACCTGTATCTCTAACCGCCTCTTTAAAGGAGGTCGATTAGGTACTTGCAGTTATAGCTGCAAGAAAATCGATCATAATTCAAAAAATGTGCTATAGGATAAGGAGGACCTGTGGAGTGATTAGACGTGGTGGAACGTTGGGAGGGGGGACTTTGAGGCAACTTTCATATTATATTTGTAACAAAGTCACTGAGCTTCGCAAACATAATCTAGTACGCATGCCACACCCTCACAATTCGACACCACCACCGTCTCCCCATCCTCTGTTGTCGTAGCCGCCATGGATGCCTCGGCCACGGCGGCCTCCGTTGCCCATCTTCCACGGCGGCCTCGGCCTTAGCCATGCTATCCTCCACGGCGGCCTCAGCCTCTAAGATACCATCTCATCCATATGAGGTAGATCAAACCCCATAGCATCATCGTCCAAGACAAGGGACGCCAAGTCAGGAGGAGCCATATCACCATGATCATCTTTAACAGAATAGGAAAACTCATTCTCATAAATTTAACATCTCGAGAGACAAAAAAATTACCAGTAGCTAGATCATATAATTTTTGACCCTTTTTGCCATAGTATATCCCACAAAAATACACTTTCGATTGTGAGGAGCAAACTTATCCATAGCTTTTTGGTTGTAGGAAAAACAAAGACAACCAAAAATACATAATTCATCATAAGAAGGAGGAGGACCAAATAATATTTTATAGGAGTTTTTAAAACCTAGAAGGCTTGAAGGAGTTCGATTGATCAAATAACCAGTAGCCAAAATGCACTCATCCCAAAAAAAAATTGGCAAATTTTTTTAAAAACGTAAAGCACGTGCCATATTCAAAATATGTTTATATTTTTATTTGACCCTCCCATTTTGTTGATGTGTACCTACACAAGATGTCTGAAACAAAATACCATTTCATGTAAAGTAGCGCGCAGGCAATTAAACTCAATACCATTATCACTTTGCAGAATATGAACTTTGAATTAAATTGCCGCTCAATCATAGAAAAAAATGACGAGAATATCTTGTATACTTCAGTCTTATCAATCAACAAATGTAATCAAATAGCACGCAAAAAATCATCAACAATCGTCAAAAAATATTGAGCTCCACACAAAGAAGGCGTAGGATACGGCCCCCAAAGATTATAATGTATCAAATCAAAAATTGTAACAGCCCGAGAGTCACTAACGGCAAAGATACCTCGAGTTTGCTTTGCCTGATGCAAATTTCACATGCCTTGTTCCCTGAACTACTAGAGATACTGACAACATGAAGTAACTTTACTACTTTATCAGATGGATGCCCAAGTCGCTGATGCCAAATGTCCAGAGAAGTCATCCCAGTCACTGCCAAGGCCTGAGTTTTTGGTAAAATACGAAAGTAGTAGAGTCTGTCATACCGTTCACCGATGCCAATCAGGGTCCTCAAACTGGGGTCTTGTATCACGCACATATTTTTAGTGAATTGTACAACATAATTTATATCATCAATAAGATAGGCCACAGAAATTACATGGCAATGCAATTGAGGTACAAATAGAACATTTGTGAGAACCACGCCTGGTGTAAGAGCAACACGCCCGCAACACGAGGCAACCGCAGTCCATTCGGGAGTCCAACCGGATACTCCTCCATTGCCGTCACCCCCGACAATAAATCCAAATTTCTCGTAACATGATTCGAAGCGCTTGTATGAATAATCCAAGGTATAATGGACTTACCCACGATACGATCCTCCGAAGATTTGGTCGAAGAGTTACCAAGCATAGAAATAAGTTATTTCCATTGATCCGGAGTCAATCTCACCACACCGTCGCCGCCTGCACCATCATCTATCATCCATTGTTGTGCAGCAACGAAGCCACGTCCTGCCACCGACGTACGCACTTTCGTACCCCGTCCACGTCCACCACAAGCCGCATGTCCGCTAAATCGGACATTGAACGAATTCTACAGTGGTTTCGCCTCCTCAAAGTATGGTATTATTTTCTTCATAGAAGCGTTGATAGTATGCAAAATCTACTTCACAAGCATCGATTGGACGCAATAACAATCCTCCAATTGATTATTCTCTGAAGGTTTATTGATAGACCCTTCAACAAATCCAAATTTTCGTCGAGCCCGTAGAGAAAGCCGAATAGATCTCGACCATTCTCATAATTCTCTCCAGAAAACACCACTTTCGTAATTGTATTACCCAGATTGTTATTAGAACTATGGTAATACGGGGATGTGAAATCGTTCTGCGATGCCACCGAAGTAGAAGTCCCGCCGCCACCGGCGCTGGTCATGTCGCCATCATCGCTCGACATACCGCCACCGCCGTCGCTCGAAGAAAACGTGCCCTAGCCGTCAAGCTCTTATACTATGTGAAGTAGTGATAGGAGATACTATTCTAGGTATTTCATTCATCATGATATTACATATATATACATCCACATATCAACTTGGGGCCTAAGTCACCTGGCCAATCACCATAAATACAATTTAATCCCAATACCCAAATTACCATATATTGTTAGTCAATCACCATATATAGCTAATCACCATAAATACAATTTAATGATACAATTTAATCCCAATAACTGCAAACCTCTCATAGATGCAATATTAGTACCTACATTGAAAACTTTCTGGATTGCACGTCACACAATTGAAGAAGTGTGACCAGTCCAAAAATCTAGCAAAGAAATCTCTTTTTCTTATGTCCCAAGATGTGCCAATCAAACAACACATAATCTTGCATCCTATGCCTTGTTACAAAGTACTTCAAACTTGGTTATTGTATATGAAGATGCTTCAATCTGTATTTCTGACCGTGTCCTTAGAGACATGCTTTCTTGTAACTCTTTGATTCCTTAATGAAGTTTCTTTCAAAAAAAGAAGAGAAAAAGAAGAGAAGAAATTGACGAAAATAGTTCAAGCTTGAAAAAAATATTATTGTCAAAATTTTGAGAATTCTATATATAGCTATTAGTCATCGTTTTGTTATTGGATTATGCTATTAGTCATCGTTTATCACAAGGTGCGCGATACATATGATTATGTTCGCAATTGCATCTTAATTGTACGCAATCAAATCAAAGTCTACCTAATGGAAAATGGTCTCTCTCCTAACCTTCAAAGAATGTAGAATGTTTTCTTGCGTCAAGGAACAACTATGGTGGATAGAGATGAAAAGTAATGTTTTGGAAGGACCAGGCGTCCAAAACAAAATAATACCTACAACTTGAACTTGTGCTTACATGGACCATAAGTGACGATTATACCTTCAACTTGGCAATTTGCATGGTTTTTATATACGATGCCATCTTTCCTGACAAGTTGAGTTTCAAAATATCACAGTTTCACACATCTGAGATGTTGGTAACTATATATTTTTTAAAAGCACTGAAGATATCTAGAGCAACATCAGGTGCGCTAGCCTCTTACTGATTGCTTCACTTAATCGAAGTTTTTCCAACACCTACAGTAGCTTCTCAAGGGCGAAGCGGCAAGGTTCACAGTATCGGTATCGAAATCGGTATCGGATGCTTCATATGAGTATTGGGGTCGAAATATCGGATTTTTTTTTGTATCGAAAAAAATATAATTATTAAAATTTTAGACAAAACAAAATCATAATTTTAAGTATTTTCTGTGTTATTTTCTTAGTATTTTGGGAATTGAATTATATATTAGCCACCCTTGCCGATTTACCTCCGATAGATAAGTTTACATGCTTTTACAACCTTAATATGCTCACTCTTCCTGATTGGTCTTTTTTATCAATTTTTTTTGCCGAATTGACTGAAAATAGATATTCTACTATTGGTATCAGTCAGTATCGGATCGGGACATACTAAACCGCATCGATATCGGTCGTATCGGATCGGTATCAACCGATACCGCAAACTATGTGAGGTAGGCGATTCCACAAAAAGTAACTCCAAATTTGCTTTCCCGCACTGGTTCACCAGAACACAATGATGAGCATTCAGTTAATTCGGTTTCAGTCAAACCAAATAACCGAAAATCGAATTGGACCAAAAATTGAATAAACAAAATCGAAACCGAACCGAAATGGCCCATAACCGAACCAAACCGAACCGAATTAAATCGGTTCAGTGTTTGGTTTATTCGATTTTTTGTTTATTTGTGCTTTTGTTTTTTTAATATATATATATATATATATATATATATATATATATATATATATATAAACTAAAAAAAAAAATTCGGTTTTGGACCGAAACTGAATAAGAAAATTTAATATTTTCAAAATCGAAACCAAATCGAATTTTTTTTAAACCGAACCGAATCTCTTATTCGGTTCGGTTGGGTTCAATTTTTGGTCCAAAATCGAATAACGCTCACCCCTACCAGAACAGTCTTCACTTTTAAGCAATATGCTTAATCACTTCTTGCTCCTAGACTTTTTTCCCCTTTTCTCCTGGACTAAATGTTGATAAACTGTCAAAACAATACAAATGTAAAGTTAAGGAAAGTCCCATATCTTTGCAGTAAAAATGTTAGTCCCAAAGCCAAATCAAAGTAGAGGAGGTCCACAAAGTAGAGACTCACACAAGAATTCGTCTATACAAAAGTTGGTGTACTGTGAGTCACTCGAGAGCGCCTCTACAATAAAAACAACTCCACAGTAGCACAACACCACGAACATGTTACAAACAGACAAAGAAGAAAGAGAGAAAAAATACCGCAGGGAATAGAAAAACGTTCTTCTCTTTACGTTCGCTGATGCTACAACGAGAAGGAACGAGAACAAGAAAAGAAATACAAAGAATGAAACTCCTACTGAGGTGATCAAAACCACCGGTGCTTAAGGCAAGATTCTTACTAAACGACGAACTTCCCCCAGGATCTAGCAAGTTCACACGAGAACTTCTGGAACGCTCTTGGTCACCTTCGGATCACTCAAAAAATACTTTGTGGAAGGGCAATACTTTATGGAAGGGCACTTACTATTGTAGCATAAGGCTCTGGTTCTCTCTGCTTTTCTGGTTCAGTTAAAATTTCTTAACCCCTCAAATGAAAGAGCAACACCTCTCTATATATAGAGAAAATTAGCACCTATGGGGCACAAGAAAGCACGTGTCGCATATTCGCTGAAGATCAGATACCAAGGCACATGCACCGCATGCGCCGCCTCCGTCGCATGCGTAGTCAAACGTCAAAAGTAGCCGTTGGGAGCAAACAACGTCGAAAGTAGCAGCGTGCACAGGAAACCATGTGCCGCTTGTGCAGCACGACGCTGCCAACAACAGATTATATCCCCTCCATATTAGGGTGCATTACGCCTGACCGCATTGCCACTGGCCGCATAGCACCTGGCCGAATAGCATCAGACCGCATAGCACCAGGATGCATAGCGCCTGGCCGTATAGCTCCAGGCCGCATAGCTCTAGGCCGCATAGCACCTGGATGCATAGCTCCAGGGCAGCATAGCGCCATAAAACATGCTCCAAAGCAAGCAACCGTACATGTAACTCGCGCATAAAATGAGCGCACGAGCGCCATGCGACGATGCTGACGTGCAAAGTGTGCCAACAAAGTGCCAATTTATGCCCTTAAGCCCGAGTCCAAGTCCGAGTCTGAGTTGCTAAGCCCCATCTGGGCTTAGCTCCTAAAGGAAACTTTCCAAAGGTGGTGACAAAATAAATAATGTCATAAAGGGGTTCACATTTAATCCCTCTAAGAAAATCAACCCACATGGGCCACCACCCCATGTGCATAAACCATTACTAAGCAAAGGTATATATTGAGATATACATATTGGTGGTTTTTTGATGTGGGACTAAAAACTCCCAAATCAAAGTAAAAAATACCAACAATCCCCCACATATATCACAATATATGGTCGAGAGTCCCACACAGTGACTGACTATCATGCATTAGGATAGATGTCGCCCATGACTCAAATCTTTCTACATGGGTAAAACAACAGTATGATACCAGAATGGACTACGCCTTGAATTCTAAACCATAGTTGATCTTCTTCATATTCGCATTGTGACATCAGCTGTGCCTCCGGTCCCACTTTAAAGGCCCAGTGCACTCGCATAACTTAGGGGTTTTATTGATTTTATGAGTTTTTCTTAGTTTTGATCTATTAAACATGTATTTTAGAAAACTAGTTTTTGTTACATGATAAAGCTTTCAAATTAGAACATTTGTGCTTTTGGTTCACCCGATTTGGACTTAAAATAAAAAATTTATGGACAAAATAAGATTTTAGTTCTTGGAGCTTTCGCTATGGCCGAACCTGCTATTTAGAGAAGATGAAGTCTTCATGCAGCCAGCGAGTTATGCGGCTGAGAGTGCTTTGCAGCCCGAGAGGGTTATGCGGCCTAAACTCTTGCCGCATACTGGAAGCATTTGTACATCTTGTTGGACGCATGAATGCTTATTTACAGAAGTATCCTTGAACACCTTATGTTTTCACTCCCTGAACGAATGAGAAATTCGTTGAGTCCAAGAGACCTTCATGCGACATCAACTCCATGCGGCATTGACTTCATATGCGGCACTGACACTTATGCGACATTGGAGAGTATGTGGCCACCATTTTCTTTGGACGCATGACTCTAAAACCATGGCACATGTTTCAATAATTTGTCTTTTTTGACATACTTTATGGCTTATCACATTAATCACTTTATGTCACGTCAATGATACTTTATTTATTATCGTCACTTCAACACTTGTCCCAATGAGTGGACTTTAACCCTGAAAATGCAACATGACTTTATATGCGGCCAAGTGGTTTATGCGGCCTGATTTCATATGCTGCCTAGAGCCATATGCGGCCTGGACTTCCCATGCAGCCTAGAGACCTATGCGGCCTTGCTTGTTTTGATTAAATATTTCTTGTTCTTCATGACCTAATGTATAATTGGTAATTGGACTCGAATACTGTATCTATGATGATACCATTATTGCCTGATATTTGCCCATAATTTAATATTTATTGAGGTACGACACATCGTGTCACGTATTAAGTGATTATATTTGGGTTATGTATCGAGAATGCCTCCAAATTCCTGAATGCGTGATATTATATATATAATATCATTGAAGGAAATAATATTCTAAGATTATGCCAATGAACCTTCCCACAGAGATTCATTCTAAGTGCATTGTGGGCTGGCTACTATGATACTGTATATCATCTGCCATAGTGGGGTACAGTATCTGACCTATTATTATGTCGAGCCAATATTTTACTATAGGAACACTAGAACCGCTAATACCATATTTTTAGAGCAGTAGCCCAACGAGAAACTAGTGCATCTCAAGAATACATGTTTTATTTATTTTGCTCAGTTAGCTCGTGTTCGGCACTGTCGTGATCTGAGGATTCCTATTATGCATTATTTCTGAGATAACCTTAGACTCCACATATATAGCAAGACGTACAAATAATTTGCCGATTTAAGAAAATGAACATAGTTATAATTATATTATTCGGCTAGTAACCTAGGGAAATTGACTATCATAGTGTGATGGTTCAACCCTTGTCCTTGTTTGGTTATAGGATTGGGCATTTACGCTAGGATATGCCATGGACCTAAGTTATGATACTGAACCTATGTATTATTATATATTTTCTTTAGGTTTTTGTTTCTTTATTTCGTGCTTCATTTGTCGTACTTGCTATTTGGGGTCTAACCCCACTTATTTTGCATGGCCATGTTTCGAACCAGCACCCGAGGTTCAGCGTACCTTCATGGCACGTATCAGGAATATGGTCACAGGGGATAGCGAGTGAGTTTTCTTCTTCCATGCTCATCAATGAATATTTACTTCTTTGGCATTTAGCCACCGACACCTGTTAGCCGGCTCGTCTGGACATTAGTTTCCTTACATGATTGTATTAAATTAGACTGTAGCTGATCACTGTCATATACTTTTGTTACTCTTTCAGCTTCTTATTTTGTATAGCTGGTCACTAGAATATTTTGAAAAAGTATTTGGGATACCTTATTACTTTATCATATATGTTTTATGCTTACTGTTTGTTGTTTGAATAATTGAGACATAGAAGTTCTTTACCATAGAAGACTTGATTATAGCATGCACCCCCTTGTCTTATGCAGTCGTGGTCGTCGTACGACGTATAACACCTTGTATGAGGTAGCTGGCTATGTCTGTCTCCGTATTCCGATACTGGAGCGTGACAAGATTTTAGTGGCGGCCCATGCATGTCTATTCTTCAGAATTATGGGGTGTCTTGATCATAGGAGCCTCAATCAAACATGATCCTTCTTGAAATTCTGAATTCGTCTTTTTCGATACTCAACTTAAATTTTTCCAGATTGGTTGCTTTCTTGTTCCTTCTCGTCTTGTACTTGATGTTTCTTGTTCTATTCTTTAGGACTTCTCTTTCCCCTAATATTGCAGCAACAAGAGAGGCAGAGTTGCCAGTAGGACGAGATCCTGTGGAACCTTAGCCAAGGATCCGAGTTGATCCCACGATGAATGGGACAGAGCAGCAGGCTCCAGGTGTTCCCGTACCTCCCGCAGTATTGATAATACTGGATACCCCTGCCTTGCTAGAGATTATCCGTAGATTATTGGCTACCCAAAAATACCAGATGGTGGTGCAACAACAACAACAATAACAACAACATCAGCAACAACAGCTTCAGCAGCAAGAAAAAATATCCTTTGAACCAAGGGTTACAGACGTCCCTAGAACGAGACGGGATAACAGATTCTGGGACATTTGTCAGATTTTGCAGACTGAACCTCAGATATTTTGATGGCATGGAGGATACAATCATGACAGATGATTGGCTCCAGGATATTAAGACTATTCTAACAGCAGGTAAAGTTACGGCCAAGGAACAAGTTGACCTGGTTCGCCTATAACTCCAAGATCTGACAAGGATTGGTGGGCCACGATGGATGTAGGATTGAGGCATCCTATTTTATGGAAGAATTTTAGGACCCGATTCAGGGAAAAGTACTTTGGGATTGTGGTTCAGTGTGAGTTCCAACAAAGGTTCATTAACCTCAAACAAGCATGAAGGACAGTAGACGACTATGCAGCAGAGTTTGCCGACTAAACAAATTTGCTCCAACCATATTGGAAATAGAGTTGGAAAGAGCAATGAGGTTCCAGTAGGGACTTCACATAAAAATCTTACACATGGTAGAGGTGCACAACTACCAGACCTTCGAGGAGGTATTGATAGCATCTAAGTAGGTTGAGCTTACTTCCCAGAGGATGGCATCCAGAAGAGTAGATCGGAAGAGACCTCATTGACAGAACAATGAGGGAGGACCAGTACCATGAATGTTAATACCATCCTCTAGCATTCTCATACATGATGTGACACAGAGGAGGCCAGTAACCTCGACAATTATGGCACCAACTCGGCAACAGCAGCAACAATAACGACGGGGAGCGCCGACAGGTTATACCTACTGTGGCAAGGGAGGTCATAACCGGGATATTTGCCGGACAGCTAACATATTATGCTTGGGATGTGGAAGGCTTGATCACAAGGTTGCTATGTACCCATTGATACAGAGGCCAGGATGGCCAGTACAATAGTTTTTTGCATTGCCAGCTCCGAGGGCAGTGTAGAAAGGAGGACCAACAGTAGCAGTACGGCCTTTAGCTCAGCATCTATTGTCGACACAGGCCAAGCTTTATAGGAAGCATAGCAGAATCAGCAAGGGCCATAACCATGGCAGCAAGAAAGATAGTAGAAGGTAGCTCAACAAGGCCAAGGGCAGGCACTCACCTTGTCTTTGGAGGCAACTATGGCGTTGGACGACAGCGTGGCAGGTAATATTTTCGTTACAACCTTTCTTGCCATAGCTTTAATTAATTCTGGAGATTCGCACTCATTTATACCTACACAATATGCGATATATATTGGATTAAAGTTTGAGGCATTGTCAGCGAGGCTGAATATTCTCACTGGCAATGGGATCATAGAAGTTAGTAGGATATGCCTAGCATGTCCAATCATAGTATGTAGACATTTATTACCTGCAAAGTTGATCGAGTTTCCTATGGGTAACTTTGACATTATCTTAGGCATGGACTGGTTGGAAGACAGTCATGCAATAATAGACTATCGTGAGGCTAAAGTATTGTTTAGAATTCATTGTCTAGAAGAGTTTGTCCTTAGCAGAATAGGAAGAAACCAACATAAGAGAGTAGTCGCAACAGTAGCAAAAGAAGAAGACCCGCTGCCTAAGATAGTTGAAGAGTTTATGGGCGTCTTTCCCAATGATTTTTTCGGATTACTCCTACTCAGAGCAGTAGAGTTTTGTATAGAGTTGATGCCAGGAGCAGAACCAGTATCCCAGAAGGTGTACTCTATGTCAACATCAAAAATTGATCATTTATTCGACACGTGGAAGAACTAAAGGCAAAAAAGTTTGTTCAGATCAGTGGATCACCGTGGGGAGCTCTATAGTATTGGTGAAGAAGAAGGATGGATCAATGTGGTTGTGTATGGATTACAGGTGGCTTAATGCATTGACTATGAAGAACAAGTACCCATTACCAATAATTGATGATTTGTTTGACCAATTAAGTGGAGCAAGAGTCTTCTCCAAGATAGATTTACGTTCAGGATATCATCAGTACAAGTTCGGAAGTAGGATATACTGAAGACAACATTTAGGTCAGAATATAGGCATTACAAATTCTTAGTTATGCCATTCAGATTGACTAATGCTCCAGAAGTATTCATTGATTTGATGAACCGTATTTTCATGTCTTACTAAGACCAATTTGTGGTAGTATTTATCGATGACATCCTGGTTTATTCTCATAATGAGGAGGAGCATGAAGAACATCTCAGGATATTGCTTTAAACTTTGAGGGAGCACCAGTTATATGCAAAGCTTAGTAAGTGTGGGTTTTGGCCGGATCGTATATCTTTTCTTAGGCACATTATTTTTGGAGCAGGAGTGTTAGTTGATCCCAAGAAGGTAGATACAGTAGAGAACTGACTAATTTCGAAGACAGTAGCAGAAGTACATAGTTTTCTGGGCTTGGTAGGATACTAAAGGAGATTTATGTCAGATTTTGCTAAGATCTCGCACACCATTGACTCGGTTGATGCAAAAGGAAGTTAAGTTTATATGGTCAACAGAATGTCAGATAGCCTTCAAAGAGTTGAAGTAGAAGTTAATCTTTGCACCCATCAGTATTCTTCCAGCAGGCTCCGGAGGATTCACGTGTATTGTGATGCTTCAGGAAAAAGACATGGATGTGTTTTGATGTAACAAGGGAGAGTGATAGCATATACTTCTCGGCAGCTCATAGATCATAAGAAGAACTATTCAACTCATGATTTGGAGTTAGTAGCATAGTTGTCATGCCCCAGTCCCAAAATATGTAGGACTAGGAATACGTAAGCATGACAGCCGTATGTATATGGCAACTCCAATATATGGATACCATAACACACATGTACGCTGTAATATGAATAATACTCATATGTGGTATATATATTATCATAAGCCACAGAAATACTAATCTCATCCACATAACAAGTCACATAAAAGAAATAACTATACTAGAATAAAGAGTCTAAATAATTCATAAATGATAGTCGGGTGGAGACAAATCCACTACCAATGACTATATCAAAACTAAAATGAGAGTGAAGAGTAGAATCTCCAATATAAAATAAGACGATGACATAAAGTTTCAGCTAAGGGATCCATTGCAAGAGATAATCAATGATGCTCATTGGGTAAGGTCTCCTCGGCAGAAAGTAAAGCATCAGGTCTGGGTCCGTACTCCTGCGGATACTCATGGTCGTCTATACCTAGCAAGGGACCAGGTCCTCAGAGGGACATAATAAGATACATAGAAGCATGCCAATTGAATACAGTAAATATGCATAATAGGTGGAAAATATATAAGTACGTTGTGCAAGACAATCTATATGAATGCATAATGAGGATAACTTTTTGACGTATAGGCAAGGGTAGGCTACTCGATCTAAATCTTATAACTCACACACACGTCAGGGGATATCAGAAATCGACATACCGCGGGGGTAGCGACCAGCGAGACTCCAAAAATTGACATACCGCGGGGGTAGCGACCAGCGCGACACACTACCGTAGTGTGAGCTAGATACTATGGTTTACCAGAGTAGTTAAAGCCCATACGCCTAATGATTATCCTCTCATGATACTAGGTGTCAAGTGTGTGTCAACATATCTAATATATAGTAATGACTGAAAGAAACTACACATGCAATGAATATACAAAAATATAATAAGCATGCAAATTATTGTAAATAATTTGGCAAGGTATACTTGCCTAATATGAAAAAAATGAAGTCCAAACTCAAGACGTCGTCTGATCTACCCGTCACATAAATTAAACAAGTTAGGTTACAAAAGTGGGTGAATAGGTTCCTCCATTTTAATCTATTTTAATTTTGAATAAAATAATCTAAAATAGTATTTTTAATCTTATTATAATCTGATTTTATTATTAAGCTCTAATTTTGGTCCATAGAAAGTCAACTTTAAGAATTTGTGATCCGTGGCACGCAAATCGAGACAATCAGTTGGCCAAAAAGTCAACGACTCAAATCATGGATTTATGTGTGGAATCCTATATATTTTAATGCTACATGAATACTAGAATTGATGGTTTCATAAAATCATAAGTCGGTAAAGAGTTATTGCCACAAGGGCGCACATATGACAGTTTTCGGTGGTTTTCTATTTACGTCTACGTTGCACAAATTTTACAGTAGATTAAACTTCCATATTAAATTCTATCAAAGTAATTTTATGAAATTTCATCATGTCAGATTTTCGAAACTTCAAACGGCTGATAATTCTGAGTTCAGGATCTCCAGAAATCTCAAAAATACAAAAATACGTCTGATTTCGGACAACTGACACTTTTAGAATTTTTGGAAAAATAGGTTCATAAATTATTAAAATAATTTATATATTCAGAAAACTAACCTTGATATGGTTTTAATAAAAAAACTGGGGCACGTTTGGAGTCCGAAGCTAGAAGATATCGTCCTTTTAAGTCGTCATAACATACTAGAAAATGAGGCTGAATTTATGACAAATTTTGACTCTTTTTGCACGAAAAAGAGGTGAATTTGGGGGGGAAAATATGAAGGATGAGGTATTTATAATGGTGGAGACTACTTAATTGAATACGACTAGGATTGGCTAATTTGGATATGAATAGGATCTATTTAAATAATGATAGGATATGCATGAAGTTACTTTTCTAGTAGGCTGAGGATTTGAATTAATTTAAAAATAGAGTTTAAGTTTATCCCAATAATTTATAGTCTTAAATAGAATTGAAGATAATTATATCTTAAATAGAATTGAAGATAATACAAATAATTTATATATAATCTTATTAATATCTATTAACACTAAATTAGCATCTATCTAATACTAAGACTATATATAACCAAATAGATCCTAAATAATTTTAAAAATCTAAATAAATTTCTTAAAATTTTAAATAAATTACAGAAAAATATAATTAAATATTTTAACCTAAAATAAATATTTGGTAGGAACAACATGCAAGTATGGTCACATAATAAATCATATAAGTCCTAAAAATTTACGTTCCCTATATTTTAATTACCTAAAAATTCTAGAAAAATCTCCAAAAATCTAAAATATCCTAAAATGATTTTAAATAAATATTTACATAAGTAAATATACTAAGAAATTTATTTTCTATTTAACTAAGAGAATACTCTAAAGTAATTCAATATTTAAAATATTCTATAATAAATATAATAATATAAAATACACACAAAATACCTATTTTGGGTGAGGGGGTTTACAATCTACCCAACTTAAAATAATTTTGTCCTTGAAATTAAAATAAGGCATGGTTTCTCTCTATCTAATCTCACATGATCACAATCTAAAAGAATTCACCTCAAGTTTTAACAATGTGGTTTCTACCCAACTTAAAATTTATTCATCTATCACCTAAGGCTATACATCTAGGAAAACTATTCCCCAAATTATTTAATCATGTTATTCAATCCTTAAAGTTTTAATACCAAATATATTACCTATGATATGCCCTTAAATTATAAAAGAGAGTCACCAAGTCATGTGATTAGCCTATGGGGTATATCTAGTACTATCAGTCTATCAAACTTATACCAAGCACGAGGTTTCGTCTTTCCGAAATAAGGGAAGACAGAAATCAATGATAAAGAGTTCAAGGGGAAGGTAATATAATGAAAGTATGGAGGTCAAGGTGTTTAAAGAGTTCAAATGGGAATTATCAAGGCAGTTATGGATTGAAATCTTATTTGATAATTTCTTATTTGTATGCTCGTATCAGTACAGTATATAACCGATACGATACGCTCAGACATGTCTAGAGGGCAAGTACATTTGTCTAAGAAGCTAAGTCAATGTTATCTCAATCCACACAAGTAGTTATGCGAGGGGCGAACCAAGCGCACTATGGTTGATCAGACCATAATATACTAATTTTGAAATGTATTAGTGTGTATACCTAATAATACATATATCATGATCAAGCTCGATAAAAGAGTAAGCTTGCAAAACTATGTTATAATAACGGCATAAGTCAAGGTAGTTTAGAAAATAATGAATACGCTGGATTATGATGAAAGAAGGTACAAAATAATTCAAGTTCACAAGAAGGTGAGACTCTATAGTCTCTACAGTTGTCATACTAGCTCTTTGTCTAAGTTGCTAGTCGACCAAATAGGGGTATGGGCCTCTAAGTTCTACTTTCTGAATAAACACTATCTTCTTATGCAAGTCTAAAGTTGTGTCATTCTATTACACTTCATCAATGGGTCAATAGGACTATATTATGAGGCATACTACCCAACTTAAAAGAATTAACTAATATTGTACCGCCTTAAGGATACAGTAGAAACTCCTGTTAGGGTATACGAGAAAAGATATTGGTACTTATTAGGGTATCCTATTATAAAACTCCATAGGTAATGGTCATCTTAGGTCTTAATCATAGTGCTCATAGAACAGAAGGGTTAATATTAAGAATGGAAGGGTTAGGTGGCACAAGTTGAAAGAAAAGAAGAACATAATTAGTCATCGCATAAATAGCGAGCGCTAGATTTTTAGAGGAACAAGATTTAAATTTAAATAGAAAGGCTCTAGATAATATCATGGTTTTCTAAGGGGAAGGTGGTTTGCTAACCTCTGTGTTCGGGTATGATCTAAAAAAGTGTTATTTTATTCCTCTTGGCTTCTTAGGGTCCTGTCTGCTAATATTAAGACAAGAATCTAAATGTATAGTTCTATAATAGTATCTTACTATAAAAGTTAGGTTTGGTCCTAATATTCAACCTTGGATTTCTACTGGTCCCTCGATACTAGGGTCAAACAATATGATTAAATTTCTAATTAACTCTAGTAGTGTCTATACTACTCTCAAGTCTTCATAAATACACCAAGGGGTAATGGTAAACCAATCTATAGATAAGGAATGCTAGGGTTCACTAGATATTCTAAACTTAGTAATGTGTCTATATTCTAGTTGTATTCTCAGTAGGTGTGTTACCCTAATTATTATTCTAACAACAATGGTTCCTATGTTCTAGGGGAAGGCTAGACTCAAGGAACTATTAGGGAAGCACAGGAATCAAGCAGGATGCGATTATTTAGATAGAACGGATTAGAAGGAAGATGAGTCATAGTCCATTGTGGATGAGATCCTATACTCTAATCCTAATTACAGGCTTGCTCGGTACAGTAACGTAACCGAGACAATATTCTCTCGACCTGCATGGGCCACCACAAAAATATGTCACGCCCCAGTCCCAAAATACCTAGGACTAGGAATACGTAAGCATGTCAGCCGTATGTATATGGCAACTCCAATATATGAATACCATAACACACACGTACGCTGTAATATGAATAATACTCATATGTGGTATATATATTATCATAAGTCACAGAAAAACTAATCTTATCCATACAACAAGTCACAGAAAAGAAATAATTATACTAGAGTAAAGAGTCTGAATAATCCATAAATGATAGTCGGGTGGAGACAAACCCACTACCAATGACTATATCAAAACTAAAATAAGAGTGAAGAGTAGAATCTCCAATATAAAATAAGGCAATGACATAAAAGTGTCAGCTAAGGGATCCATCGCTAGAGATAATCAATGATGCTCAGTGGGTAAGGTCTCCTCGGCAGAAAATAAAGCGTCAGGCCCGGGTTCGTACTCCTGCGGATACTCATGGTTGTCTATACCTGGCAAGAGACCAGGTCCTCAGAGGAACATAACAAGATACATAGAAGCATGCCAATTAAATACAGTAAACATGCATAATAGGTAAAAAATATATAAGTACGATGTACAATACAATCTATATGAATGCATAATAAGGATAACTTTTTGACATTTGGGCAAGGGTATGCTACTCGATCTAAATCTCACAACTCATACACACGTCAGGGGACATCAGAAATTGACATACCGTAGGGGTAGCGACCAGCGAGACTCCAAAAATTGACATACCACGGGGGTAGCGACCAGTGTGACACACTACCGTAGTGCGAGCTAGATACTATGGTTTACCAGAGTCGTTAAAGCCCATACGCCTAATGATTGTCCTCTCATGACACTAGGTGTCAAGTGTGTGTCAACATATCTAATATATAGTAATGACTGAAAGAAACTACACATGCAATGAATATACAAAAATATAATAAGCATGCAAAGTACTATAAATAATTTGGCAAGGTATACTTGCCTGATCTAAAAAAGAATGAAGTCCCAACTCAAGGCGTCGTCCGATCTACCCATCACATAAATTAAACAAGTTAGGTTACAAAAGTGGATGAATAGGTTCCTCCATTTTAATCTATTTTAATTCTGAATAAAATAAACTAAAATTGTATTTTAATCTTATTATAATCTTATTTTATTGTTACGCTCTAATTTTGGTCCAAAGAAAGTCAACTTTAAGAATTTGTGATCCGTGGCACACAAATCGAGGCAATCCGTTGACCAAAAAGTCAAGCGACTCAAATCCTGGATTTGAGTGTGTAATCCTATATATTTTAATTCTAAATAAATATTGGAATCGATGGTTTCATAAAATCATAAGTCGGTAAAGAGTTATGGCCACAAGGGCGCACAGATGACAGTTTTTGGTGATTTCCTATTTACGTCTACGTTGCACAAATTTTACAGTAGATTAAACTTACATATTAAATTCTGTAAAAATAATTTCATAAATGTTTATCATGTCAGATTTTTAAAACTTTAAACAGCTCGTAATTCTGAGTTCGTGATCTCCCGAAATCTCAAAAATACAAAAATGCGTCTGATTTTGGACAACTGACACTTTTAGAATTTTCTGGAAAAATAGGTTCATAAATTATTAAAATAATTTATATATTCAGAAAAGTAATCTTGATAAACTGGAGCGCGTTTGGAGTCTGGATTCTTTTTAAGTCGTCATAACATACTAGAAAATGAGGCTGAATTTATGACGAATTTTGACTCTTTTTGGACGAAAAAGATGTGAATTTGGGGAAGAAAAATATGAAAGATGAGGTATTTATAATGGTGGAGACTACTTAATTGAATACGACTAATATTGGCTAATTTGGATATGAATAGGATCAGTTTAAATAATGATAGGATATGCATGAAGTTACTTTCCTAGTAGGCTCAGAATTTGAATTAATTTAAAAATAGAGTTTAAGTTTATCCCAATAATTTATAATCTTAAATAGAATTAAAGATAATACAAATAATTTATATATAATTTTATTAATATCTATTAACACTAAATTTGTATCTATCTAATATTAAGACTATATATAACCAAATAAATCCTAAATAATTTTAAAAATCTAAATAAATTTTTTAAAATTTTAAATAAATTACAAAAAAATATAATTAAATATTTTAACCTAAAATAAATATTTGGTAGGAACAACATGCAAGTATGGTCTCATAGTAAATCATAGAAGTCCTAAAAATTTACGTTCCCCATATTTTAATTACCTAAAAATTCTAGAAAAATCTCCAAAAATCTAAAATAGCCTAAAAATAATTTTAAATGAATATTTACATAAGTAAATATACTAAGAAATTTATTTTCTAATTAACTAAGAGAATACTCTAAAGTAATTTAATATTTAAAATATTCTATAATAATATAAAATATACACAAAATATCTATTTTTGGTGAGGGGGTTTACAATAGTGTTAGCACTTAAGCTATGGAGGCACTACTTATATGACGACCGAGAAAAAATATTCACAGATCATAAGAGTTCTAAGTATGTATTCACGCAAAAGGACCTAAACATGAGGCAAAGAAGGTGGCTAGAGTTGTTGAAAGATTATGACGTGGAACTTCAGTACCGTCTAGGCAAGGCTAATGTAGTAGTTGATGCACTTAGCAGAAGAGGTGGCAAATTTATGTTGACTACTCAGAAGCACATTCTAGAAGACTTACGAGAGATGGGTATCGTGATAGTACTTCCACAGAGTACATGAGTTTAGGCTAGCCTTCAGATTCAGTCAACTTTGGTACATAGAATCAAGCTAGCTCAGGCAGAGGACCCAAAGATTCAAAAGCTACGAGTAGAATGTGAGTCATGTATTCGAAATGAGTTGACAATACATGCGGATGGAACACTAAGGTTTGGAAATCATCTATGTGTACCAAGCGAGGATATTCAGCAGGAAGTTATGAATGAAGCACACAGTTTCAAGTATTTTATTCATCCGGGAGGCACGAAGATGTAAGATATCAAGTAGTACTTTTGGTGGAATGAAATGAAGAAAGAAATAACACACTTCGTATCGCGATGTCTGATATGTCAGCAAGTGAATGAAGAGCAACAAAGACTGCATAATTATTGCAGACACTTCCTATTCCAGAGTGGAAGTGGGAACATATCATGATGGACTTTATGACTGATTTGCCTAGATCATTGACTGGTCGGGATACAGTTTGGGTGATAGTGGATCGTTTCACAAAAAGTAGCTCACTTTCTTTCTTTTTTTGAGTAGGACAGTCTACCGAATAATTGACTGAAATATATATGCGACAGTTAGTGAGACAACACGGTGTCCCAGTAAGTATCGTGTCAGATCGAGATACTCAGTTCATTTCTTATTTTTGGAAAAGTTTGCATCAGAGTTTGGGCACTATGTTAAAATTCAGCACAGCTTACCACCCCTAAACAGGTGGACAATTAGAGAAAATCATCCAGACCTGGGAGGATATGCTATGATCCTGTACGTTAGATCTTGGTGGATCTTGGGAGAATCACCTTCGCTTGGTGAAATTCTCGTATAACAACAGTTATCAAGCCAGTATTTAGATGGCACATTTTGAAGCACTGTACGGCAGGAAGTGTATGTCACTGTTGGCTTGGGACGACATTATTGAGCGAAAGATGTTAGGCCCTGAAATGATCACGCAGACAGTAGAGATTGTCAAGCAGATTAAAGAGCAACTTCAGGTTGCATAAGATAGGCACCGACATTGGGAAGATTAGTATCATAGATCCTTAGAGTTTTTTGTCGGCGACCACGTGTTCTTGCAAATTTTATCGACCCGTGGAGTCATTAGATTCGGGGTTCATGAAAAGCTTAGTCCATGATACGTAGGTCCTTTCGATATTCTCGAGCGGGTAGACGATGTTGCTTATCGTCTTTCCCTTTCGCCTTCACTACATGAGGTACACGATATATTTTACTACTAAAAATTATGAGGTTAGCGACGCTAAAAAATATCGCTAAATTATAAAATTACGTCGCCGAAATAAAATAACGACGTTATTAGCGATATTTTATAATTATCCCGGTTTAGCTAGTCGCTGACTGAAAATACGTCGCTATACCTCGCAACTAGCGACGTATCTTAGTGACGTAAGAACGTCGCAAAAATTTTACCAATTAGCAACGTTCTGCGATGCAATATTGGTATATGAGCGACACAAATTTAGTCGCAAAACGTCGCTGATATTTTTATACTTAGTGATGTTTATTGTGTCACTAAACATCGCTGACATTCTTCCGTTAGAGACGTTTAGCAAGGCATGTACATCGCTAATGTTTTTTGAATGTAGCAACATTTAGCAACGTATTTTAGTTACGTCTTGATGACATGGCAAAGATTGCTAAGTCAGCAAATTAGAGACTTTTTGCGACATATTTGCGATATATTGGAACAGGGATAGCGACGTTCAAATACCTCTCAACGATGTATTTGTACATCGCTAAACATCTCTAGACAACGCTAAATTGCTGTAATTTTTTTTTAAAAATAGATTGTTACATAAGAACTTATATAACAATATTCAGCCTATAATTTATACAAATATATTTATAGTTTATAAAAGTAGATTGTCACACATAAGCAAATTATTAAATACCGATAAATTCAAATCTACTATCACTGTTGGCCAATGTCATACAAATTTATACATATATAAAAGTCTGAAATAAATATCTTCATGTCACAAAAAGAATATATACAACAGACCCAAAAATGGGCCAATGTCACATAAATTCCCAAAAATGAGCCAAATTCACACAAACTCATAACTATCTGTCCAACTTAGGACTAATGTTGATCAGGAGAAAGAGGAGGAACACTGTCGTGTAACTGGAATACGATATAGTCCAACTGGCCCTGTGAAAGTGCCACCGATGTCGGACTAGGAGGCAGTATCGTCGGTGGATTCAGTATCGATGCCGGTGAACCAGGATGACGTATCCGCTCCAATGCTTAGGCAATCATTGTTTGAATCTATGACACCTATAATCTGAGTAACAGAATATGTTGTCGATGATGCCATATCCGTAATGTCCCATTGTGTTGCCTCGGTCATATTTTTGAGCTCCAAAAGGTTTTTCTCGAGCGCATCAAAATTTTTTGGTGGAGGCACTACTTATATGACGATCGAGAAAAAATATTCACAGATCATAAGAGTTTTAAGTATGTATTCACACAGAAGGACCTAGACATGAGGCAGATAAGGAGGCTATAGTTGTTAAAAGATTATGACGTAGAACTTCAGTACCATCCAAGCAAGGCTAATGTAGTAGCTGATGCACTTAGCAGAAGTAGTAGCAAATTTATGTTGACTACCCAGAAGCATATACTAGAAGACTTACGAGAGATGGGTATCGAGATAGTACTTCCACAGAGTACAGGAGTTCAAGCTAGCCTTCAGATTCAACCAACTTTGGTAGATAGAATTAAGCTAGCTCAAGCAAAAGACCCGAAGATTCAAAAGCTACGAGAAGAATGTGAGTCAGGTCTTCCGAAGGAGTTGACAATACATGCGAAAGGAACGCTAAGGTTTGGGAATCGTCTCTGCGTGATATTCAGCATGAAGTTATGACTGAAGCACATAGTTTCCAGTATCCATTTATCTGGGAAGCACGAAGATGTACCAAGATATCAAGCAACACTTTAGTTGGATGAAATGAAGAGAGAAATAGCACGCTTCGTATTGCGATGTCTGATATGTCACCAAGTAAAGACAGAATAAGAGAGACCGACAGGATTATTGTACCCGCTTCCTATTCTAGAGTGAAAGTGTAAACACATCACGATGGACTTTGTGACTGGTTTTCCTAGATCACCGACTGGTCGGGATACAGTTTGGTGATAGTGGATCGTCTCACAAAAGTAGCTCACTTTCTTTCTTTTTTGAGTAGGACAATCTAATAAATAATTGGCTGAAATATATATACAACAGATCGTGAGACAACACGCCCAATAAGTATTATGTCAGATCGAGACACTCGGTTCACTTCTTATTTTTGGAAAAATTGTATCAGAGTTTGTGCATTAAGTTAAGATTTAGCACAGCTTACCACCCCCAGACAGAAGGACAATCAGAGAGAACTATCCAAACCTTGGAGGATATGCTATAAGCATATACCTTAGATCTTGGTGGATCTTGGAAGAATCACCTTCACTTGGTGGAATTCTCATATAACAACAGTTATTAGGCCAGTATTTAGATGGCACATTTTGAAGCACTGTACTGCAGGAAGTGTAGGTTACCGTTGGCTTGGGATGACATTGGTGAGTGGAATATATTAGGCCCTGAAATGATCACGCAGACAATAGAGGTTGTCAAACAGATTAGAGAGCGACTTCGGGTTACACAAGATAGGTACCGGCATTGGGCAGATCAGCATCGTAGATCCTTAGAGTTTTATGTCGGTGACCACGTATTCTTGTGGATTTCACCGATCCATGGAGTCATTAGATTTGGGGTTCGCGGGAAGCTTAGTCCATGATACGTAGGTCCGTTCGATATTCTCGAGCGGGTAGGCGATGTTACTTATCATCTTGCCCTTTCACCTTTGCTACGTGAGGTACACGATGTATTTCACTACTAAAAATTATAGGGTTAGCGACGCTAAAAAAATGTCGCTAAATTATAAAATTATGTCGCTGAAATAAAAGAATGATGTTATTTACGACGTTTTATAATTATCGCGGTCTAGCTAGTCACTAACTGAAAATACATCGCTATACGTCATAACTAGCGACGTATCTTAGTGACGTATGAACGTCGCAAAATTTTTACCAATTAGTGACTTTCTGCGGCACAACATCGGTATATGAGCGACACAAATTTAGTCGCAAAACATCGATGATATATCTATACTTAGTGACATTTACTGTGTCACTAAACGTCGCTGACATTCTTCCATTAGCGACATTTAGCAACGCATGTACATCGCTAATATTTTTTGAATATAGAGATGTTTAGCAACGTATTTTAGTTACGTCTTGATGACATGGCAGAGATTGCCAAGTCAGCAAATTAGCGACTTTTAGTGACATATTTGCGACGTCTTTGAACAGGGATAGCAAAGTTCTGATACCTCTCTGCGACGTATTTGTACGTCGGTAAACATTGGTAGACGTTAGTAAACGTCATTAAATTGCTATATTTTTTTTTAAAATAGATTGTTACATAATAATTTATATAACAATATTCAGCCTACAGTTTATACAAATATATTTATAGTTTATAAAAATAGATTGTCACACATAAGCAAATTATTAAACACCGATAAATTCAAATCTACAATCATTGTTGGCCAATGTCATACAAATTCATACATACATAAAAGTCTGAAATAAATATCCTTATATCATAAAAAGAATATATACAACAGACCCAAAAATAGGCCAATGTCATACAAATTCCAAAAAAATAGGCCAAATTCACACAAACTCATAACTATCTGTCCAATATAGGACTAATGTTGATCAGGAGGAGGAGGAGGAACACCACCACGCAACTTGGATATGATATAATCCAACTGGCCCTGTGAAAGCACTACTGATGTCAAACTAGGAGGCAGTATAGTCAGTGGAGTCGATATCGATGCTGGCGAACCAGGAGAACATATTCGCTCCAATGCTGATAGGAGATCATTGTATGAATCCATGATACCTATAATCCGAGTAACGAAATACTGTATCGATGATGTAAGATCCATAATGTCCCGCTGTGTCGCTTCGGTCTTAGTCCTGAGCTCCAAAAGATTTTCTTCGAGCGAATCAAAATATACTAAGATTTTTGCATCGTCCATTTACGGCTGGGACTGGGGCTGCTACGAAATCAGTCTGATCATCTTGTCACGCAGAGATATAATTTGATGGTCAACTCCCTCCTGCTGGACTCATACCGACTCCTGGGAAGGCTGTGGGGTATGCGCGGGGGCAGAGGGGGTCCTAGAGCCCTGTGTCACAACATAGGAGCCAGAGGATCCTGTATAGTAGTATATACCCCTTTGAAGACCACCAGCGGTGGTCTACCACAACTCGTTAGCCGATGGAACTGGGTGGCCTGGTAGCTACGAGAAAGTACCGGTCTCTCCCTCAGGAGGTACAGACGCAGCATATTGCGTTGACTGCTCACAGAGCTGTGGATACTCATTCTAGAAAAAAATGAATCACTCGATAAATATACTTGTTACTAACTACATGGATATTTATTTACATATTTTTTAAGTTTTTCAAAAGCAGGGGTATCTAGTGTTATAATCCAAAAATATAGGGATAGTTTGTGTAAATAACCCTATTATCTAAGCAACTTATTACTAACTACATGGATATTTATTTACATATTTTCTAAGTTATATTAAAATAAAAAAATTAAAGTAATACATACGTAAGTCTGCGTGGCCCTATCATCGATGAGTTGTCCGCCCTTCCGATGGGTGGCAAGGAAGACGGTAACCATGTTAGCATTTTTATCCCTCTAGACCTGTTAATTATAAATATATATACTATTACTAAAATTAACCATTTTATCCTACTTTGATTAAAATAATATATATACGTTCAAATACCTACCATGCGACAAAAATATTTCGTCATCGGAATCGACCCACCACACCACTTTTCTGTCTTCTTCCTGGCTGCCTTCGCCTTCTCCGACTTTTTCTTGTACCTGGGATCGTCGAATCTAGCCATCATCTGAGTCCATTGCTCAGTCATGATCTAACCTTGGATTAGTTTTCCTAAATGATCACGGTCCTTCTGATCATTGATCGCATCTCGGACTAGCTTAGCGGCAACGGAAGGAAACATCTTCTCGTTCACCTTGGGCCGGTGTGGTGGGTAGAAATATGTGTCCTACAAGAAGTAATATAGTAAGTTATATAATATAAATAAATTAGATGATCAACATTAAAACCATATATATTTTTACCTTGAAGTAGTTAAACCAACATGCCTTCCCCTCGTCTGGAGCATTGGAGTAGTTGATCCAAGGGCCACCATAATTGTACCTCAGAAAGAGCCCCAGGCGTCTCTGTACCCTCGATTGACGATATCTATACAGAGAAAATTATATTCATAGAAAAGTCTATATATATATATATATATATATATATATATATATATATATATATATATATATGCATAAGAAAATGTTAACTAATTAACTTACTGTCGGCCCAAATCTCTATCCGATGTTCGTTCGAAGGCACGCATGGAGGATCTCTCTGATACTGCAAGGGCTGGGCCTCGTCCATCTCCTCATCGGTCTTTATGGTACCATCAGCAGTAGGAACGGTAGACGGAGGAGTAGTAGGCTCCGGTCTGGAACTGCTCGTGCTAGGAGTACTATCATGAGGAGGTACAAGTGGTCGAAAGAGTGGAGTACTACTCGTCCCAGGATTATTGTCATGAGGAGATACAAGTGGTCCGTCCCTAGTACCCGGTACTGAAGGAGTGCTGCCGCTCGGAGCACGATGTCCTCTTGATGCCCCTCTGCGTCATCCTGTCATAACAGATAACAACATATGGTGATAAAATAAATACGCATATATATATATATATATATATATATATATATATATATATATATATATATATATATATATATATAAAATTAAATGAAGAAGAAAAATTAAATAGACCCGGAGCAACCCTCCGTTGAATTGCACACAAAAAGTCAAGATAACTAAAAAGTCTACAATTTTTGCAATAATATCCAAGAAGTCTAATCCAAAAAAATACAGTACATATCACAAGACTAAATGGATTTAATTTTATTTTCAATCCTCTTCTGAAAATTTCTCTCCTTCTTTTTTCTCGTCCTCCTCTTCCTCGACCTCGTCCTCCTCTTCTTTACTTTCATCTACTTCGTATTCCTCTTCGAATAATTCTACATCTTCAACACAATTAGCCGTGTAATGTAGAATTTCGTTGAGTCCAACTCTATAATATTTGTTACAAGAGATAGCTCATCCTCCTGATAAGCTATTTTGTCAACGTCAAAGGTATTTCTAGCTTTGGTCTTGCATACTGCCTACCAGTCCGACCTTATTATTTTTCGTTTAGGATAAGTTATAAAGTACACAAGATGTGCCTGACTTGATAGGACAAATAGTTCGTAGCCTTGATATCGACGTCGGTAGTTTATATCCACAGACCATGTTTATCTATTTTTCAACCTTGATCTTGGATCGGATCGAACCATGCATACTTGAATAACACAATCTTAGCAAGCTTTGTTTCATAATTATATATCAGCTCTATAATCTCCCATAAGATGCCATAGAAATTATTGCCTATGTCAACATCTTTATAGTTCAAAGATTGGATACACAAACAACTATTTTTGGTATCCTCGAGATCTAGAAAGTTGTCTCTAATTAGGGTAGTTGTTGACTTGAACCTAAACCCATTTATACAATAGCTTGGCCCAATTTTGACGGCATAAATTGTCCCCTTAGCTAGAGTTCTAATAGATTCAATCTCAAGTATTGCGTCTAGACGAATGACCTAAATACAATAAGATAAGAAACTAAGTTCAATGTTCCGTTAATTATTGTATAAAGTGTATATACAAAAAGTAATTACCGAGCTCCTTACATATGTACTTAACCAAGAAGAAAAATGACGTATCATTTCTTGTTCTACTTCTTCGTTGGTTATGTAGGGTCTAACTGACCTCAGCTCATCATTATATGTGCTAAAAACAACAAAGAAACCACCGATTAGTAGCATAACATTATTGAGCTTATACCATTATATTGAGATAACATAAACGTGGACGTATTAATTACTTACTCCTCTAGCTTCTCTACTTCATCCTCATCGCAATTGAGTAATATATACAACTGAGCTTCCCTTAGCTTGTCGTCATTAAAATATCTCTTCTTTATTTTCCCCGAAGGCTTTTCGGACGCATTGAATACTTTCAGTATTGCATCCTTAGATTCCTGATATCCGTGGTAATTTCTCGGAGCACTTGTTCGATTAGTAGCAATATGAGGTTTGAAATACCTCGAGCAAAAGTTTATAATCTTCTCGAGCACATAAGCTTCAAAAATAAAACTTGTGCCTTATTTTTTTCACCTTTCTCTTTAGGTGGTTCATATGCCGCTCGAATGGGTACATGCACCAAAAATCGACAGGCCCACCGACACGTGCCTCATAAAAAAGATGAATTGACAAATGCTCCATGAAGTCAAAGAATCCATGAGGAAACACCTTCTCGAGCTTGCACAGTATTACCGTAATGTCCTTCTTTTTCTTTTTTAGACGATCGATGAGCAACTTAGTAGAACAAAGATCTCTGAAGAATATGCTGAGTATGTCAATGGATCCTAAACGAACTGCGGTAAGAATTACCAAAATACAATCAGAATTAACCTCTCCATGAATACGTGACAATCGTGGCTCTTCATATCCGTCAGTTTGTTCTTCTTGAGGTCGACGCATCTTCTCAAGTTTGACACGTACCCGTTTGGAAATTTTAGGTCTTTAATCCACCTACAAAGTCTTAATTTATCTTCTTTCTCTAGGAAGAAAATTGCCTTAGGCTGCTTTAACTTTTCATTCCCCCCATCTATCAAATGCAACGCAGGACGTCTACATATTTCTTTCAAGTCCAACATGTCCTTCAGATTGTCTTTCGTCTTCCCCTTTACGTCCATTACAGTATTAATTATGTTGTCAAACATATTCTTCTCGATATGTATGACATTAAGGTTATGTCTGATCAGATTGGTGCTCCAATATGGCAGATCCTAGAATATACTCCTCTTCGTCCAGTTATGAGTGCGACCAAATCCGTCACACTTGTACCCCTTAGCAAGCTCTTCGATAGCATTTGGTAAATCTTTTATCTCTTCCCATATCGTGTATCCAGGCCACCTTGGTGGTGGATTGACCTTGTCCACAATGCCAACACGAAAAGCATTTATTTTCCTCTGGTATGGATGATCCTTTGGCAAAAAGTATCGATGACAATCGAAGAAGCACGGTTTGCCTTCGTATTTCAAATGGAAATCCTTAGTGCGGTCTATACAATACGGTCATGAGATACGGCCATGATTGCTCCATCCCAATAATATTTCATCGACCAAAAAGTCGTTGATGGTCCACATAAGTGTTGTCCTCATCGAAAAATTCTGCTTTCTAGAAACATCGTACGTGTTGGCACCTACTTTCAATAGCTGATTCAACTCATCTATCAATGGCTATAAATACACATCGATATTTTTTTGAATTGTTCGGACCTGGGATAATAATGGTTAGAAACATATACGGAGTCTTCATGTACATCCAAGGAGGTAGATTATATAGAGTGACGATTACAGGCCATCACGAATACTGGAAGTCCAAAAGTCCAAATAGGGTAAAACCTTCGGAGGAGAGCCCCAATCTGACATTATGCGGGTCCGAGACAAAATTTGGATACTCTCGATCAAAATGCTTCCATGCTTCTCCATCAGATGGATGATCCAACATTTTTTTGATATATTTTTTCCTGTGCCAACTCATATTTTCTGCAGTCTCCTTCACCATAAACAACCTCTGTAACCGCGGCATCAAAGACAAGTAATACATCGAATCGATAAACTTTCTTGTACCGACAAACCTTCCTCTACTAGTAGCCTTGTAGCGATCAGCACCACAAAATTTACATGTGTCTTCATCCTTGTCGTCTTTGTAGTACAATATGCACCCGTTGCAACATGCATCAACTTTCTCGTATCCCATCCAGAGCGATCTCACTATCCTCTTAGATCAGTAGAAGTCTTTAGGCAACTTAGCACCCTCCGGCTAGATCTCTATAATCAACTCCATCAGTCGGTTGTAACATTCTTGCAGCATATTAAAATCGGACTTGATGCTCAATAATCATGTAACCACCTCCAACGATTAATGATCCTCACAACTAGGATATAATAGAGTCCTTGCATTCTGCAACAACTCCATAAACTTTACAACATCGACATTTGGTGCCTCCTCAGCTGCATCATAATTATCCAGATTGAAACTAGGCCCCGCCATATCAAAAACTATGTTCACCCACCCGTCGTCATAAGCAGCATGGTCGTTGACATCCATATACGGCTCCACATAAGGTTCCAACTCCGATGCTAAAGACACAAGTTCTCTGTGCGCAGTCCACTGATAGTAATTCGGCGTAAAATCCTTCGAGTACAAATGATATGTGACTTCTACTTCTGGATAATATTTTAGGTTGCAATATCTCATACACGGACAATTAATTTTGGTACCGTCCATGTACTAGGGAACACCTTCGTGAACTGCAGGATCTGCTTTACACCCTCTTTGAATTTATTTCGTACACTGCACATGTCATCAGGATGACGATTGTACATCCACGAACGATATCATAGGTAGTAATTCATATCCATTTTTAGATACTTCTGTAAGATAGATATATATTATTCAAGTATATATCATTCTAATGGATGCAAAGATGGATACAAATGCATGTTCATCAAAGATGGACATAAATAAAGAAGGATATGGGTGTTGTTATGTATATCTTGTGAGCCATTACCTAGCTAGAAACCTAATAAGAAATAGGTAAATAAAACTAGAAGGCATGAGATCTTTGGCTCTACCTTACGCTCTGGTGTCGAAAGCCATGAGGCTGAAATATGAAGGAGAAGAGAAGACATATGAAGGTTAAGAGAAGCCATGAGACATATTTCAGTCCATACCGTGGATTGTATATGGCCTAACCCGTCGTAGGACCCGAGCACCCCCTCCCCGGCCTAGAGTCTAGACCGGTTCATCAAGCTCGACATCCTAGAACGCTAGTCCACAGCCCGGGCCAATACCCTATACATGTGTGTATCGTGTCTGTGTCAATATCGTGTCAATATCATGTCTATGTCAGTATCGTGTGTTAGTGTCGTGTTTGTGTCGTGTCACTGTGTGACAAGAGTAAGGGAGTAAAGGAATACATATGTTAGTAGTTTTTAAGTATATACTTATCTTAATTAGATTCTTCAATTATTTGGTACAAGATTTTAATGTTACTAGTTTTTTTGGACTTAAATTGTTATTGTGTTATGTTTGTTGTTAGTTTATTTTGAGACATTTTGAACATCGAGTATATTTAAAAATTATAATTTAATATTTACTATATGTTTATTAATATCCTATTTTTTAAAATGTATCTGACATTTGACACCAGACATTTTAAAACCAACATGAGTCCAACATCTACAACCCTGATCCTTATCATTTGGCTTACTTGACTCATAATATTTTCCTTCTTTTCCTCTTCGATGGTGTCATAAGATTTGGAATTAGTAGCTCATTACTGTTCATGGTGCCCCCTTGCTTGGTAAGGCTTCTTGTAGCTGGAGTCCTGAGTGACAAGACTCCTCTAAAGAAGTCAGTCGTTGGGGAACCATCTCATTCATAATCTTAGCTCTCAATCATAATTGTAAGTAAAATAATATGATATGAGGATCCTTAAATCTTCTCATAACGGGTCAACAAGTCATCAAATTTTGTCATGTACTCATGATCATTCAATTTTCTACGTTCCATATTTAAGCATAGACCCACGAGCTGGTCTTTCTGGTATCTTTGGAGGTATTCTAAAAATCTTCTTTATCTTGTCATTGGGCTTACTTGACATCTGGTCATTGGGTATTCTACAAAATAAATACTATATGTTTATTAATATCTTTTTTTAAATGTATCTGACATTTGACACCAGATATTTCAAAACCAACATGAGTCCAATATCCGACATCTATAACCATAATCCTTACCATTGGGCTTACTTGACTCATAGTAGTTTCCTGGTTTTCCTCTTCAATATTGTCATAAGATTTGGAATTAGTAGTTTATTACTGTTCATGGTACTCCCTTGCTTGGTAAGGCTTCTTGTAGCTAGAGTCCTAATTGAAAAGGCTCCTCTAAAGAAGTCAGCTATTGGGGAACCATTTTATTCCTAATCTTAGCTCTCAATCATAATTAAAAGTAAAATAATATGATATGAGGATCCTAAAATCTTCTCATAATGGGTCAATAAGGCATCAAATTTTGTTATGTACTCTTGATCATTCAATCTTCCAAGTCTCATGTTTAAGCATAGACAATTGGTCCATGAGCTGGTCTTTCTGGGATCTTTGGAGGTATTCTACAAAATCTTCATCTTATCCTAAGTCTCTATGTGTTACGATCCGCACCCGATGTAGGGATGCAAGTCGAGAATAACGCCCAGCCTACGCCGCAGAATCGGCGGTAGAACTCTGTTTGGATAATCTATCTAATAATATAATAAGCTACCAACAATATCAATATACTCAATCACAGATCTAAGATAGAAATGAGCACGAATATGATAAAGAAAATAATAGTCACATACAACTCATGAGTCAAATAATAACATCACTGAGTCTGAAAAAATACTAAATAAATAAGCTCGAGATAAATCCAGTACAAAAGAATACTAAGAAGCTACTAGTCTCGGGTCATCTGCCTCAGTCGGGATAAGTCCCTCATGAGCCAGGGTCTCTGACTCTAATCCCACAACATCCTGAGGTCCGTAATATGTAGGGTACCACTCCTCAGTGTCATCTGAAAAAATATATCCAGTCAGAAAAGGGGCAGAGGACATCTCTAACAGCAGTTCTAATAAATGATATAAATTATATAACAGTAAATATATGTGAATATACAAGATGCAACAATATATATAAGAGATATACAATAAAGAAAATACTAAAAATAAATACAAGAATGAACAATATGACAATAAACCAGAATACTAATGACTAAGTGTGTGTGTACTAGCTTTAACATGTGATCGGCTTGGAATCTTGCACAAGAAAAATTTGTACAGAAATAATGGCCTGGTTAGTCATATGTGCGGTGTATGCCCAACACTCACAGGAAAATAAGACATGCACAAGAAGGGTATGATTACATATCTACACTAAAATACTCTCCACCTCTGACTGGTATAGTAGATTCAACCATGGTACGCTATGGCATGGGATTCCGGTAAACCCCCTGATTTTTCAGGATTTTAAAAATCAATTTTCAGAATTTTTTTTAAATTTTTCTGTGATTTTTCACTAATTAAAATCAAAGTATTTTGGAACTAAATAAATTTTAAATTTTTTTATTAAATATTAAAATATTATAAAAATAATATTTTTGGGTGTAAAATAAAATATTCGACATAGGGTAATTTTCCTGGAATTTATTGGACCCCGAAACCATTTTTAAAGACCTAAAAAACTAAGTTATTTATTAAACCAAAATAAACCCAATTAAACCGGATTGAACCAACCGGTTTAAACCCTGAACCCAAACCGGACCAACCCTGAACCGTGTCTAAACCAACCCTAACGGGTCGGATCCATCTACCCGACCCGTACCCGCGATCCGTACCCGACCAGTACCCTAGCGGGTTGGATCCGGACCCGAATCCAGAACTCGACCTGCAACCCTACCCGACCCGTACTATAGCTGCTACAGTAACCGTAAACCTCCCGATACCCTAGCCGGCTGTTACGACTTCCCGGTTGTTTCCCGATGGTGCCCCGCCTCCTCCGCCGGCGGTTACACGGCTCCCCCGCTCCCCGTGCCTCTCCACCTCCCCTCAACGGCCACCGCCTCCTCCTATAAAACCCCCTTCACCCTCAGCCACCACCGCCATCTCCGTCAACTACCACTCACCGCCACCGTCGTCACCCCGAGCTCCGTCGTGCCCCGTAGTAGCCGGACGGCCAAGCTTCCCCCGACCATCCCGTCGTCTCCCCGAGCCTCCTCCGCCGTGACGACAGTACCAGAGCCCCCCTACCTTCACCTTGCCTCTCCCTAGTGCCTCCTCCACCGCGAGCAGCCGTGCCTCGACGACCCCACCCCGCTGAACCCCAGTCATGCCTCGACGACAAGCCCCTAAAGCTCCATCATCACCAGCGCCGCTCACCGACGACGATCCAGCACCACCGCAGCTAACCCGGCGACCCTAGCAGCGGCCAAAAACCCTAGCCGCAGTGACCCGCCGTCGTGCCGTGTCGCACCACCTCACAAAAATGCGTATTTTCTATCTTCTTCGGATCCCTGTTCAGGTGACCATTTCTCTCTCCTCGCTGTCCCGTTTCCCGTTCTATCTGCTGTGACGCATAGACTGCGTGACCCTCTCGATACCCGTACAATTTGCTCGGGGTATCGAGTCCTGTGGCGATCGCAAACTGCGACCCAAAATTAGGAAAATAATTATCCTATTTTTCCTCGGAACTGGGTGCGCCCCTCTAAATGGGACAACTTGGTCGTGTGCGAACTTCACCAAAAGGTGCGCACCGTCAATACGAACGTGTGGGATTTCGTGGAAGTTAATTTGGATGTTCGTGCACACCAGAATCAACGCGTATCCGTCGACAACACCCGTATCAGTCCTATTCTGGAACTCGTTGTAACTTCGTGTACGCACGTCGTATCGAAACAAAACTTGCGCCACCGGACTCGTAGTAATACGTTGGTCTTGTGACCCAAGTTTGGTTTGATTCTGAGAACGTTGACAAAATCTGGTATCGTGGGCCCCATGGCTCCACTTGACGGGCGATTTTTTGATTGGCTCATCAGAATTCAGTTTTGGACGTTCTGTTGGGTTTATATTATCGTTCTAGACTTATTGACACTAAGTTTAACGAATTTGGAGAACATTGTCTCTGACACATTTTTCGATGCGAAGCAGGCCACATGTGGACCCCGCTTTGACCAAAAACTAATACTTTTGCCCCTGTGTCCAAATTGGACCCAAGGACAGGAAATTTTAGCTATTTGATATCTTCTGAACCTGATGGTAACATTTATTTTAGCAACCGGAGGAGTACCTGCAAATCTCGCTGATACCAGACCAACAGTTGGAGTCAGAACCACAAGCAAGTGTACCTTATCATACTTGCAGCATTTGTTTACACTATTCTCTTGATTTAATACTGTATTATCTATGATCAACCTAGGACCGTGTGACATTACTTAGCGTCCGAATAATATTCGGTTGTCAATGCCATACGCGAAGTTGTATAACGTCACCTAGATATGGATATCGAGACCCTATACATTCCCGTGCTTGCCTTATCAAGTACGTTATACCCAGGACACCTGACACTATTCATGACACAGAATCTTCTTGAGATATTTATGGTTATTCTGTATAGGTTACAGGATTTGTGACATAGAAATTATATTCATAGCTATCATATGACTTGCTGTATTAGTTATGATCTTGCGAGACATGGACATGAGACATCGTGGACATGAGACGTATGATTATATTGGGTGGGGAGAGACACACAGGATACAGGTTGATTATATTATGACGATGTCGTAGTCTCAATTCGAGCTAGACAACTACATGATATCACTGCTACCCGGCTCCCCGATACTGAGCTTGTAGTGGTCTCAGCATAAGTTCTAGTGATGCTCTCAACTTGCATATCACTTAGTTGGTTATATAGTTTATCCTATTGTTTCATTATTTATTGCACTACATTTATTATGGCTTAAGTTATTCTTGTACCTTGCTATGTCCCCTGAGGACCTAGATCTGGATTATGTCCCCAGGAATAGCAGAGGAGATCTATCCCGAGGTATACGGCATAGGAGCATTAGCAGAAGCAGGAACAGGAGCAGGTGCATACATTGGAGCAATACCAGATCCAGAAGACGAGGTGGTCGCGGAGGATTTCTCCTGAGTATATACTTTATCCATACTCAGTATTTGCTGTTGTTATCTTTATTCTTGTATCTTGACTATTGTATCAGACTTATCCTCGGATTGTTCCCCGAGTTATGTTTATTGAGACTTGATATTGCATTATGACTCTGATATTGTTGTATTCATTTTCGTGGATGAGATTAGAATATTAGACCCTTATTATTGTATTACAGCTTAAGTACACCCTGATGGGTCCATTAAATTGGGTTTGCCCATAGGTGAGTGCTGCTGGCCATTGCCACGTATCTAGTCCCTCGATATTTTGGGTCTAGGGCGTGACATAGTTTTTGTGGTGGAACATGCAGGTCAACGACTAAATTGCTTCGGTTTCAACTTAGGGACCGAGCAAGACTACAATAAGGATAGGATAAGTTTTTAGGATCTCATCCACTTGATTGAATCATTCTTGATCTCCATATCGGATTCAAACTAATTTTTTTAATTATATTCTGTCTTGATTCCTTTGTGCGTTCTCATAGTTTTCTTTTAATACAGAATAATGGATCCGAGAACCGGTAACGAAAATCCCTTAGGTACACCACACGATGCTTTGGTGGACAATCAGCTCAAAGCAATCAAGCGGGCCAGCATACTTCAAGGTTCCGGCGTGATGACATCCTATCTCTGCCGCAGTTCACACCACCAATGCATGTATTCCCACAAGGGCGGGCTATGGATGGGCAGCAGATATTTCAAATGATCTATGCAATAATGCTAGCTCAACAAGAGACTCTGAGTCACAGCCTAGCAATCACACTGGAGCAGGCGAATCTACCAGCACGACAGCCAACGATGGTCTCTATCACCGATTTCCGCCAGCTGAAGCCCAGCACCTTTTCAGGCAAGGAGGAGCCTATTGAAGTTCATGAGTGGCTCACCAACACTCAACATCAATTAGAAGCAGATGAGCTTCCAAGGGAACGTTGGATGACTGCCGTCAGAATGCAGTTAACGGGCAATGCACATCACTGGTGGCTATCTGAGGAGACACGGATCGGACCAGACCGAGTCACTTGGGAAGAGTTCTTTAGACTCTTTCAGGAGATGTACATTCCAGCCATTGCTCGATCAGAACTTCAGGACAAGTTCAATCGCCTCACTCAAGACAATATGACAGTGAAAGAGTACAACGCAGAGTTCATTCGTCTAAGTCGCTTCGCCCCAACCCTGATCCCGACAGAAGAAGAGAAGGCTGAGAAGTTCTTCGACGGACTAAACTTCGAGCTATAGAGACTGATCGGATTTATTGTACCTACTTCTTACTCATACGTCCTTGTTGCAGCACGACGCATGGAGCGCGTCACCAGGAGAGAGACCAACCTGAAGTGGCCTTCCACATCAGCACCAGCCAGAGCACCACAGGAAGAAGCTGCAAAGAGACCTCACATGCACCAGCCACCCGGAGCATCTCCACAGGCACTACCTATCTGTCAACATTGTGGCAAGCGAGGACATATTGAGAATGAGTGCAGACACAAAATGGGATTATGTTTAGCTTGCGGATCCAGTCAATATTTAGTGAGGGAATGCCTTGAGCGTCGAGAAGGAGCACCAATGGTAAACCAACAAGCTTTACCAGTACCGAGGCCAGCCTACCCAACATTGGGGGTACCGTAAACGAAAGTTGAAGGAGTCATACCACCACCTCCAGGAGGGTATCAGCCAAGGCCACCTTTGATACCCCAGGCACTACTCTTCCAGCAGGCTCAGTAACAGCAGAGGAATCCACCATGAGGACGCGGACAAGCTTTTGCGTTGACCTTGGAGGACACGCAGACTCATGGGAGTAGCAAATACGCGTAAGTTATTCATAGATGCATTGCTTTATCTCGTGCCTGTTAGTTCGTGACCTTAGCCTAAACTTAGTGATTTTGAACTTATTAATAATTGATAATCTAGTTTTTCTAAGTTATAGTTTTCTTGCTTTAACTAGATTTTCTTCACTCTTGAATTTGTATAACTTTCATTGCTTAGGAAAATAATATTTTTCATTCCCTATGTGTTTTGCTTAAACCCTCATCCTTTGATTCTCCTTGATCATGATTCTTTGATGGTGTCGTGCTTCGAACCTGTTTTGTAAACCGTGTCATCTCTGTTGACCGGTTATTTCTTTGATTGTGAGGATGCAATCCTCTTAAGGGGGGTAGATTGTAAACCTCCTGATTTTTTAGGATTTTAAAAATCAATTTTCAGAATTTTTTCTGAATTTTTCTGTGATTTTTTACTAATTAAAATCAAGGTATTTTAGAATTAAAACAATTTTATATATTTTTATTAAATATTAAAATATTATAAAAATAATATTTTGGGTGTAAAATAAAATATTAGACATAGGATAATTTTTCTGGAATTTATTTGACCCCAGAACCATTTTTAAAGACCTAAAAAACTAAGTTATTTATTAAACCAAAATAAATCCAATTAAACCGGATTGAACCAACCGGTTTAAACCCTGAACCCAAACCGGACCGACCTTGAACCGTGTCTAAACCAACCCTAACAGGTCGGATCCATCTATCCGATCCGTACCCGCGATCCGTACCCGACCCATACCCTAGCGGGTCGGATCCGGACCCGAATCCAGAACCAGACCCACAACCCTACCCGGCCCGTACTGTAGCTGCTACAGTAACCGTAAACCCCCTGATACCCTAGCCGGCCGTTACGACTTCCCGGCCGTTTCCCGACGGTGCCCCGCCTCCTCCGCCGGCGATTACACGGCTCCTTCGCTCCCCGCGCCTTTCCACCTCCCCTCAACTGCCACCGCCTCCTCCTATAAAACCCCCTTCACCCTTAGCCACCACCGCCATCTCCGTCAACTACCACTCACTGCCACCGTAGTTACCCCGAGCTCCGCTGTGACCCGTAGTAGCCGGACGGTCGAGCTTCCTCCAACCATCCCGTCGTCTCCCCGAGCCTTCTCCGTCGTGACGACAGTAGTAGAGCCTCCCCGCCTTCACCTCGCCTCTCCCCAGTGCCTCCTCCACCGTGAACAGCCGTGCCTCGACGACCCCACCCCGCTGAACCCCAGCTATGCCTCGACGACAAGCCCCCAGAGCTCCACCGTCACCAGCGCAGTTACCCCGACGACCCTAGCAGCGGCCGAAAACCCTAGCCGCCGTGACCCGCCGCCGTGCCGTGTCGCACCGCCTCGCGGAAACGCACATTTTCTGTCTTCTTCGGAGCCCTGTTCAGGTGACCATTTCTCTCTCCTTGCTGCCCCGTTTCCTGTTCCGTATGCTGTGATGCGTAGATGTGCGACTCTCTCGATACCCGTGTAATTTGCTCGGGGTATCGCGTCCTATGGAGATCGCAAACTGCGACCCAAAATCAGGAAAATAACTACCTATTTTTTCCCGGATCTGGGTGCACCCCGCTAAACGGGACGACTTGGTCGTGTACGAACTTCACCGAAAGGGGCGCACCGTCAATACAAACGTGTAAGATTTCGCAGAAGTTGATTTGGATATGCGTGCACACCAGAATCAACGCGTATCCGTCGACAATACCCCGTATCGGCCCTGTTCTGGAACTCGTTGTAACTTTGTGTATGCACATCGTATTGAAACAAAACTTATGCCATCGAACTCATAGCAATACGCTGGTCCTGTGACCCAAGTTTGGTTTAATTATGAGAACATTGACAAAATCGAGTATCGTGGGCCCCACGGCTCCATTTGACGGACGATTTTGTGATCGGCTCATCGAAATCCAGTTTTGGACGTTCCTTTGGGTTTGTATCATCATTCTGGACATTTTGATACTAAGTTTAATAAATTTGGAGAATATTATCTCTGACACATTTTTCGGTACGAAGCGGGCCACATGTGGACCCCGCTTTGACCAAAAACTAACACTTTTGCCCCTGTATCCAAATTAGACTCAAGGACAGGAAATTCTAGCTATTTGATATCTTCTAAACCTGATGGTAATATTTATTTCAGCAACCGGAGGAGTACCTGCAAATTCCGCTGATACCAGAGCAACAATTAGAGTCAGAACCCCAGGCAAGTGTACCTTGCCATACTTACAGCATTTGTTTACACTATTCTCTTGATTTAATACTGTATTGTCTCTGATCAACCTAGGACCGTGTGACATTACTTAGCGTCCGAATAATATTCGGTTGTCAACACCGTACGCGAAGTTGTGTAACGTCACCTAGAGATGGATATCGAGACCTTATACATTCTCGTGCTTGCCTTATCAAGTATGTTATACCCAGGACACCTGACACTATTTATGAAACAGAATCTTTCTGAGATATTCATGGTGATTCTGTATAGGTTACAGGATCTGTGACATAGAAATTATATTCATAGCTATCATATAACTTGCTGCATTAGTTATGATCTTGCATGACATGGATATGAGATATCGTGGACATGAGACATATGATTACATTATGTGGGGAGAGACACACAGGCTACAGGTTGATTATATTATGACGGCGTCGTAGTCTCACTTTGAGCTAGACAACTATATGATATCACTGCTACCGGCTCCCCGACACCGAGCTTATAGTGGTCTCAGCCTGAGTTTTAGTGATGCTCTCAACTTGTATATCACTTAGATGGTTATATAGTTTACCCTATTATTTCATTATTTATTGCACTGCATTTATTATGGCTTAAGTTATTCTTGTACCTTGCTATGTCCCCTGAGGACCTGGATCTGGATTATGTTCCCAGGAATAGCAGAGGAGATCTATCCCGAGGTATACGGCACAGGAGCATTAGCAGAAGCAGGAATAGGAGCAA